>JAJMLF010000001.1:0-600000 GCA_030569555.1 Yamadazyma oceani | reverse complement strand
TGATGGTTTTGTCAAACAAGAAATTAAATCAGAAATCTAATCTGAGCCCTTGTGGACTCTTTACTTTTTAGCATTATGACAATCCTTGGATGTCAAAAAATCGCCTTCATGTTCTTTAATTTCGTTTTCTATTTCTTTTCCCCAGTGCATTGTTTGTTGATAATTACTAAGAAGTCATTCTATTTGTTGGGTGATGGGTTTTTATATATTTGTTATTTGGTTGGTTGTGGTTGTTAAGTTCTGATTGTTTTTAATTATGCGAGTTCATTTCATTTCTGTATTAATGTGTCTAGTTTTATTAATAAAGGTTTAAGTATTATATGTATCTGTAGAAAGAAAAGTGTAGAAAGACATTAGAGTGTAGAGAGAATTTGCTCCAAGTTAAAGGAATTCAGGCATCTTCAACCAAGACTTCATACCTGTTCCAGACATTTTTAACTGGTAGCTTGTACTGAACTGATAGCTTGTACTGAACTGATAGCTTGTACTGAACTGATAGCTTATAAAATATTTGCTGGCTGAACAGGGGACGGCACACGACCCGCCCTTGTCGCGGGCGTTCACATTTTTTCATCGGCCACTTTGACTAACTGAAACCACAGGTTGATACTAAACCATACAGTTTAAACAGTTACACAACAACAATCACAACGACAAAATGGCTTCATTAGATAAATCATTAGATGATATCATCTCTTCCAGCAAAAGAGGTAGAAAATTCATCCCCAAGAGATCCTTGAAAAAGGGGGGATTAGCTGGTGGTAAGCAAGGAAAGAATTTGATTTCTAAAAAAGCTAAACCAGTTAGACCAACTCCAAAACAAGCTGAAAAGATTTTAGATGCTTCTTATGCTACCAAGGTTGTGGTTTACGGTTTACCAAAAGATATTTCTTCCGATGCCGTAAAAGTATGTACTTGATTTTTAACGATATTATGATTATGTTTTATGATTATGACTACCATGACGATGGAATTAGGCACTTGCAGTAAAAGTGGAAAATGGTGAGTGCCTGTACTGTTCTATCCTTTCAAAGGGTTGGAATATCTGGAATGCCAGAATGTTGGAGTCAGAAGGCGTACCTGCAACTCCAACAAAGATGGGCAGTTTGGGTGCATGGAGCGCTGGGAGCTCTTTTGTAAACCAAAGGAATCCAGGAAGACAGTACGGGAGTGCTGAGTGTGGACGTGGTGGTGATAACGGTACTGGGGTGCTGGAACTGGCACGGGGAATACGAGACACTGGACTTACACTGGACTTACACTGGAACTACACGGACTTACACAAGGATACATGTATCTACGCTTTCGGATTAGAGCACAGGCACCATAGCTGTAACCAGCACCGGGACTCTTGATACTTATAAAGGATAGTTAGCTCGTTACTGACTGGTTCTCGTTAGGCTGTGCTACTCCGAAGTATCTAGAGGAAGTAATACGATACTTTCCTTGTGGGCTTACTAGAGTCAATGATGACCTTGTATAAGGATATCAAGACTGGTGCTATGGATCTCAATTCTATGTGATGTTCTAATCCAAATAACTATCCTGGAGACTTACTTGTATTCCGGAAGCTTGCCTTTATATACGGATATGTCCTGGAAGTATGGAGAGCAGCACTAAAAGTGAAACCAACATTTGACTCTTAGCTGCTTCCAATAGTATTTGTGAGGTCTGGGATGGTCCTGGATAGCATTAGTGCTGGAAGCTGGCGATGCTTGTTGCTAGGCATATCCGCAATATGCTCTTCCCAGAATTGATCCTGGGTGGCTCAGATTCCCTAGATTACTCGTATAGTTCTCGGGCAGCCAGGTTGATATAGTGACTTGATCGCTAATAGTGTCTCATAATTGTCCCAATTCCAGATGCTTCATATACTAGAGACCAGCCCACATATCTCCACCTCCTTAAGGTTAGGGTTCTAGTGTCCTGCCATAGTCGCATACCGACAGGGAGTCTGGTGCCCGGGCTGACTCATTATCCTCTGCTGTTAGTCATTGACTCCAGGTGCTCATTTTATATTCGAAACATCATTGAATTAAAGTGGATTAAATAATGTCTTTGTTCCAAGCATTGGTGGTTCATAATAATTCATAATTCTAATATTAGTGATCTTAAATGTCACAGAAACTAACAAATTTGTTTTATAGGATTTCTTCCAATCACAAGTAGGTAACGTTCAAAGTGTTGGATTATCATACAATGAAAAAGGTCAATTTAGAGGTATTGCTACCATTATTTTTGGTAAAGAAAAGGCTGCCACAAAAGCCGTTGAAAAATATAATGGTGCCCCAATTGATGGAGGATCTAACAGATTAAAATTAGAGTTAATTATTGACCCTACTAAAAGACCTTTAAGCTCTAGAATTACTTCTAACGATGCTGATAAGACTAAGGCTAGAGTCCAAACCAAAAAGTCTTTACAAGCTAGAATAGGTGTCAAACCAGTCGGTAAGAAACCAACTCCTAAAGCTAAACCAGCTAAAGCCAAGCCAGCTAAGAAACCAAAGAAGGAAAAGAAAACTGTTGAACAATTAGATCAAGAAATGACTGATTATTTCGATAATTGAGGTCAGATCTAAAGGACAATGATATTCCGGTGAATTGGTTATGGTTATATTTAAGTATATAGTGATTCTGTAGTTGTATAGTGCTTAGTTATAGTGTTTATCAAAAAATGTTTTACATTCTTCTAATTTATCCTTTTTGGTCCAGTAAAGTTAATGTGCATGGTGCGTTAAGCAATATGCGCGCTCGTCTAACAAGTACTCATCGAAGGACTCACAAGCTGGGGCAGACCATCTGACTATTTGACTGGTAAGCACCAAAGCTAACGTCCTGCTGATAAGAAGACTATTGGTGATAATTCTAGTTACTCAATAATTGTTTAAATTGTGTACTTAAGCTAGCTGAGTAGTTGCAAAGATGAATATTGAATATGTTTTGACCGCAGAATTCCATGTGGATAAAGGGCCAAGTTTACTACACCAGTACCCTCGTGAGGTCCCTGGTATTAATAACTTGATATTTTTACCAGAATTGATGATTCCTGATCAAATTCATAAGAGACCCGAAGATTTTACGCTATTTTTGCTTTTCCGAAATCAAACTACCGGCGAGTTTCAATATTTAAATGACAGAGATTGTGAACCTAATCCTTATTATTTATATACCATTGTGAATAATTTGACTAACCAGCAGGTTAAGAGAGGGTCTATTATTAAGTCATTATCAATAATCACCAAATTGAGCTATTTCAAAAACTTCAATCCATTGCTTTTAATTACTTTAGATAAATACTTTGATAATAACAATTTTCAAATCTTACAAGAATTGTATAATAGTGTTAACCAAAAGAGTTTTGCTATTACCAGTAAGAATCCCAGTCATAAAAATAAAAAGAAACCACAGGATTTGTATGATATATCGATTATCAAGAAATTATTAATTACCTCAATTTTGGACTTACCGATAAACGATAAAATTTACTTTGATGAATCTTTCAGAAACAAGTTGCTTGAAATTGAAAACAATAATACTGACTTATTCATCAGAAAGGATTTGAGCTACAATTCTATAATTGATTTTAACAACATGAAGATACCTATTAAAATCCCCATGATTAACTTACCAGATAATTTAGGAGATTATTTAAATCCCACGGACTTGAACTTTAAGTCTAATTTAATTCAGTTACTCAATTCGAAATTAGCCACAGAATATTTGAATTATGATTTGACCATTTATGGATTACAAACTCCATCAATAATCTTGATGATTAATGCCATATTAACGGGGAAGAAAATTATCATTTTGAGTTATGATAAATCTTCTGGATATATAATTGATTTCATATTGATGATTTTGAAAATTGTCACTGGAGGGGGGATCTTATCTGGGTTGTTATCGAATTACAATGTTTTCCCGATGTTAGACGTGTCGAAGATTGATTTTTTAGAGAAATGTGATTCATTTATAGCTGGTACTATCAATCCGTTTTTCAAAAATACTGAAAATTTATGGGATTTATTATACGATTTGGATAGTAATGAAGTATATTTATCGAAATATCTTGATCAACCAGATATTGTTATCCAAAATTCCATTATATCTGAAGATGCAAAATTTTTATCTAATTTACAATTGAGTTTGTTTAATTATAATGATGACTTGACTACCATTCAGTTGATTTTAAGGCGTCATATTAATGAAATAATTCGTATTCTTATCAGTTCTACTAATTTTGAAGACTTTGATCTGTTTGGTCCTGATGGGAATACAAAAGATAACAAATTAAAGGATAGTAATAAACACATATTACTTTTACAAGGGATTGGATATTATTGGTCAAGTGATACTTCTAAACTCATAGAGATTTCATGTTATCAAGCGGTGTCTAAAAAATTCAACCAGCTACTTTATAATAAGACATTGAAATACAATTTATTATTACCTAACCTCAGTAATGAATTATACTTGATGATTGATTTACAGTATCATCTTCAAAAATTAAATAACATTCAAAACTTATCATTTGAAAGAAATATTTGGTTTAATATTCTTAAATATCTAATTAGTGGGAAATCTTTGGAAGTATTTCTTCTTGTGACTTATTTAATCCCACCAAATTCCAGTTCAAGTTTACAAAGTTCTTCATTACATGGAGGTAATTTAACAATTTTTGATAAAAACAAAGGAATCGAATTATTATTATTGAATTTATTTAATAATGATAATCAAATCAAATCTAACATTATCATGATCTTACAAGAATTAAATGAAAATTTCTTATGTGGATGGTGTTTAGAACACTTTTTGAATAATAATTTGGTATACCAAATGGCTTTTGATGATTTGTTGAAGAATAGCTGAATGTACTTTACTAGTTTTGTTTATTAGATTTTATTGTTTCATTATGTACTTTATCAACCATATGTATAAATACTATTTACATTCCTAATCCCTATCAAAGATCTTAAACATAGTCAACCGATCTCCTGGCTTTCTACTACTATAACTACTACCGGCTCCTACATATTGATTTGTTCTTTGGTATTTCTCACTTTCAGTAGGCTTTCCTGGGTAGTAATAGTCCTGTTCAAATTCATCGTGCTTACTGGCTACCAAGGCATCGGTCTCTTTAACATGTCTGCCACTTTTATAGTGACTGGCACTCTTCTTCCCACCATATGCCAAAACAATAGCTATACCACTGAAGATCCCTAACTTGGTGATTAATCCTCTCCTGGTCTCCATTTTGGGTGTTCGTTCTGGTTATAAACTGGTAATATCTGCAACAGTTTGGCATCTATTGGGTGATGCTCGTTTTGGTCGACTTCCTAATACGGAAGCAACTGCTCATTTTCGCTGCCTTTGCTTTGTTTCTCCACAAAAACCCTGTCGCGGTCGAGTCAGATTCTGCTTGTTCTATACATGTGAAAGAGTATACCGTGGATCCAAAGCACTTGGGTAAGTGAATAAAATTTGGTTTTTTTTTTTTTCTCTCTGTTTCAAACTCAGCTTTAGTAAAGATCAACTAGTGCAGCCATGTCTGAAGTTGAAGAATTAGCTCATGCATTAGCAGGAGCAGGAGGAGGTGCTCTTTCAATGATAGTTACGTACCCATTGGTGACATTATCTACATTAGCTCAGACTACCAAGAAGAAAAAGGAAACACAAGAACAACAGGGAAGCGTGAATGGGTCAGTGGGAGACCAAAAATCCCAGTTGTCCGTTCCTAATTCCACTGTTGAAGCAGCTAAAAAGATTATTAACGAGAAGGGAGTATTGGGGTTATATTCTGGATTAGAAAGTGCTTTATATGGAATCACTTTGACCAATTTTATTTATTACTATTTCTATGAATTAACTAGTAATGTGTTTTTAAGGGCTAATGCTTTGACTGCTAGAAAAGGGAAAGGGTTATCTACTATTCAATCAATAATTACTGGTGCTATAGCTGGTGCTATTACTTGTGTAGGATCTAATCCATTTTGGGTAGCTAATACCAGAACCATGACCAGTAAAAAGAATGGTAAGGAGAATAGTTCTACTTTTAAAACTTTGGTGGAAATTATTGAAACTGATGGTGTTAAAACATTATTTGCTGGGGTTTTACCTGCTTTAGTACTTGTTATTAACCCTATCATTCAGTATACTATATTTGAACAAATTAAAAATATAATAACTGCTTCTAATGGTAAAAAATCATTTACTGCTGGTAAAGCTTTTTTCATTGGAGCTTTTGGGAAATTGATTGCCACCTTCTTGACCTATCCTTATATCACTTTGAAATCGAGAATGCATATCAAGCGTAAAAACATTTCTAATGATTCTACTACTGATGCTACTTCTCCTGATGATGTCGATTTATCAATGGTTCAAGAAATCAAAAAGATATTAAGGGAAGAAGGATTAGATGGATTATATGGAGGATTGTCTGTTAAATTACTTCAATCGATTTCAACTGCTGCCTTTTTATTTTATTTCAAGGAAGAGTTGTTGCATGGCTCTGTGAAGTTAGTCGAGATCTTGAGGTTATTGAAAGTCAAGAAATCAAACAATTAGATAAAAGTAGAATAAACACTTGTGAGTAGCCCTGTAAATTATACAACTTTAGCTCTCTGCTGCAATATGCACATATTTCTTTACCCCATAAATTGTGCAGCCTTTTTTTGCAACACGATGCGAGTGAGAGAAATTACTCCAAAACAACTACCATGTTGAATGTGTTCAGGCCCTTTAGTAGTATTATCTACTCGAGCTCAAGTGATTCACTTCCTCACTATACGATCGAAAGTTTAACTAGGGATGTCAATGTCAAACCAGTTCACAGCCATAATGATTACTGGCGCCACAGACCGTTTTTTGATGCTCTTAGTCATGGATGTCAAAGCATTGAGAGTGACGTTTGGAAGTTTACTCAAGACTATACCATGGAAACTACCACCAAAACTAGCAGATTCGCTCGTAATGAAGTTTATGTTGGCCATAATCAAGTCTTTTTGAAGGACAATGAAACTTTAAATAGTTTATACTTGGACCCCATCTTTGATTTGCTACTGATGTCGAATCCTGAAATCTCCCCAAAATCACAGGATTTGGGAAGTATGGACAACCAAACACCCCACGGTATTTTCTTTAACTCTCCAGAGTCAACGCTATATTTCTGGATGGATTTCAAAACGGAAGCTACTGAATTATATAATGCTATTAGACCACTATTGTTCCGATTCATTGAGAAAGACTATCTCAGTTACTACGATAAATCACTGGGCCAGTTTGTTGAAAAACCTGTTACTATCTCCATATCAGGAAACTTGCCTCTCGATGTTATAAAGGGAGATTTAGACCTGGAGGTGTCCAAGGTTGCCAAGATTTATACCTTTATTGATGCCCCTTTGCACGAGTTTCTTACTTTATCCGATGCTAAAGTACAAGAGTATGCTAAAATTTCTAAGGTAGCTTCGAGCTCTATGGGTTTGCTCTTGGGCCATAATGAATTCAAAACAAGCGAACTTTCCTCTAACGATTTGAAAAAGTTGAAATTGATCTTTGACAGGGCCCATGAGTTCGGGTTCAAGACAAGAATTTGGGGCGATATCACTTGGCCAGAGACTTTGGTGAACAGCCATAACCTAGATCTAATCAAGCTCGGATGTGATTTGATTAATACCGATGATTTGAGTTTCGGTAGCAAATGATAGAAGGCACTTTCTAACTGCAGCAATACTCTCTCATTGATGTATTTTCACTATTCCTTTTGCTGTTAAGGTCGGGTATTTGAATACAGGAAAGGACCTTTGAAAATTAGACTACAAGTTATATAAAAAGAGGATATGAGATGATATTTAGCATTTGTCTCTGTTTTCTGCCTCTTGTTAGAATAGTTGGGAATAGATACTAGTTTTCGCAATTGTTGCAAATTATTACAAAAGCAGCCATGAACGCAAAGAAATATGTTACGGAATACTTATGTGAGGTAGTGCCTCGTCCGACATAATTACATATCCAAACACATGGGCTCCTTTGTGTCCTAGAACTAGTAATACAAACAACTGCCCCATTGTTGTAATGTCTTGGAGTACATGATCTTCAGGAAAATTTCGGACACATGGTTCGTTACGCTATGACTAAGCTCTCAAGCGAAAGTATAAAAGAATGTATAAAAGGACTTAAACCCCCGTTAGTAGCACTTCTTTAAACCATAATACAAACAATCCGAAATGTCAATTGCGCCCATTAATGATGCTGCCATTTCATTGGCCTCGAACTTAACTAGTTTCTCGGTTCAAGCATTAACACAAGACGTTTTCGTCAAAGGGTTGCACAGCCATAATGACTACTGGAGACCAGTTCCATTTTTTTCGGCTTTGATCCACGGAGTTCAAAGTGTTGAAGCAGACATTTGGGCCTTTAATGAATCATTCAGTGAGTCAAGAACTGAAACAGAAACCACCAAGGAGGACTCGTTTAACACAGATGATCTTTATGTAGGTCATGATTTGAATTATATAAATCAAACCTGGACTTTAGATGCGTTGTATTTAGATCCTATCTATGAATTGTTAGAGACAGCCAACCCCAACATTAGCAAGACTATTGCTGGACACGAAAGCTACCCTCATGGTTTGTGGTATGGTGCTGCAGCTGACACGTTATACCTATTCTTGGACGCCAAAACCGAGGGTAACATCACTTATAATCACATTAAACCTAGATTGCAAAAATTTATTGACAAGGGATATTTGACCTTCTATAATGAAACAGCACAAGAATGGGAAATGGGCCCTTTGACTATCGTGTTGACAGGGAACTTACCAGAAGAGATGGTCAAATCAGAGACCACTAGATATGTATCATTAGATGGGAAATTGGATTGGTTTAATGAATCGGCCACTGCTGAAACCTTAAAAGACCAAGCTAAGTATTCTATTATTGCTTCTACAAGCTTTGGTACTTTATTTGGTGCCACAAAGTCCATGGGCCATAAACAATTCAACGCTACTGAGAAAGCTATTTTGGCTTCTCATGTAGACAAAGCACACGAGTATGGGCTCAAGACTAGAATTTGGGAGCACATCAACTTTCCTGGTTATTTAAGAGATGGCCAGAATAAGGATTTGGTGGATATCGGAACTGATTTCTTGAACATTGACTATTTAAGTATAGCTGATGAGTTTTAGGATAAATAGCTGCAAAAAAATGGCTCAAAGTAGTTAAGTGCGAGGTCGGGTAAACGCAGGTGTGATGCAACAAACGGCTTTAGATAAGGAAATTGCGCGGGCCTCCACCGATATGAATATAATCAGTCAAAATTGACATCAATTCAGCAAAAAAAGTTAATTTATTGTTTATAACTTTATAGAAGACTTGACACGAGGTTCCTTAGATACATAATATAAAGGATAATTGTTCAGAACGCTTTATTGCAGACTAAACAAGCTACCAGCTAATTTACCGAGCCAGAGTAATTTAGAGTATAAAATCACCAAATGTCACCCGTTCATCCATTACAAGAAGTTCTGCTACTACAGGATAGCCTGGGGATTTCACTGTTTATAAACTGGGGGTCAATAATCCAATTATTTTCCAAATTCTTTGAATCGGTTTTCAGATTACTAGGAATGAATGTATCGTTAATGTCACCAGGCTTACCGGACTTCCAGGTTCCTGTGGATATCGATTATATATTTTTAAATTTAACCGAAGGGGTCCAAAGAAGACCATGCCACAGTCATAATGACTATAATCATAAAGTTCCGTTGCTTGATGCTTTAGAACATGGTGTTGTATCAGTAGAAGCAGATATTTGGGCATTTCCCGATGGACAATCGGTCGAAACTACCATTGAAAGCACCAACGTTAAAGGACGCTCAAATAAAGCTTTAAAGGACCTAGATGGTAATAAGTTATATGTGGCCCACACCGAGTTTGATATTAAAGAGGACAGGACTTTAGAACTGTTATATTTAGATCCTCTTTTCAAATTGTTACAAGAAGCTAATGGATCAGACAATAGTTCTAATTCTAATGGAGTATTTATGGAATTTCCTGAACAGACTCTTTATTTGTTCTTAGACTCCAAGAATTCTCCAAATAATATCTGGCCTCTACTTGAGAGCAAATTTAAACGGTTCAGAGACAAAGATTATTTGACATACTATGATAATGATAAAGAAGAATGGAATATGAGGCCATTAACCCTTATATTGACGGGGAACTTGCCACTTGATCAAGTACACGGAATGCCAATCAGGTATTTTACCATAGATCATAAATTGACTGACTTTCTCCATAAAGCTGGACTAGAAAATGTTAATAAATATTCTTTGGTATCATCAGCAGACATGGCAGCTGTTTTGGGGAGTGTTTGGTATCAAGTCCGATCTTTTAGTTCCGATGAAATCTCCAAGTTGAACACCACCATAACCAATGCAAAGGAGGATAATATCCTCACAAGGTTTTGGGACAATACCAACTGGTTGGGAAGTTTAAGAAATAAGGAAGATCACATATTATATGACCTAGGGACCGGGCTATTAAATGTTGATGATTTATCAGTCTGTGACCAATATGCCTGGAGATAGATGTTGTTTAATTCTAGAAATTATATATTAAATATATACTATTTATTATTCTATAACCTCGCCATATCCTTGACTTCCTCTATTGTACAATTAAATATGATGCTTTAACCATTCATAACTATAGAATATCATGGCATTAGCTGGTATGCTTCTTACCAATGTAATAGACAACCCATTGTATAACCGTTTGATCCCCAATGACTTTATTATGCTTGCGTAACTTCCACCGTTACTTTTCCCACCACCATCTGGCAGATGCTGTAGAATGTCATTAGTTTGAATATTTGATTTGATAGTATCTACTGGAAACGTAACAAGATTAAAGGTGGCACCAGCTAATGCACCACTTATTAAAGAGTTAAGATCTTTGGGTATGACTGAAACTTTACTAAACTTATCCGAAAATAACTCATAGGTCCCAAACCAAATAGCAGTTCCATTGATTTCTCTTAACAAAGTAGATCCAAGTCCTTTCCAGAGTCCTAAAGGACCCGAATGATTAATAATATCTCGAACAACTGAAGCGTAGAGATCTTTATTGGAAGTTGCTATCCCGGTCGATAAGTTCTTTACTTGTAACTGACACTTGACCAATTCAATAGGAGTCAATACAAAAGAAGCCATAAATCCAGCAAATCCTCCACTAATACATTTATAGATTAATGGTGGTGAGGCAGTTGTAGATACACTGACATCACTGGGAACTGATTTATGGATGGTTGAATCGGGGAACCACGACAAACACATGTTATAACTAGTGAATAATATGGCATTCTCCATACATGCCCCTAATAATGGAGCTTTAATACCTTGATAGAATCCTTTCAATATTCCTTCATTATGGTAGGTGGACTTTATCAAGTCGATTGTCGAAAGGGAATCCCGGGAACTTTGAAGTCTCACCTTTATGGTATCAAAAGGATACTCAATGACCTTACCAAATATCCCAGATATGGCCCCTATTGAAAGTTCTTTGACGGGGTTAAGTTCAGACATCACCAGTAAAGAAGATGAAAAATTTCTCAAGTGCAACAAGATCACCTCAGATATCACATATTGATGGGAAAAACTACAGAACTACAAGAGGATAATGCAACAGCACCAGAGGCAAAAAAATATAAAAATATGTATATTATGTATAATTTACACTCTTTTATTAACTTATCTTAAAGGAATAAATCTTGAAGAAGCATTACCAGATTTACCATGTCTAACAGGAGTATAAGAGATGGAAAATTCACCTAAATATTTACCAACCATTTCTGGTTTGATTTCAACAGTGTTGAAAACTTTACCGTTATAAACACCAATGACAGAACCAATCATTTCTGGTACAACAATCATATTTCTTAAATGAGTTTTGACAATTGGTGGTTTTTCATTTGGTTCAGCAGCTAATTTGGCAGCTCTTAATTTGGTGATTAATCCCATTGGTTTGGATCCTAATCCTCTAGAGAATCTTCTTCTAACTCTAGCTGGACATAATTGGGTGAATTCTTCAGTTGGCATTTCTAATAAATCTTTCAAGTCAACCCCTTTGTAGGAGAAGGTTTTGAAGACTCTCTTCTTTCTTTCAGCTAAATAAAAGTTAGTATTGGGTTATAGGAATGGTTAACGGTATTATTGAAGCCTTTGGAGAGCCTTGGGAAGAACTTTGGTTGTATCTTTGGTAGGATAATTGATGGTATTATTGGGAGTTATAGTGTCTGTAGTTTCCATTGATTTGTTTCGATTTCACTTTTGCTTTTGATATTCAACTGTATTCACTATCCTTTCTTGTATATCTACATGATGAAATCCTCAAAGTGTTTAATAGTTTCCAGGTGTCGTTGCTAAGGGATTAATGGTAAGACCATTGCCGGTTACAGGGCCAGTTTTTCAGGTTCCTACGTGATTCTTGTGATCTCTGTTTCCTATGGATATCATGATTTACTCCTAAAGGTTCTCTTTGTACCGACTCTTCAACCTATACATACTAGTTTCAGCCATATTGATGGAATGTAATTTAAAAAACTATAGTGCTGAAGTGAAATTTTTTTTTTCACTCCAAAAGATTCAAAGAAAAAAAAAAGCGAAAAAGTCGTGTGCTCTCAGTGCGCATGCCCTGGCCGCGCACGTGACCGGCCGTGACTGCTGCCACCCCCCGCCAATGGCCCATGTCGCATACCTTACCCAGTCGCACCAGTAAGGTGTCGTGGTGGTGGCTGCTCGCAAACGGCGCGACACGCTGCTGCCACTGCAGGCCACACCAACCGATGGCAGGTCGTGTGCCGGCCTGGTGTCTCTGGCACCGGAAATTTTTCACCAATTGAAAAAAAAATTTTCGTTTGCACCCTACCAAAACCAATAAAGGATAGTCTGCAATTTAAGCTTAAAAGTGATTATTCTAGTTAAAACATCATGAAATACTTAGCTGCTTACTTATTATTAGTTCAAGGAGGTAATGAATCCCCATCTGCCTCAGACATCTCCGACTTGTTGAGTTCAGTAAATGCTGAAGTTGATGAATCCAGAATCTCTACTTTATTAAAAGAATTAGAAGGTAAAGATATCAACGAAGTTATTGCTGAAGGTAACGGAAAATTAGCTTCTGTTCCAACTGCCGGTGCTGCTGCTGGTGGTGCTGCTGCCGCTGGTGGTGCTGCTGCTGGTGAAGCTCCAGCTGAAGAAAAGAAGGAAGAAGCTCCAGCTGAAGAATCTGATGATGATATGGGTATGGGATTATTTGATTAAACCTGTCCTTCATGTATTATAGAATTAATATATACATCCATCATAGTTTATTTGTGTGTTTTTAGAGATTTTGTAGTTCGCTGACCATGGACTGTCGATTTGTGTCATTGACTTTAAACTTGATCATATCCACCAAGATTCTAAATTTATTGATTTCCTGGGGGATATAGTTGTCTAACACTGGTTCGGATTGTTGGCCGTGGTCATGTTCATCCAAGTCGATGCCTAGTGTCACCGAGAGTTTAGATCGGAGGTCTTTAAGATATTGTAGTTTTTGGTGCTTGTACTTTAGGGTATCATTGATGTGGACTAATTGAGTCCGCATGGTTTCGTACTGTTGTTCCAATTGGTCGTGAACCTGGGGAACCTGGTGGTGCTGGGAGATATCCTGAGGTCGTATTACAGGTCTGGTCCGTTTGTATGTAGAGGGATCCTCTTTAGAACCCACTAGGGGCTCGTCATCCCGGATCAACTGGTCTTCCTGGTCTTCCTGGTCTTCCTGGTCTTCCTGGTCTTGTGGCTCCTGGTCTTCCTGGTCTTGGTCCTGTGGCTCCTGGTGTGGCTCCTGGTCCTGCTGCCCCACCGGCCCTCGCACAAACAAGTATCTTCCTTCAGGCAACTCTCCCACCAACTCATCAAACTCTCTCGCTCTGCTGATCTGATCTATGGTCGGCAACAACAACGGCTTTATCAACTGCTGCACTTTGGTCAACTTCTCATTGACCACTTCCATGTTGGCCCGTTCATTCTTCATCACCTGGTTAACTATCTGATTGATTATTCGACTGGAAAACACGTTGGAGTTGTGCCGTTTAACCAACAAGTTGATTCGGGCTACCACGATCTGGAGGTGACGAACAGCGATTCCTTCTTCCTTAGCGATTGTTTTGAGCTCATCTGTGATTTCCAATGGTTTATTCAATTCCTTTACTTTGGCCTCTAGAAACCTCTTGATGTACTGATAACTCTCCATGGTCCTGGCCCGTGGTGTATGTGCACTATTTATATATTTTTTATTCTTCTGTTATTTTTGATTATTTTGGTGCGTAATACGCGGGAGTCCAACTGCTTGTTATAACTCCGCTATACATAGTCTATAGATAACTCAGTGTATTTATAGCCAGATATTCAGCTGTGCTTACAAGCTAACCAATCGTTCATATCATATACGTTGGCCATCTCACCTATTTGCCCTCATCTTGGCCCTAAAAGTTGCTTTCATGGGCAAATATGAATAGTAATGGTGGTACAAACAGTATCAATAAACCCGGTGATGAGAGAGATCTTCTTACTTCTCATGGACTGTCTGGTGACTCCAAGCCCAACGGAGCTTCCAATGGCAGTGGAGGACGTAAGGGCCGGCCCAACACATCCCAGAATCCCCGGCGAACCAAAAGACCAAAGGCCAGTAACGATAATGGATCCCAATCTGGCCAGCAAGAAGATTTAGAATCCAGTGGTGGTGATGTCACTGGAGGGTCAGCAAGTAATATGGGGAAGAATAATAAATTTTCATTTACATATGATGTTGACGGAACGTTGCTTCGGTTGATATTTAATCATCGTCAAGAGCTATACCAAAGAGGATCCACCGGAAAAGGATGGAATGATATTCTCGAAGAATTCAATCAAACTCTCAATAGTTCTATTTTACAGAGCAGAACTTTGAATAATCGATTTAAGGTGTTACGAAAAGATATTAATCTCCGACTAAATAATGCAATCATTGATCCCGATTATACTTTGAATGAAAATGAGAGATTATTGGTATTTTTGAATGAATTTTTTAGTAAAAAGTCCGGAAAAGTGATTGAAAAGGAAAAGAATTCAGGATTGTTACCGGCCCAAAATAATCATAAAATGTCCCCTGTATCTGTTGATTCGAATAATTCTCAACTTTCCTTGAGTCCTAAAATATTTACTCAATCTGGCTCCAAATCTCCTGGAAATAAATCGGAAAGTCCAATCCTGAAACAGAAATCAGACCACCTCAATCCTAGTCTTAGTCATTCTCCCACTAGTGCTAACGCTAATACTAATGAAGGACAGTTGACATTGTCAACTCATCCGCTGGTTAACCATATGCCAAACTACTCTATGAATTCGGGCTCTCGTCTTGGTTCCGGGTTCAACCCTGGTCAATCTCATGGCCTGTCTAGTTCCCAATCACAGTCTCCTAGTCCTTCATATCAAGTTCATATCCCCGAGAATTTAGACAAAGATGATCAATTCAAAGATCGATCCATGAATTACGACTTATATAATTCTCCAAGAGGATCTATAAGTGTTGATAATCTTCAATCGTCTCAACTTTATTTGACCAACCAAACCATGTCACAAAGATATGTTCAACCACAGGCCCAGTTCCAAAACCAATTCCAGTCTCAACTACTGCCTCATTTGAAGTCCTATATGGTTCGGTATCCACAACTGCAACAAGGAAGATCTCAAGGGGGTCAACAGCTCCCACTTCAGTCAAATGCCATTGAACCTCAAGTTCAGGTTAATCATTTCCCTTCTCACAATTCCCCCAACCACTCCTCCAATATCAAGCCTCCTGTAGGTTCCAAATCACAATTGCACCATTCATTGGAACCCCATCCATCCACGGGTCAAAATCAAGGTCAACAACCTTCAATGATGACTCCAAATGCTGCCACCATGGTACCAAATTCCCAACTCCCTTCACTGGTGTCTGGTGCACCCATGCCATCATCAACAACACCGCAGGCGGTGTCACAAGTTTCCCAGCAATTTCAGTTCCAGCAACCTCAGGACCATCTTCCTCAATCCCAAGTTCCTGTGCCCCCATCCACTGGTCATAACCAATCAACTCATCAAACCCCCCACTCACAGTTGCGTCCACTGGTACAAGTTCCTTCGCTGGGTCCTTCACCGGCCCAGATGCCTCAACATATTAATTCTGAACTCTCAGATATGCCCATGGCCAACCAAGTGGTACAGGCTTTACAACAGGCTCAAATACAACAGAGTAATGAAATAAATGAGTTTAAAAAAGAGTTCTACGACTTTAAATACCAGGTAGGGGATCGGTTAGATCAGATTCTTCTGTCACTCAAGAAGGATAAAAGTTAATTAAAGTTAATTAGGTGTTAAAAAACTAGATATATTTTAATATATAAGTCATCTTTCCTGCCAATGGCTGAATATTTACTATGCCTTCTCTTGTAGTGATAAGCATTATCGTCATATAAAAGGCGTGTGGCTCCCAACCCGATAACGCACTCAGACGAGATTAAAATTAATTTTACTTCCTGCAAGTCAGAACAGCTATTTTGATATCCTGGTGTCTGGACACTTTTGAGGCCTGAAACTTGCAAAATATCAACCAAGTTCGTGCTCCTGGAAGCTTACTGATCTCGTCAATTGAATTGGAAATCTGGTGCCTCGGTAATTGCTGGCCCGGTGTTCTGTCATGTTTGATGTGGCTGATTCTAATCATTCCAGTCCTATACGAGATCCTAGTCTTTATAGAGGAGTAGCTAAGACAGCTAAAGTTCAATTGGTTATCGCCATTCTACTAGGGTTATCGGCATTTTTCACTTTTGCTATACTACGGCTCAAATATCCAAAGATATATGTGGCTAATTTCAACCAAATAAACCAAAACTATCTTCACAGTTGGTCTCGTCAAAACTTACCAAGGTTGCCCCAGAATTCGTTGTTTGGATGGATACCTATTGTGCTCAGGATTAATGAAGATCAGGTGTTGGAACATGCTGGATTGGATGCGGTGGTATTTTTGGGATTCTTTAAAATGGGTATTAAGATCTTATCGTGCTGTGTGGTGTTAGCTATAGTGGTTATTTCACCTATTCGATATAAGTTTACCGGTCGATTGGATCAGGACTATCCTCCTGATAAACATGAAGATAAGAAGAGATTCCAGAATAATCAGTATTTGCTTTGGTTATATGTGACATTCACTTATGTAGTCACTGGGATTGTTATGCATTTCTTGTTTAAGCAAACCAATAAGATCATAAAAATGAGACAAACTTATTTGGGGAAACAGAATTCCATAACTGATAGATCGATTAAATTAAGTGGAATTCCTCCAAATCTTCGAGACGAAGAATTATTGAAACGGCATATTGAAAGCTTGGGATTGGGTGAGGTTCAGGAAGTTACCATTGTTAGAGAATGGAATAATTTGAATAAACTCTTCAAGTTGCGCAAACGGTTATTAGATAGAATTGAAAACTATTGGGTAGAATATTTCAAGATTAACAAGATCTATAATACTGGTGACTTGTTATCAACTAATTTGCACCCTAATCTAAGAGATTCCATAAATTTGAATCCTACTTCGGCGAATGAGAATTCAATCATTGATGATGACCATGACTACCATAGTGAGGATGACGTTACCGATGATAATCTTGTTAGTGGTGAGAGCCTGGCTCATATTCTGGGATCTTCTGGTAATGGAGCTCGGGTATTACGACACTCAAGTATTATTAACCAAATTGCTGACTCTAGTGAAATAGAAGACTCCTTGCCTTTATTAAATGATGAGACTTATAGACGGCCCAAAATAAGAAAGAATTTTTGGAGTCCACAAAAAATTGATGCCATAAACCATTATACGGAGCATTTAGAAGTCATTGATCGAGAGATCATGAAAGCAAGGAATAGAGAATACCCAGCTACCTCTTCTGCTTTTATCACCATGAAGTCAGTGGCAGAGGCTCAACTTATTGCTCAATCAGTTTTAGATCCAAACATCAACCACTTGATGTCCAATTTAGCTCCCGCTCCTCATGATATTAGATGGGATAACTTGTGCATGACTAGAAGAGAACGTAACTCTAGAATCGGAACAGTAACTTTCTTTGTAGGATTATTAAGTGTATTATTGGTAATCCCGGTAAGTTATTTGGCCCGTTTCTTGAATACGAAAACTATTAGTCAAATATCTCCCAAATTAGGTGAGTTTTTGAAGAACAATTCATGGGCTGAAACATTGGTTACCGGTATTTTACCTCCCTATATTTTTACTATATTGAACATTATCATGCCTTATTTCTATATTTGGGCTACTTCAAAACAAGGTTATACTTCTCATAGTGACGAAGAGATTTCTTCTGTCTCCAAGAATTTCTTTTATACCTTTGTTAATTTATTTTTGGTATTCACATTGGTAGGGACTGCTTCCTTGACTGATACAATAAAAATTGCTTATCAGCTATCCCAATCACTTAGAGATTTATCATTATTTTATGTGGACTTGATTATCTTACAGGGACTAGGAATCTTTCCTTATAAGTTACTATTGTTAGGAAACCTATTAAAATTCTTTTTTGGATCTTTATTATGGTGCAAAACCCCTAGGGATTATATTAAATTGTATAAACCCCCCGTTTTTAATTTCGGTTTACAGTTACCTCAACCAATGTTGGTATTTATCATTGTGATTATTTATTCCATCATGTCAACTAAGATCTTGACTGCCGGGTTAGTGTACTTCTTAATTGGGTATTTTGTGTACAAATATCAGTTACTTTATGCTTGTGTCCATCCACCACATTCTACTGGTAAGGTTTGGCCCTTAATCTTCCACAGAGTTATATTAGGAGTATTGATTTTACATGTGATGATGGCCGGTACATTTTCATTACAAAAAGCATTTTATTGTCTGCTACTGTTAATTCCATTGCCGATTTTTGTGGTTCTATGCTTATATAACTTTGAAAAAAATTATATTCCATTATCCTATTTCATTGCCTTGAAGTCGATTCAAAATAATGAATTATCACTGCATACTAATGAAAGAACTCCACAATATCATGATGATGAATCATTCATAGAGTCAAGTAACCTCCAAGAGAATGAAACATTCAAAACATTAGATGAAAGAAGGGAAATTAATCAAACTTATGACTACCCCAACTTGATTGAAAGTTTGGATGGACCACTAATTGCGGTAGATAAACATGAAGTATTACTCGTTAATAATGATGGTATGACTGTACGCAAGCTACGGACCTCAGTAGGAGGATTTTATTGATATTAAAAGTTAATACTGTGATATATTTATATGTAATAATTGAAAGTATAGTAATAATGATCTAAGAATAAATCCCTAACATCGCAGGACCTGGTCAAGGTACTTATAATTATGCAAATAATTCCCATACTAAGGAGTTGTTGTATCAAGCAGCATGCTGTAAATATCATTATTATCTCCGGGTAGCTTAAGTTAGAGATAATCTTAAGGGATTCAATGACACTTAAAAGTGATATCACTTTGACAACATTAAACAACTGCAATGAATTATCATAGGGCCATATTAAGGTCAATATGGGTAGCAATCTGATACAATTGGCTACCAATACTGCCGTTAAAAGCACTCGTGAATGATACAATCCCTGGTATTGTTGTTTTATATTCATGTTTTTGTCAGAACCGGTGCCATTCCATTGGAATTGATTCAAAATAATCTGCAATGGAACATTGAACGTCACGAAGTTCAACACCAGTTTGAGAATAAATATCATATATTGTACACCCGCCTGTTGATTTAGGATAATCGACATGAGCTTGGAATTATGCGTCTTCTTCTCCTCCTCGTAGGCCCATCCCAAATACACTTCCAACAATATTATCATCATCATGAATCTGAACAACGGACCGATTCGAAGAAATATATCGCTTGGATGTAACCCGCTCCTCTTTTCTGGAGTACTTAGCTTTCCACCATTGGCGTCCGTATCTTCTGAGGTAGTTCCTTCTCGTATTCGTCTGACTTTGGGATCTTTTAGCATCTCTGACTCTGTTACATTGAAGCAAAGATGCCGGTATGCTTGAGGCTTTAATAGAGCTATATCGAGAAATAATAACACATTATCATACTCTATGTATTTATCGACCACATGGGAACAATTCTGGCACTTTTCTAGCTTGATATAGTCTCCTTTGTACTGAATATATGCGTTTTTCGCAGGGGCCCTACACTCAACACAGATCATTGTTAGAGTTAATTCGCGTTGTTTCACAGCTGTAAAAGACAGAAATGGCTGCAACAAAAATCATCACCATGCACAAATCTGCGAGCGTATGGGAAGGAAGGTTGTGAGAGATATTGCATGGTATAGATTGGGAGAATGTAGATATGGTATAAATGTCCTGGTAAACTACAGCTATTGGTTTAGGAAAGCGTTAGTATAGTTTTCTTGAAGGAAAAATGTAAGTTTTCTGCAGAGTTACGTGGTCCATTTTGTGGTTCATTTTGCAATTTGTGAATTTTGCAGCCATTCGCTTTCTCATTTGAACTTCTTTTCTATATTAATGAAAGCTTATATATATTGAACTATACTATTATACATTATTATCGACACTGTTAAGTGGTAATATCTATTATACACATGCAGTTGGTGGTGGTGCTTCTTCTGGAACCTTGCCTAACTCGAACGTGGCCTTCTTGAATCTCTCATCTATATCTAAACTGTCAAGATTGGCAACAGACTGTCCAAAGCCAGTATTTCCAGATTCGCCAGTGCTTCCAAAAGAGTTGGAAACGGGGTTGTCGTTGGCAGTGGAATTGAAAGGAGAGCCTCCAAAAGCCTTGGGCTGACCAGTTCCAAATGGGCTAGAAGAAGAAGGAGCAGGGGCCCCGAATGGAGATGCTGTATTGTTGGTGGAGGTTTGGGCTTGGCCAAAACCCGAATTACCGAAACCAGAACCACCGAATCCATTATTATTGGAAGAGGACCCGAATGCAGAAGAACCAAAACCACCCGTGGTATTAGCACCAGCATTGTTACCATCAGTGGCGGCAGTGTTTGTAGCGGCTCCGAACCCTGAGTTGTTACCACTGGATCCAAACGGAGAAGATGCAGGATTGCTATTATTACTAGAAAACCCAGAACTTCCAAAACCAGAACCAAATCCACTACTGGGCTTATTACCTGAACCTAGGCCGGCCCCACCAAAACCAGAGTTTCCAAAACCAGAACCCCCAGATGTGGGAGCACTTGTGGGCTTATTAGCTGCACCAAAACCAGAACTACCAAAACCAGAGCTTCCAAAACCAGAGCTTCCAAATGCAGAGTTTCCAGTGGCGGCCGGAGCAGGTTTGGCAGCCGCTCCGAAACCAGAGTTACCAAATCCCGAGTTGCCAAATCCAGAATTATTACCATTTCCAAAGCCAGAGCTACCAAAGCCAGAAGTTCCAGAACTAGAACCACCAAAGCCAGAACTACCAAAGCCAGAATTCCCGAAAGCACCACCCGTTGAAGGTTTACTTGCTGATCCGAATCCCGAGCTCCCGAAAGCTCCATTAGAAGAAGCTGTTGTACTTAAACCACCAGAGCCGAAGGCACCACCACTCTCTTTATTAGCAGCACCGAAACCAGAAGATCCAAACCCACTACCATTACTATTAGATGCAAAAGGATTGGACGGCGTTGTAGAAGAACCAAATGGATTTGACAGAGCAGCTCCAAACCCATTAGATTGAGTCCCGAACCCGGTAGACTGAGCCCCAAACCCGTTTGAGGTACTACCAAAACCACTGGCCTGAGACCCAAAACCACTGGGTTGAGACCCCATCCCAGAGTTTAAATATTCAGTTATATTTTCTTGTACAGATTTAGGAATAAAGCTCTTGACAGCATTTTGATTAACACTCATTTGAACATATCTAACTGCTTGTCTTTCTTTACCAGCAATAAACCCAAGACAATACTCCATGTCTTTTTGTCTAGCCATTAATTCCTTCTCGTAATCAGGCAACGTATTAGAGCTAACTGCATTCATATAATTCAATCTCATCTCTTCAAATGACATGTCTCTACCATCGATCAAGTTATTGACTGCTGGGGTGGCCAACCCGTAACTGGATAACGTAGGCTTACCAGTAAAGGTACTGTAGTCCTTGACATCTCTCTTAACCTGCTCTGTTTTAGCGTCAATTGTACTGGGACTAACAAAGTCACTAACGGATTCAATGCTTGGAGGAGGACCAGATGATGGTGTGGAAGTGGCCCCACCCATTTCATGGGAAAAGGGACAATTATTTCCATTTCGACAGTTGGGGAAGAACTTGCACTTTTTCTTTGAGTTATTGTTTCTATAGTTAAACATGGTACATGCCTTAGAAACGATGCTAAGCTGTAAGACTTTGTAGGGGTACTGTCGATAAAAGTGTGAATAAAAGTTGTGAATAAAAGCTGTGAGAGTTAAGATTTGGTTTTTGAGTTGAAATGTTGCAAAATCGACTGCGAAAAATTTGCATCAAGAGAAGTTACATGGATATACATACATTACCGTTACGTAGTGATACTTAGTCTAGGCCTCTGATTGATACTTTCTAAATTCGTTAACCAATATGGCCTGATTTTCAGCCGTCAATGCAAATGAGTTCTTATAAAGCAGGATGGTCTCTTGTAGAGTAGATTGTTTTGTAGCTCGTCCCTCTTCAATTTCTTTTAAAAGAATCTCCAATCTCTTTCGGAGAAAAGGCTTTGAAAGAGAGATATTACTGTCATAGTTGATGGAACTAAAACCTTCAATTAGCCCCATTCCCAACTCGGTGGGAAGAATGATTTCTGTTCCACCAGTCTTTCGTTTAATGATATACAGTCGTAGTTCAATCTTATGAATATGTTCAGCAATGGTGGCATCGGTCCCAATACCATTAGCATCCATTAATGCAATCAACTCGGTTTCGGTCATATGCTTTGGAGGCGAGGTCTTTCCCTCTTTTAATTCGCCTGCTTTGAGATCGATCTTCTCCCCCTCCACAAACGGGGGGAGTTCTTTTGATGATTGCCATTTTTTGTAGATATATATGTCAAGGTAATTTCTTTCAGATACCAATAAACCGGAAGCATTGAAAAATTCATCACCCCATTTCAAAGTAACAATGGTTTGGAATCCCTTGGCATCTGGGGAACAGCATGCTAAAAACCTTCTCACCACATATTCGTAGACTTTTTTCTGTTTAGCATCAGAAATACTATTAAGATTAACATACTTGACTGGATGGATTGGTGGATGGGATTTATCATTATTCTTTCCCTTTCTAGGTGGCTGATATTTACCTTGGATTAATTCAGTAGCATATGTTCCCCACCGGTCGTCCTGACTATGAGTTTGTACAATAGACTTTAAATTCATTTCATCAGGAAACATATCGGTCTCAGTTCTGGGGTACGAAATCCACCCGTTTTGATACAATTTCTCTGCAGCATCCAATGCATCTTTAGCACTCATTTTAAAAAATGTAGCACAGTCTTTTTGAAGCAGCACTGTAGTCAATGGATATGGTTTATAATTAGTAGTTGGTTTCTTGGTAACCTTTGTTATGGTACCAAAGGATTCTTTCATACAATCCTGATAGATCAATGCAACATATAATCGGTCAAAATAGTGGTTTTTAACCCAATTAAATGCAGCTGAATTGCCATCTTTCTCTACTTCAACATGAATGTACCAAAACTTTTCAGCCACAAAATTCTTTACTCGTTTGTATCGATCTACCACAAAACCTAATGTGGGGAATTGACAGGTTCCATAAGAAACAATTTCTTTTACCAATTTACTTCGCTTTAACAAGTCAGTTAATAATCTAGTAAAGCTAGCCCCCACTCTCAAATCTACTTCTTGTCTACAATTAACTACTTGAACAATATTCATGTTTAACAGTTGAGGATTCTTAGCAGCATAAATAAGATGATTCCTTTCCAAATGGGAAAAATGAGCTCTCCAAGTATTGTTCAACAGAATATTTCTATTCCCCTTCTTAGCAGCCTCAAAGATTTCATAGCCAATGGCTTCACCTTCTCGATCACAATCAGTCCAAATCATCAAATAACTAGCAGACCGAGCTTCCTTAGCAATATTCTGGTGGATATTTAGCTTGGATTTATCGGGGTGAACCTTAATAGGCAGGTCAAAGAGCCTTCCTGGAGGGGTTTTACCCCATCCATACTCCGGAGGGAAGTCCATATTGGTGATATGACCGATCACAGACGTCATGGTTACATCACATAACCCGTGATTTGGGAAGTTGAATTTGAAGTCAAAGTTGGGATTGTACTTACTTTTAGACGTTCGTTTAGTCAGCCGGCCTCCGCTCAACACATTGGTCACTTCTTTGGCTATCGAAGGCTTCTCAGCCACGCATAGTATCTTCATCTATACCATTAAACGACTGAATATAAAGTATATTGGGGTTATCGCGTTGCGATGGCATCAGCTCTCGCGTCAGAAAATGCAGTGGTAGCAGAGGACCAGAGCACCAGACACCACGGACCAGACATCAGGATATGACGCCAGAGGACCAAAGAATGGCACAAGGGGCACCAGACATGACACCAGAACCAACACAAACAGTCCCAGAACCCGTTAAAGCCGTTTCCCGTCTCCTAGCCTGGATGAGCAGCACCCCACAAAAGTCTACCAGTCCCCGACTATCATATATCTCCGCCAAAATCGCCGTCAAGGAGTTTGAAGAAGCAGGAAGAGGTTTGGCTGCTACAGGGGTAATCAACCAGCACGAACAGATGATACGGATTCCCCATTCTTATTTGTTAAATGCCCACTCGGTGATAAAGCACATTGCTCAGTACAACCACCAGATTGTTCTCCCGACTTCTTATGGGAATATTGATGGCCATTATCACCAGGAAATTGGGCCTGATAAGGTGATACATATCTACAGCCAGATCAAGTATGAAGAGATGCTCTCGATGTCTAGTTTCCAGTTGGTGGGGATGTATCTTTGCCTTGAAAGTAAGAGACCCAAGTCGTTCTGGAAGCCATTTCTTGAACTGTTACCGGGGATGGAATCGTTTGAAATGACTCCGTTGGTGTGGGAGATCATGAAGATTGAAAATTATGAAAAGTATATGGAAATGCTCCCGAAGCATGTGCAAGAGCATGCTGACAGAGTGAAGAAAAGGTTTTTGACTGACTATGAAAGTGTAAGGGAATTCCTAAAGCAGAAGATCACTGGAAACCAGGAAGAGATTGAACAGAAACTACAAGAATATGTACCTAAGCCGTTGTTCTTATGGGCATGGATGTGTATTAACTCTCGGTGTCTCTATATGGTACTTAGTGAGAGTAAAGATAAGAGTGACAACTTCACCATGGCCCCGTATGTGGATTTCATCAATCACTGTGACACCGACCACTGTAGTATAAAAGTAGATGGCCGGGGGTTTCATGTCACCACCACCACCAAATACAATGTTGGAGATCAGATTTTCCTTAGCTATGGGGCTCATTCAAACAAGTTCCTTTTGTGTGAATATGGGTTTGTAATCGACTCAAATAGGTGGAATGACATTGACATCTCGGAGGTGATTATCAACCAGCTTAATGATAACCAGAAGGAGTTCTTGAAACAACAAGGATACTATGATGACTACACCATCAGTCAAGGTTCAGGAGTGTCTTATCGAACGGAGATAGCATTGGCAGTCTTGCAGGAGAAGGATCCTAAGACTTGTAGGAAATTAAATGCTTACATTCAGGGGATTTCTGAGGGAGAAAGTTATTTACTGGGGACCAAATTACTTCTTGAAGCTATTTTGCAAGGGATGTTGAAACACCATAGACAGTATGAACACTTACAGTCTGATAAGTCAGAAGATGAGAACGCAAGACGGATCTTAAGACTTGTAGGCAAATTACACCATGATATCATTTCAGTCATACAAGAAACATTATCATCGTATATTGGCAAGTAGAATGGAATTAGATCAATAAATCAGTCATACAACATTATCATCGTATATTGGCAAGTAGAACGGACTCAGATCAATAAATCTGCAGCCGTGATATCCAAGGACTTTTCTATGGATAACTTTGTCTTCACCATAGATACAAGCATGTTATTAGTAGAAGTAGGAATCGAATGTTTCTTCCCCAACAGACTTAAATATCCATTAATATAATCGATTTCAGTGGTATTTAAATGCTTAACATCTTCTCTCATGGAAGAGCTATTCTTTGCAGTGGTTTGGATCACTTCAAATACAAGATCTAAAAGTCTTCTCTTATCCAATACCGTATTTGCTTCCGGGAGTTTTTCTAGCACCGATGCATGCTCTGCTCTAATGACCAACACAAACTCATCAATGACTTTTCTCATGATCTTAACCACTTTAGACCCGTACAATAAATCACCATTCAAACAATCTAATAGGGCCGTCAATGGATTCACACAAGCATTAACAGCTAATTTTTCAAGTTCTGCTCTTGTAAAGGCTTCATAGCCCACAAATTCTCCATTCAAGTTCGGAGTATCTACTAACATTTTAATCAAGTCAGGAGCTTGTTGTAGAGTCATTTGTTCATTAGGTTTAGGAATATAACTCAATTTCATACCTCCCAATCCCACATGGTTGATAACATTAGGGGACGTTTTATAGGCTCCGTGGGTAACCACAGCCTTGAATATGTTAGGTCGTTGCCCAAGCAAAGGCCAATATCTATGTATGCATTCGTCCACCACCCCCATTCCATTGTGAATAAAAATGATATTAGAATCAGTTCCAATCATGTCGACACACTTTGATAAAGCAGCCGTGGACTGGAATGCTTTGGTGGACACAATCAAGTTGTCGATCTTACCATTAGGGAGCTCTCGGGGAAGCTGTTGGACGGTGGTACCTGTCACTGGAGAGGAAGTTGTTGTGGTATCATTGTCATTTAGCACTCTATTAATGGTTAGATGAGGATGGGTATTAAAGGAGTTTAAGCGGGCGGAATTCTTAAATATCAACGAGACCAGGGCGGCAGACGGATGGGCAAGCGAAAGCTCATGTGCCACGAGTCCTCCTATAGCCCCTACTCCTAATACATGACAGGATATTGGAGATGGCATTGGCATCAAGTGGTAATTTTTCACTCCACAATACACAAGTCTTCGCGTTACACACCAACCTGCGAGGTGTTGTAGCACTAAACACCACCAGACCACGCCATGCTAGTAGTTGGACTCACAGGAGGAATCGCCTCCGGAAAGTCCACTGTGTCCAAGAGCTTCAAAGAAAACCACCACTTGAAAGTCATAGATGCTGATGTAATTGCTAAAGAAGTGGTGCTCCCTGATAAGCCTGCCTACCGAAAGATAGTCGAAACCTTTGGGTCTGAAATACCAGAACTTGTAAAGGATGATAGATCACTCAACCGAGAAGCATTGGGAAGGCATGTGTTTGGAAACAAGACTCGTTTGGGCCAATTGAATGGTATTGTACATCCAGCCGTTCGATATGAAATTGGTCGTCAAATGTTGATGGCATATTTAAAGCTCGAGAAATTAATCATCTTGGATATTCCATTACTTTTTGAAGCCAAATTGCATATGATTTGTGGGAAAACCGTCACCGTGAGTTGTGATAAAGACATTCAGATTGAAAGATTAATGGCTAGGAATCAGGAATTGAGTGCTGAGGATGCCGAGAAGAGGATCAGTAGTCAAATGAGTAATGAGGAAAAGTGTTATAGAGCTGATTTGATTATAGATAACAACAAGGGGTTGGAGGAATTAGAAGAAAATATCAGTTTGATTATTCGGGAAATTACTCCTGCGTCTCTATTTACTGTACTTGATTGGTTTCCTCCATTTGCCATGTTATCTGCCTTTTTGACGGTTGTGACCAGATATTTCAGAGATAGGTACCGGGGTGACTATGGCCGAAAGCAGGTGTAGATGTAGTTTTGTTTTATGATGATCAATGGATTAGGTTTATATTTTATATGTACATGTGGCTGAAATCATGCTCTCCAATATTGGGCCAAACTATGAAGCCTATCGATAACCACTGGTAAGAAAGCATTTACACTATCATTAATCAAGTTTTGGAAATGAATGATGGCTTCTTCTGCTGTCATTTCTAAACAGAATTTCTCTTGGACCTTTTCAACTGCTCTTGCAGGATCTATTTGAATATCAGGAATATTAGCATCTAACATTAATTGGAATAAGTTCAAGATTAAATTGGAATTTTTTCGTAAGGTGGTATAGGTGACAAAACAATAACTCTTGAAGATATTAAAGTTTTCATGGTTCAACCCTCCCATTCCATCAATCACTTGTATGGGTAATTTCATTAATGGAGGGAATGGTTTAGGATCTCTTCCTAAGATGTATCCAAAATCAGCATGCCAGAATTTCCCATTGGGTGACAATAGAAGGTTATCTAAATGTCTATCTCCAACTCCCAAAAGATATGTTATTACACAGTATCCAGCACATGACTTGACGTAGTTGTCCATGACTAGTGATGAGACCCCCAAGTCAGAGGTAATGGCATGTCTCTGCTCTGGTGGAGGCTGACTGTCAGAATCAGACGTCCCTAATACACTCATGGCCACCGGTTCTGATTGCTGAAGCTCTTGGCTATGATATTTTAGATAATTTAGAATTCCATTACTATTGTTGCTGGTACCATTATTCGATCCTATTGGAGTATTATCATTCCCATAGTTCTTCACAAGAACACTATCAAGGGTCTCATTTTCTACGAATTGGATCATTCCGGCAATTGGGCTAGTGGCCAAAATTCTGTAAGGAGTTAACTTCAAGTCCAAATTTTCATTCTTCAACAACTGATCCATCAAGTCAATTACTTGAATCACTAATTGATCTTGTCTCAAATCGTCTCCAATCTTAAACATTAAGGTGTACTTGCCGTATTTCTTCTTGTTTCCAAAAAGCTGATTCGATGCATTGGAAGATGAGTCTTTCATCACGGTCTTGAATGTTATCTTTAAGGGAGCCAACGAACTTTTAAACACAGAGGATTCCTCAGGATAACATCCACAGATCATGATTGAAGGATCTAACGGTAGAGGAAAAGAATGGGGGAATTTCAATAATTCGTTCGAAGAATCCGCTAAGTGTTTCCTTAAAAATTGAATCTTCTTTGCAGTAGCTTCGTTCTTTTTAAATGTTGTCCTTAACAATTCTACTAACTGAGTCAACTTCTTAATAAACCAAACTTGTCTTTTTAAGTAATTGTAGTTTGGTAATCTATGAGCATTCGAATACTTCTTTAAGTCTTCGATATACTTGTTTAAAACAATGGAATAGATTTTAATGGAGTTCTTCCCTTTGGTGTTTAGTTGATCCTCATTTTCAACTTTGACGAACCAATAAAAGAAATTTCCCAATTTTTCATTTTCTATTGATTTCTCTATCAAAAACAACGCTAACGGAGATTTCTCCAATATTTTATCCCCAGTGTCACTCTGAGCACTATTTGCAGATCTATTGCCATTGTCCAATTCGTCATTGTCATTATTTGCAATGGTTTCAAGGTCAGCTGCACTATTGGAAGTTGCATTGTGAAGTTCATTGTCGACAATTAAAGACTCGTATTTCAATGCCTGTACCAATTGCAATAAGTATAGTAGTAATTCATCTCCACTAGCTAACCTCAATCTGCCAACAGCAAAATTCCTTAACTGCCTAACAAATTTGAAGATTTTATCTATTTTAGTCTCTTTATCTTTGTCACTATTTTGTGATGAGATTGATATCCGGTTTACCAATGTATACGGGTTGAAGTAACTACTTAACAACTCTAAGGCATCACCAATCTGGATTTTGTCTACAGACCAATACAATGGAATTATCTCGTTGAATGTATGGTCTAATTCGTAATCATTATCCCAGTTGATGGATTTTAAAAATTTAGTAAGGAACTTTTGATTAACTTTGGAGTTTTCTGGCTTGTTATCAGTGTTAGATGTGGTGGTTGAATTATTTCTCGAAAAGTAATACCGAAATTTCCAGATAAGATTTTTTTCAATATCACTTAATTCGATATTAGAAGGCTTGTTTAGTATTTGTAATAACTCATCTCTCAAATGAGGAGTAGGTTTTAATTCCTTATCCAAAAGAGTACTGTTGTTCATATTTCTCTCGAGCTTATGATATTTAGACTCTATTGGATCCAAATTCAAGTTCGAGTTCAAATTCATTGCAGTAGTATCCTGGGTAGCTGAAGTTGCCAACGAAGTCAAGTTTATGAGATGAAAGTCAGGATCAAATACCTTACTAGAGTCGGAAATTTTGATATTATTAAGCATCAAATTGGTGGTGTTGGCATCCGGAATATTATGTTTCGTTTTATTGGCTTTGGTGGCTTCACTAGTAATACTCTCACGATCAGGGAGTCCATAAGAAACGTCAGAGTATACTATAGGAAGATTAAAGTTGAACAATTCAATATAAAGATAAAACAAATGGCCATCATTATTTGATTTTAACTGTTCATTACGAGATTTCTCCACAATCGGTAGGCTTAGTTTATCCAACCAATCGATTTTGGGGAACCGACCATTTTCATAGCCAACTAACTTTGATTCAATCAGCTCCGTCATTTCTTCAGAGCCATAATAATTAATGGAAGCTTCATTGAATTGGCTGGCCTCAATGTTAATGGGAATCTTTTGGAGTCCTTTCCTTAACGTGGAATCAGAATGATTAAAAAGTGAAAGATAACCAACCCCAAAGACTTCCGGTTTGCTCTGGACTATCTCATATAAAGAGAACTTTAAGTATGAATCAAATGACAACTGATCGTACGTTATAGATAACTTCAAAGACCTGTTCCATACTCGTTTATTTCCTGTGAATGAATGATATAGCGACTGAGCAGGTAGTGTCAGGGGATTATGGCTCCCACTAAACACTTCAACTTTAACAAACAAATCTGAATTGAAAGAGATCTTCGATAGCCTTTTAAATACCTGGGGATTAGCGTATTTCTCTGAAGGAGTAGCTAACATCTTTAACACCACCGATGAATCTGTGGCTTGTAAGTAACCCAATTTTATGGATAACGGGACTCTCACATCTTTTGAAAGTCCAAAAGCACTGGTATTGGAGGTTGTGATCTCACGATCGTGATCTGGAGCCCAGTTCCCGTTCATAGCCAAAGAATTGGTCGAAGATGTAAGAACTGTGACTATGTGTTGTGGTACCAGAGATTTTGATAAGAATTGGATGCGCGCAGCTGCAAAATGGCTGCTAAATGTATGGATTGATGTGTAAATGCATTTATTGTTTCTATATACATAAAGATTGCCAATCGACCGATATCATTTAGTGTTTTCTCCGAACCACACATAAGGATTTCTTTGATTAGAAACCCCATCACCATCACCTTCTTCATTATCAGACGATATTGGCAGGCCCATGTTAGAATCTTCACTATCGGAATTTAAATTATAAAACATGGAATGGGACTTTGTCATAGAACTACTTCGAGGTTTACCCGAATTGGTGGTCTGAGAATCAGGTTGTCTATAAAACCCAACTGGTGTTGAATTAGATTCTCTTTCAATATTGTTAGGATCATAAACAGAAGGAATGAATTTCACTGAATTCTTTCTTGATCTCGTTTGTGGAGGAGATGAATTGGAATGGGGATGAGGTCTCATGGTCATATTGTTGGCTGACTTTGAATTATGACTCCCAAAAGACAAACTGAAGTTATTACCATCATCTCCATCACCTTCTGTATCAGCATCATCATTAGTTGAATCATCTCCATTTTGTTGTTGCTTTTGGTACATGGCTAATATCGATCTTCCACTATTCATGGCCAACTCTTCTCTATACCGTAAGGATTTTGATCTCGTTAAAAGAGGGTTAGAATGTGGGTGACTTGGAAATGCCAGTGGTCTTGGAGGTACTGGTGTTTTCTTCTTATGTCTTCTATCTGTTTCTTTAATACATTCTAATTCATTACTATCTATTGATGCAGAATCCATATTATCGCTCAACGATTCATTACTTAAAGTGGTGGATAATTTTGGACTACTCGAATACAGGGTATCTCTATTAAGATTATTATGAGTCGGGATATTGACAGGATTAGATATGGATCTCTTAGGACCATGAGACATGAATTTGGGAAAGTCGACGATTGAAGAATTGTTTGACGATGGATTTGACCTTTGAAATTGAGCTAAATTGACTTGAGAATTAATCTTGGAGTTTAGTTGCAGAATTGGGATTTCATCAGTATTAGAATATTTCAATTTCATGGGTTTATAATTAGCATCAGTCTCCTGTAATTTACTCAAATCAATAACAGAGTTATTCCTTGTAGGTTCAGAACTTGGAGATACTTCAGGTGATACTGGCTTAGATGGACGTCTTGTTATATCATAATCTGGTTTAAAAGCTTCACAATTGATCATTTTCAAAGCAAATTCATTACTGATTTGAAATTTCCTAGCCCTTTGAGGGGTCCAATCTTTAGCAGCTGGACAAATGGGATTGTTCAAGATAGCTGAATTAGTATAATTATCTTTGGTACTACCTACACCCGAACCGTTTTGGTTATTACTAGGACGTGAGTTACTTTTCCCAATAGAATTAGCATATGCTTCCGAAGTTTGACGGATTTTAAATGAGGGTCTGGGTTTATCCTCTTTCTTGACCGATAAGGTATTGTGACTTTGATTGAATTCATCTCTCTTTATGAAATTGGTTTTATAGTAAACGATATCAGTCTCTAAATTAAGAGACTTATCCATATCATAATTAAATAAATCCAACGCATCCTTTATCAAAACCCAATTATACAACTTTTGTTCTTCATCAACCATTTTCCGAACTGCAAAATTAATTTTACTCTCAGGAATCTCGTCAAATATAGGATGAGTAACAAAATAAGATAATACATTATTAACCAAATATCCATGCCCCACCACAATAATGATGTCTTGATTATTTATAAATGATGGTTTTTCATATGTGGCCAATAATTTTTTAAAGTATTCCTTACAGTTATTTTGATAATCCTTATAACTCAAATCATACCCATTCCAATGACCAAGAGTATTCGTGGGTCTGAAATTAGAGCAAGCAGATCGATTTTTCAAGGTCTTGATATTGGGAGTATACATCTGATAAGCATCATTGGAGTCATAAAATGGAGGTTTGTTCTTCATTTTATCATGAATCCATTCACTCAAGGCAAAATCCCCAAGTAACTGAAATCGAACCTTATAATTAGGAAATTTTGATTCAAATTTGGGCTTCAAGTGAGTTATAATCAAATCAGCCGTCTGACAGCATCTTAAATAGGGAGAAAAATGGATAAACACATTCTTCTTTCTGGTTTCCCCCGAAGGAACATCGGGATCAAATGCATTAGTGTTGTCGACAATATCTTGGGCCGTATTGGTAACCTGATCCACTGCTTTCATCGACAAAGAGGGATCGTAGTCTTTATAGTCGGCGTATAACGGTTGAGCCGATTCATCCTCTCTGAGAGCATGATCAATCCGTTGGGCGTGCCGTAAAAAATACAACTCAGTCATGGTATGGCAGGCAGAACAAGCCAACAAAGGAATCAATGAGCGGGACTATAACTTGTGAAAGTCCCAGAAGATCGAACAAGGTCAGCAACAATCAACCACGACCACAACCAAAATCAGCACCGGAACGATTTAAGGATGCAGATACACAAAAACACGGAAGTTTGACGACCACAAAAAGGTATGTTTGTGATTATCAGTATTGGATCTATCAACACCAAGAGATTAAAAGATATCTTGATGAACCTAGGAAGCAATAACTGATAGGGTTTGGGGAATAAAAATTTTATTATGTGATGTCATTTTCCAGGTATGATTTTGTTGAAGGTGGTGGCGCGCGTGCGCGCGTTGGCGGACGGCTGGTGGTGATGATTGTGCTACTGGTACTAGGTACGGAAGTAATCATTAGACTTTATATAACCGGCTGGGTAGGTTGTTGTATTGATATAGGTGGATAGAGGTATTAGTATGGGTGTTGCTGAGGCTCTTGCACCCGTAGGACTGAATTTAAAGCCCATTGGGTGGCCGGTGATCGGGCCGTTGGTGTTGATAGCTGCTAATTTAATGGTGTCAATAGACGTGCCTGAAGGCATATATGGTATAGCTGTGGCTGGTGTTTGGGCTGGAAGTGGGTTGTCTGTGATTGCAGGAATGGTGTCTTCCGGTGGTGCCCAGGTGGAAATGGTAAATGACTTGGAGCTCAGGTTGATGGGGTCGTTGACTTTGGTGTATTTTGTGACTTATTTGTTGCCAGTGTCCCGGATATGTTTTGTGCTTGTGAAGCCTATGAGCTTTTATACCATTATGGGGGTAATGTTTGACCTTTATTACAATGTGACGGATTTTGAGGCGGTGGTGATGGTGTTGGCAGGCTATATGTTACTTTTCATTGCCTATAATCTATATAGACCGGTGGTGAACGTTAAGCTATCTGGAATTGTATTTGGTGCCAGCAGTTTGATGGCCGGATTTGTGGTTCCACTTGAAATGGTGAATGTGATGATGGTGGTGGCTATTGTTGTGACTTTTATAATGTTAATGTTATGTTGGAGACCATTAGGTGACTTTAAATATCTTCCCATGGTGTTGTCTTTGACATCAAACACCGCAGAGTATTGTCTCCTTGACGGTTCTCCGGTTAATTCGAATATGTTAATTAACTTGGTTCTCCCGTTAATGGTCAACCACAGTGCTGGGTATCCTGGTGGTCAACCATCAAATTACTGGGTCAATGTGTTAAATGAATTGATTAACCATTCCGATACAAAAGCGATATTTAACTTTTTACTTTTGAATACTGGGTTTATGGTTATTCAATTGATTTATTCATTCAGGTCGGGATCATTGGGGTTATTCTCTGATTCTTTACACATGGCTTTGGATTGTTCTTCTTTAGCATTAGGATTAGTGGCAGGTATACTATCCAAATCGCCTATTGAGCAGAACAGTAAATTTCCATTTGGCTATTCTAGATTTGAAACCCTAGCAGGGTTTACCAATGGGACCTTGTTGGTGGGGATTTCAGGAGGGATTATATTCGAAGCATTTACTAGATTATACAGTCCTATTGAATTAAAACAGACCAATGAATTGATCGTGGTTTCGACCTTGGGATTGGTTGTTAATATCGTGGGGATATTCGCCTTTAATCATGGACATGGTGATCATGGACATGGACACTCTCATTCTCATCATGGGCATTCACACAATCATAATCATAATCATCATCATAGCCATGACCATGGTCATGACCATTCTCATTCTGCTTCTGAGAAGGCCTGCCAGGAACATGACCACGATCACTCCTCTGGCATGAATGATAACATGCAAGGGATATTTCTCCATATTTTAGCAGACACTCTAGGGTCGGTTGGAGTGGTCATATCAACTATTCTAACTAAAATATTTAAATGGGAAGGATTTGATCCCATTGCTTCAATAATAATTGCTGTACTTATTTTCTTATCGGCGATCCCTTTAATCAAGTCTACAAGCTCGTCATTATTATTATCTTTAAACAATCAAAACGAACAAAAGATCAGGTCAGTTTTGAATACCATAAACAACATTAAAGGTGTCAAATCCTTTACGACTCCGAAGTTTTGGCCCACACAAGGTAACCAAGTTACAGGGTACATACATATCCAGGTTTACAGAGGAGAGAACAGTTCGTTTATTAAGAGGCAATGCTCTAAGGTATTTGAAAATGAAGGCATCGATGCCATGATTCAAATGGAGTATGATTATGATGTTTGTTGGTGTACTACTACCAATGAAATTACTGTACGATAAGAAATGTCGCATTTGTTTCGCAGCAGCTGAGATGAGAAAATCTTTTTCTTTTATCATCATTAGTTAGTAATCCTGACATGTCACGAGTGGGAGTATTGGCTTTAGGACCTGCAGGGGTGGGGAAATCTACCTTCTGTAATGCTATTATTTCTCATATGTCTACTATTGGAAGAAGAGCTCATATAGTAAATTTGGATCCGGCAGCAGAACCTACTGAATATGAATTCACCATTGACATTCGAGACTTGATATCCTTACAAGATGTAATGGAGGAAATGGAATTAGGCCCCAATGGGGCATTAATTTATTGTTTTGAATACCTATTGAATAATTTGGATTGGTTAGATGAAGAGATTGGTGATTATAATGATGAATATTTGATATTTGATTGTCCTGGACAAATCGAATTATACACGCATATTCCCGTATTACCTACGGTAGTCAAGCATTTAACACAACAGTTGAATTTTAACCTTTGCGCAACTTATTTACTTGAAGCTCCTTTTATAATAGATCATTCCAAGTTTTTTTCTGGTGCTTTAAGTGCCATGTCAGCCATGATATTATTGGAATTACCTCATATTAATATTCTTTCAAAGATTGATTTGATAAAGAATGATTATAATAAGAAGAAACTCAAACAGTTTCTAAATCCTGATCCATTATTGTTAAGTAAAGATGATGAAAGTTATAATCCAAAGTTTTCAAAATTGAATAAATTAATTGCTAATTTGGTAGATGATTTTGGGATGGTACAATTTCTTCCATTGGACTGTTCTAAAGATAGTGATTCTGTTTCTAATATATTGAGTTATATAGATGATGTAACTCAATGGTCAGAATCTCAAGAACCTAAAGAACCAAATGATGAGGTAGAAATTGATGATAATGAAGTTTATGAATCCTGAAATTATAGAATACTAGATGATACAACCGATACACCAGCAATACTATAACTTTGTGGTACTAGTAGTTCATTTGTTAATCGGATTTATATAGTTTGGATCAGGTTATGTACAGAATGGGTATATCACAAAAGGCTATTTACTCCGCTCAATTGGAGCTATCTCGTACCTCTCTTAAAAGAAACACCTTTCAAAATAAAATTTCTAAAAGAAGAGACCCTCCTAAAATGATACCCTTCTTAAACGAGGGACCGTAAACATCATGTGGTACTGAAAGAACGGACCTGCCTTGGCGCGATATGTCAATCATGCGTTCTGCACCTTTAACTTGTTTCCATATACCTATACGATGTAGACATTATGGTAACGTTATTGTATTGATATTTTATGTCATATGTCTTCTCAGTACATACCCACCGCCATGTTCAGATTGGTTAGCGTTAGTTAGAATTCAAAAGCAATAATGTCATAGTTTCGTAGTTTATCTTATTTTATTTTATTTCTTTTTTTCTCTTTCTTTTTTTTTGTGGTTCCACTGCATGGCTAAAGACCATGAGGGCCTGGAACAATTCAGGACAGATCCTAAACTCCCAATCTATTCCTTTTCTATACCCAGGAACTCCGACATCTAAAGCATCTGATAATTATCCTTTAATACCGGGACCAGTGTATAATCCTGAGCAGTTGATATGAAATCTTAACAAAGTGTTGATAGAAACTATTGAGCGTACAGTTTGAACCTCGGTATTACTGAACAACAGAACCACACCAATAGCATAGTATTTCGAGAAATCAGGTCCTTTCCATAACCATTTTGCAGTCTGCTTGCAGTCAAGTTATGCTGCAAGTGCCACAAAAAAATAGGCTGCGAAAAATGGAAAAGACACCTAAAATGTGCCAGATTAGAGAGGGCCTCAGATAGGTTGTAAGGGCGGTAATATTGACATAATACAGGCTACTTAGTACCTATATCCTTTCTAGCTTCTCTTTCCAACGTGGAATCCGTAATAACAAGATACTAATATTCCCGACCACCTGCTAGAGAAGACGTTTTGGGACGTGGCCCTACCGGTCTATCCGCAACCGCGAAAGGATTTTTCAGGATTTTTCAAAACTCACTCTAGTTCATTCAGGCTTATTGACATCGACAATGGTTCAGATTAACGAAGTTAAAGATGCACAAGGTAGGGAATCCAGAACTGCTGCCCATACTCATATCAAGGGTTTAGGATTAGATGAGCGGGGTATGGCCAAAAAAGTTGAAGGTGGATTTGTGGGCCAGAGTGATGCCCGTGAAGCTTGTGGAATAATTGTTGATTTAATTAAATCTAAAAAGATGAGTGGTAGAGCCATTTTGTTGGCAGGACCTCCAGGGACCGGAAAGACAGCATTGGCATTAGCCATCTCCCAAGAATTGGGGCCCAAAGTTCCCTTTTGTCCAATTGTAGGAAGTGAATTATATTCAGCAGAAGTCAAGAAAACTGCTTCATTAATGGAGAATTTCAGAAGAGCTATTGGATTAAGAATTAAAGAAACCAAAGAAGTTTATGAGGGAGAAGTGATTGAATTGACCCCAGAAGAAAGTGAAAATCCCTTAGGTGGATACGGAAAGACTATCAGTCATGTAATTGTTGGATTAAAAACTGCCAAAGGAACCAAGAATTTAAGATTAGATCCTAGTATTTATGAAAGTATTCAAAAGGAAAGAGTTACCATTGGTGATGTGATATATATTGAAGCCAATACTGGAACTGTTAAAAGAGTAGGAAGATCTGATGCGTACGCCACTGAATTTGATTTAGAAGCTGAAGAGTATGTACCATTACCAAAAGGTGAAGTTCATAAAAAGAAAGAAATTATTCAAGATGTAACATTACATGATTTGGATGTAGCAAATGCTAGACCTCAAGGTGGTCAAGATGTATTATCAATGATGGGACAATTATTAAAACCTAAAAAGACTGAAATCACTGATAAATTAAGAGCAGAAGTTAATAAAGTAGTATCTAAATATATTGATCAAGGAGTGGCTGAGTTAATTCCAGGGGTTTTATTTATTGATGAAGTTAACATGTTGGATATTGAAATATTCACCTATTTGAATAAGGCTTTAGAAAGTTCAATAGCTCCAATTGTAGTGTTGGCTTCAAATAGAGGATTGACTACTATAAGAGGAACTGATGATAACATTAAAGCTCCTCATGGATGTCCTCCAGATTTAATCGATAGATTGTTAATTGTCAGAACCTTGGCTTATGAACAAGATGAAATCAAAACCATTATTAATAAAAGGGCTTCATTAGAATCTTTGGTTATAACTCCTGAAGCTTTAAATAAATTATCCACTCATGGTTTGAATAATTCTTTAAGATATTCTTTGCAATTATTATCCCCAGCTGGTATCTTGGCCAAAACTGCTAATAGACAAGAAATCACTGCTGATGATATTGAAGAATGTGAATTATTATTTTTGGATTCTAAAAGGTCAATCAAAATCTTAGAAGAAAGTAAAGATTATATTTAAATCGATAAGTGATTTTTTGTAAAATTATTATGTGCTAAATATGTATAAGTAGATATACACATATAAACCATTGGAACACGGGTATGCTCTAACTAATAGTATACAATATAAGAAAATGCTCCAAGCCTTACTTAGCTGTTAATTCTCTAATTTACCCAATTCATTACATTCTTGTAAAAATTCATTAGCAGTTAAAATATTCGAGCTCCCATAAATGATATGTTTCATAGAATTCTTAGATGAACTTGCAAACTCTTGTAAGTTCTGATATTCCAAGTAGTTCCCCCCTCCAACAACAAATACAATAGCGTCATTATAACTTTGTCTTTTAGGCGGTTTAGAGTGGCCACCTCTTAATTTTGGATCCAAATAGAGATAATCATCTGTTAATTGAATAGGATTATTGGATGAGTTATTGGGATCCACAATAGATTCAACAACATTAGTGATGGGCAAATTCTTTTTATTAGGCAATAATTTTTTTAATCCTGAAGTCAAAGAACTCAATCCTTCGGTTAATTTACCTTCAGTCAATCCATACAATCTAGATGATAAATTATTAAACAATGCTGAGTTATTAGAATTATTCAAACTCATTTCATTGTTGTGAGATGTATTATCAATTTCAGTCAAACTCGATAAGTTAGTTAACTTACTAATTTGTTTGAATTTTTCAATATACTTCAAGGCACTCAAATCAAGAGTAGGATCCAAATCCTTGAATTTCAACTTGACCTCATTGACGAAATTAGGGGACAAATTATCAACCAACAAGTAGATTATTATAAAGGTCCTTAACTTATCACTAGTATTTTCCTTCTTAGCGGATTCATTTAATAACTCTAAGAATTCCTGTTGAAGTTGGGAATTACTTAAATTTTGTTCGATTTCAAAGAATTTATCCAAGGATTTGGATTCCAATTCTTTCAATAAACAAGCCAATACATCCATATGCATATCTAAAGTTGATTTTCTATTGGTAAGTTCAGGTAATGCATCAACAGCTTGTTGGATTTTATTGGTATCTTGCTGATTAGAATTATCGATATCATTTAATGATGTTATACCAGTTCTATTAGTTAATTCTTGAGCATCTTTTTTATATGATTCGAGCTCGAGATTGGCATTTTCTACCACATCAGGAAATGGTAACTGAGCGTTCTTATTCCAGAAAAAATCCTTAGGATCTATGTCATAATTCTTTGATGAATCTGGAATCTTTATAGTATTACGTTTCAAATTGAATACATCACTAATCATACATTGATAAATCCAAGAATGATTAAACATTGAAGATAAATCAATATTTCTATCGATTAAAATCAATACCGATCTTTGTTGAATCGACTGATTAACCAAAGATTTAGAGTTGGATAAATAATCTCTCAACTTCAAATCCAATTGAGAAGCCACCAATTCAGCAGGACCATTTCTTTGACATCTTATAATAGGAATATTCCCAGTAGTTAAGATTACCGATAATAATCCATTGGATAATTCATTAGCTAAGCTGTTGATCTCATCCTCAGAAGTTGACGGATGATTAAACTTGGAGAAAATATTGGGAGAATCCAACGAAAATAAATTAGGTTCAGTAACCACATAATTTAAATATTGGTCATAGATCTGTTTAAGCTTATAACTCTTTCCAATTAAAGATACTTGCTTAGCAAACTCTTCTAGTAATTCTCTATTAATACTCGAAGTAAAATTGATATAAAACTCTTCATATTTATCGGCTTTTAAGTCGTTAATAATAATAAGCACGTTATCAATGGTTGGTTCAATAAAATATATCGCAGGAACATCCGACAAATTGGATCTATTTGCCGTTATTAACGAGTGAATTGTCACTCCACATCTTAGCAAATCATTGACTCTTAATACAGATGACACAATCGATTGGGATTTACTATCCAATACCAACGCTTTCCAAATTATTTCTTCACTTTTAGTTGCCAATGTCAAATCAGCCAGACCATCTTTATTCAAATGGAGCATTCTCTCCAACGTGTGGATTTGGCGATCCCGTAAGCATATAGATCCATCCTCAAGTGACGACATTGTAATCTAGACTGACACAACCCCCTTAAGATCTCGTTTCTGAGGAACAATCTTTGGCTATATCTGATCTACAAATATACTTACTGGCCAACTGCTGGCAATTGTTTGGTGGTTTTCTGGTGTTTAGGGCGCGCACTGTGAAGGTTGGGTGTTGACTACTATATTAGGAAGGTTATGTCACTTTTGGTAACAATTGCTCCCTTTCTCCTGTTACACAAAAAAAAAAATTTTGGCGGCCGTACATGAGACTTACCAATTTATCTTTTCCTGATTGCAAAAACTGTGCTTGGGAATAGCCCCAGCTCTACAACTACAGAAGGCATATTTGCTGGTTAAGAGGTGTTAACAAGGTAAGTAGAGGTTCCTGAACACATATTAACGACTTTTTACTAGCAACCGCAATCGTACAATCTATTGAACTAATCTATAATTAAGGCAATAATACAAGGTTTTATAATACAAATAAGGACACAAAACTCCAAAATACAATCAAATAACTTTGGCAGGCGAAGCAATAGATGACCCGAGAAAAGCATATGGCTGGTGAAAGGCGGTCCCAGGAATCTTTGGTAGTAGAACTGAATCGGAAACCAGCCAGACGGTGAGGTAATACGGGCTATATGGGACGACCAGAGGACCCGAGGAAGCCAGAGGGCCCCAGGAGGCCCAGAAAAAGATCATAAGGTTTCCTGTGGTAGGCTGAAGTGTTAAAGGTCCAGGACGAAGGAGGAACTGAAATAAAGCTGACATGTAGTTGGAAACAAAGTTGGTATGAAACTTAGAGCCGGGTTAATCAGCCGGACACGGCGAATTATCAAGTCCGTTGGAATGCTAGGATTGAAAAGTGAACAGGGAAAGTTACTTGAGGTCTGAATCTTCATCGGGTCGAAAATTAGGATCTTCGTCACTCTTATATTCCACGATTCCTCGAAGCACTTTGATCTTTCCATAAACTTCATGATGGATAACGTTTTCTTCTTCTTTTAGTTCCTTGGACTTATTTTTATGTTCTGTTCCTGGAATTGGCCATACACAATTTAATCGAAGTCTAGTACATTCGGTGCATTTGGGACGTGTTTCACAGCACCGTTTTTTCCGTTGTCTACAGGTTATACAACCCATTCTAGACCTTTTGGTATTACTTTTATGGTTGATACTTGCCCCTGAAGCTGATGGTGATGACTTGGATGAAGCTTGGTTTGTAGACGAACCACTGGAACTCGATGAACTTTCTGGATCGCTACTAGACTTTCGTTTTTTCCTACTTGTTCCATCGGAATCACTGATGGCAGGATTTGGTGGGGAATAGTTATACAGTTGAGGAGCTGCTGTTGATGGTGTTATATGTGTTGGAAATACTACACGCCCTGGTTGTTGATTTGGGGGACCCACTTGTGATATTGGGAGTGGAACAATATGGGGACCAGAAGGTGGTACCATCGATGCTAATAGAGGCTGAGCAGCTTGCTGATGTGCCATTGATGGAATATGTGGAGGAATTGAAGACTGCATTTGACCACCAGGGACAGCAGGTGTTGGTGGCATGAGGGGAGGGTAATGCAAGGTTGGATTCACACCAGGATTGGATAAGGGAATATTTGCTTGGGGGTGGGATTGTGGATGTGTTGGTGGCTCTTGATGGACTGGTGGTTGTGATTGTGGTCCTGCTTGTATTGGTGGTTGTGGTCGTAATTGAAGGTGTGGCTCGAGCCGTGGGATTGGAGGTGACCTCGACGTGGGTGAAGTATCAGATGATACAAAATCATTTTGTGGTAGTTTTAGTGGTCCTGTGATAGCTGGATTGTCTTCGTTGTTAGGTTTGGAATCTGTTGATTTCTTCATTTGTTCAGAACGAATGTCATTTTCATGGGGCTCTCGTGTCTGTTTATTCCATTCCATGTTCGTATCATATGGTTTTTGTCTACAATGAACGAATGACTTTCTTATAATACAAGGGATTTTTTCTTTATGCTTTAAATCAAACGTGGAAATTTTTCAATTGACTTTACGGCTCTGTCCTTCTGCTAAAATTTTGTTGATATCTTAGGCAATCTATTGAGTCTGGGTGTTGGGTTTCGACCCGAGGTTTCTATTGTTCAATTCAAGTTTAATGGGCCCTTCAAAGTGCTTTTCAAGGCCAGTACAAAATATGTACAGCTATTGAGCTGATGGTTGTTTAGGGACTGTCCTGGGAATTGCAGATGTCAGAACTGTAAAGGTCTGATGTTCTTGTTGGGTGTTATTCGACTGGATACTTGATTGATATATGAGAAAGGGGACAGAGACCTAGGGATGGCTTTGAACAGTAGTTCAAAAGAAAACAAAAAAGTTAAATTGCCAGTCCTGTTCGTTGGTTGCAGTTTATGTACAAGAAAATTTGATAATCCCAGGTATTTATATTTATGGGGCCCTCTTTCAGACAGACTTTTGAAAAAAAAAAAATCGATTTTGAATGCCTGAACTAAGCCTGTCCAACCAGGATTTATTTTCTATGTGCAAGTGGAATTATGTTTCCTTGTTCTGCACACCTCCTGTCCGCACACCAAAGTGAAAATGTCGAGCAGGTATATGGAATTTGTGTCGCACCTCTCTTAACGATAAAGTTTTGTTAATTCCCTTTATTAAGTGGAATGTTTGGTGTTTGTTTCCGATCAAGTGAGATCCTGCTTTTAGTGAGATCCTTACTGCACGTCTGCCTTATTACAACTGCGTGCGTTTTATTATTGTGCCTTACGATGTCCCCTTTTTTATTATTAAGGACTTGCAATTAACACCAAGGTCCCTCACTACTTGATAAACTACCTTTTTCTTCTGCTGTTTGGAAGATCTCTCTAGGTATATGTAAAGTTTATACTACAATAATATTTCCCTATTAGTTGCTATTGCTTGCTAAAACAAAGCGCAGTATTAGCTGTTTAATGACCGACAATATGAACAAACTTTTTCCAGCCAATTAGTGGAAATCCACACTATTTATAATCTTATTTTGAATTTGTATTGGTGCTGGGGTAGAGATAATATATGGCTTTTCAGCCAGAGGAAATGGACACTATTACTAAAATTAATAATATGTTTTTTTTTTTAAAAAAAAAAAAAAAAAAAAAGGTTATTCGGGCTATAGAACTTCCTTTCTGTTTTCTTTTTCGTTTGCCTATTTTTTGTTTATGTCCTTTGCTTTGCTTTGTTTCTACTTTGCTTGGTTCATGGCTCTCTGCAGCTAACACTGCCAGAGGTGATCAGTGCTTAACTCCAGACTGCACCTCATTTAGTGGTTATGGACCTTGTGTAGTTGGGCGCTAGACCTTATGTATGCAGCGAAATTTTAGAAAATGGTGCGTCTTGCAGAAAGCAACCTGGGTACCCTACTACGAACTGTAACCTTATTTTTCATTTATACGTCAAGGCTCCTCTTCGTGCTGTTATTGCTATCTACACTGGAGAGAAGGGCGTCGTAAGATTCACCACCTTTGCTAAAGCAAAAATGGCATGACCGATCAGTCAGCCAATGTGTTCCGCCTTGGTGTCTAGCCGTTTAAGGTTCGTAGTTGTCAGGAAGCGCAATAAAAGGCAGAATTATAAATTCACATATAATTAGTCTGGAGGTGTCATCCTCGTGGCGGGTTTTGGCGTAGCTACAGGTGGTTAAGCAAACACTACGGTTTCGCCTACGAGCTCCCGCCCCTTGTTCTTTTTTTTTTTTTTTTTTTTTTTTTAAATTATTCTTCTATTTTTAAATTTTCTTTTTTTTGTTAGTTTTGAGTTGCAAAACTTCAAACTTTATTCCAGGTCACGTAGAGTATTAAAGTTTTGACTGGACCAACACATACTTACTATTATTATTATGTTTATGCTTCACGCAATAAAACATGTGATCCAAGGTATTCCCCATATAATAGTGTATAAGCACCTACATCACCGCAATTACAGATCTGGCTCCTACATAAAGCCGCGCCTGTCGGTATTAGCAGCACGGCGGTTGATTGCAAGTCGGGAAGAGTCTCAGGCATGACACTCTCATAACCAGGAAAAATTTACCTACTCACCACACCGGCACCACCCTAACACCGAGGAAACCACCCCAAAACGCAATCATGACAGCTGAGGTTTGGATCCTTGTCAGAATTGTTCTCTATGTGTTTTTAAAACCTTTCCCAAAAAAATTTTCCTAAGCGCCCGGCAGCAGGATACCCGGCATACTCGCGTCCCGTACCCATCCCGTTGTATTTGTTGCATACTGCATCATGCACAGAAGATTGCAGGTACGTTTTAACTTCACTTGCGTTTTACAGTTAATACCTTTGCAAAAGTTTATCTTGTTATTCAGAGGTGCTCGCTACTTTACACGGAAGTCCATGGGCTAATCTATCATCTGGTTAAAATAAACTGTAACCTTATTTGAGCTTATATGTACACCTATTTATTAATTGATTATACAGCATTATGCATAAGAAGTATAGCATAGCATGATGGAAGGGCGTTCCTACAAATAGTGGGAGCAGACCAAATCTATACACAACCATTAGTATGACCACCGGAAGGATTCCTCTTCCGCTACTACATCATTGGCATACCTCCACCAGGCATCCCGGCTGGCATTCCTGCTGGCATCCCGGCTGGCATACCTCCACCGGGTGCTCCTTGTCCTTGACCCTTTAAGGAAGATTTACCTGCTTTTAACAACTCATCACATAATAAAAGATTCAGGGCTATACCAGTAGCAGAACTAATAGCATTTCTGATAACTCTATAACTATCCCAAACCCCTTCAATAGATGGATCCATTGGTTCACCAGTCTTTAAATCAATACCAACTTTTCTACCTTCACTAATTTCATCAAAGCAGTTGGTTAAAGTTTCAAGGGAATCTAACCCGGCATTAAAACTTAACAATTTAGGAATGACTAGTAAACTTTCACTAAAGATTTTAGTACCAATTTTATCTTTACCTTTAATTTCTTTAGAATTATTCAAATGATGAGAACAAGATAAATAGTAAGAACCAGCACCTGGAACTATAGATTTATCAGTCAAGACATTCTTAATGGATCTTAATCCATCTCTGATGGCATCTTTAGTTTGTTGAATAACATAATTATTAGATCCTTTAATCAAAATAGACACAGATTTAGGATCTTTGTTTTCAGTTATATATGTAAATTTATCTTCACCAATACTATTTTCATATACTAATCCACTATAACCCAAAACATCAGGAGTTAAATCATCAACGGAATTTTGGGCTTCACCACCACAAATCAATTGTAATCTTTCCATATTTCTTCTTTTAGCTCTTCTTAAAGCTAATATTCCATTTTTAGCTAACACATCCAAAGACATTGGATCAATACCCTTTTGGTTAATGATAACAAAGTTTTTATTTGAATTTAATTCACATAAAGAATTTTTTAAATCAATAATCTTTTTCAATTTCTCATCAACAAATTTACGTTCACTGGCAACTAATTTCTCTCTTTGTTCAACATTGGAATAGAAAAATCCAGAATTAACCTCAGTCTTTTCATACTCTAATGATACGTTCAAGATTAATACATAACAATTTTCCAACCGTTTTGGCATATCAGGATGTCTAGCCCCATGGTCTAATACTAATCCTTTAATCAATTCAGTTTCCTTAGCATCTCCATATTGCATGGTCATGATTTCAATCATAAACAAATCAATCGAATCATTATCCTTTACTGTCAATACAGAATCAGTAACAATAGGAGCTAATACAGAAGTTAATTCACTAGAAATCTTGGTAGATAATGAGCTCTTGGCTATTTGTAATAAAAATTCCCGATCAAACTCTGGCTTCTCTTCCTTATAGTGATCAAGATATTTCAAACTTTGTTGCTTAGCAATATCTAAACCATCAACGATAATTCTAGGATGAATCCCTTCCTCTATATATCTTTCACTTTGTTTCAATAATTCACCCACCAATAATACCACAGTAGTGGTTCCATCACCGGTGATTTCATCCTGAGCAGTTGCTGCTCTAGCAATCATGATGGCTGTAGGATGTTGAATTTGCATTTCAGTTAATAAAACCTTCCCATCTTTGGTCAATTTTAAATTTCCTGATCCATCCACCAACAATTTCAAGGTCCCTTTAGGACCCAAGTTGGAACTTAACACCTGCTGCAATCCAGTGGCGGCAGCAATGTTAACTTGTAATGCCTGAGACCTTCTTAAACTCTCGGCTTTAGGGTTTAATAATTGAATTGACATGGCTTACTGGTGCTATTAGTGATAATTGCCGATTTGTATGAAAAGTTTTAACGCGAAAATTTTTGAGATTTTTGTGTAATCGGTGTGAGCACGTCGGGGCCCTAGGGAACGGGCTGGGTCCTCTCGCACGGGTCCTGGCACGGGTCCTGGCACCAAGCCCGTCCATGTCTCGTGCCAGGCTGCCCCAGTGCAGCCCAGGCGGGGTCCATGGTGACAATGATCTATTATCTCTCTAGAATGCCACTTCTGGCCCTTCCTATATACGCCTACAGTTGCCCACAACCCTTGTTGTCAAGCTTATAATGAGACTACAGCTTTCTGGTATCAGCATTATACACCGATGTATAAGTTGAGCCAATCTGACGGTGAAGGCTGGATTGTGACTATTAATGTTGTGGAGTAAGAATAGCTCCCTATGGCCAACAAATTGACTATAGCTCCATCAAAGCAACAAAGATTTCAGAGATTCATTGGTGGTCACCACCACCATACCAGTTGTTGATATTGACTTCACCATCAACACCACCAGGCTTACTGGATGATTTGCTAAAATGGTGCATTTCGCGTACCTTTACTAACCGGACCTATTGTTCTCTCCACCGTCGAGGAGAATTACCAAAAATGCTTCTTGTGCATAGTACCTAACGCAGCTCTAGAAGCGAGGGACGGGGCTGCTAATCCCTGCATGCATTATACCGTTATCTCCCAGTATCAACGGCCGGTAGCCAGCTACCATCGTGGTATAAGACCCGAAAAACCTCATAATAAGGTTTGAACAACCCACAGGATCATTGTTCTTGCCGTCTTTGTGGCTGTTTTTGCCACAACCCTCATCGTTTATCGGACTTCCATCTACCAACTTATATCATTATTGCATCTGTTCCCGTTTTGCATGAATACCTCCACATAATAACTCCACATATCCCTCCACATATCCCTCCACATAGTACCTCCACATAATCCCATCCCCTGCTATTGGAAATAGAAATTACCCATCCCCAACACCACCCGTTTTTCCCTAGCCCGCAGCATGCATATCCTCCTAGTATCGCTCGGTTAGTATTGGTCTGCCAATTGGTCCGCCCCGGGGAACCTCATGTACCCGAAAGCACAGGTCCTCATAACCAGATGGTTTTGCTCCTCATCAACGGGATTCCACTTGTATTCGTTACTGCTATACCAAGGTACAAGGTGGACTTCCAGACCCTTAACTCCACCAGGTATTTCATCCCCTTGTCCTTATTTCCTCTTTTGTGTTGCTCCTGGGTCATCCGTTTCACCTGTTTCGTGCTGGACCACTGGCCTGTGCTCTAATGAAATACTACTAACCAGCACATATGACGTGCTGAAACATCTCTCCTATAAGGTTGTATGGTGTGCAATGCATGTGGCTTCCTAGCAAATCGTGTGGCGCTTGTGGCTTCGTCAATGATTCATGTTCCCTTGCAGTCATATTTATAGAGGTCTCATGACAATACAGCACTACAACAGCAGACAAACAGCAGACAAACCCTTCCCCAGATTTCACCTACCTAATGTCTCTTTCCTCCCCTAACGTCCCTTTCCTCCTCTGTGTCCAACTGCCCATGTGTTCCCTTTATGTCTAACTGCTGTCACTGCAACAGCCCTAAATCCTAAGCCGGTTGGTGGTCGTGCGCCGTCTACTTGTCCTACTTGCAGCGCTTAAACTCTCATTTGGTGCATCAACTTTTTCTTTATGTACCAACGCTACGCCTATAACTACTACTGCTATTCCCTATCCAAGATACTGTAAGCGCTGGTAAACATTGTATTGTCGCTGATCTTTCACACTTTCAATAATCATGATGCTTTTGGCCCCCGAAAATACACCGCCTCCTGGCCCTGTTGTTTGTATCTGTGGTTGATTATCCTGTAACTTTAAAGTCTTTTTAACCGGCTTGCGTTGGCTTCGGCTTCCCAGAAAAAAAACCCAAAATACCCCGTGTGCCGAAACTTTGTGTGCTGGATAATTATCAATGCTGTTCATGTTAAGGGGACTGAAATTTCCTGAATAGGAGTGGTTTCTTTGGACTTTACGAACAAACATTGGGTTATCGTGGCCGTTTGTTGGTCTTTACAGGGGCTTTGATAAGGTTGTAAAACGATATCTATCCCCTTGTCTGCTGTTTAATGCCAACTTCCATTCCATCTTATAACACCTATCGTACACTTTAGCCCAAGTTCTCCATTCCTTAAACAACAGGTTATTTAGAGTCTTACGAGGGACAGCGAACAAAGATCTTTTCTGATGCTTCGACCGTCGGCTACTGCCAGCTACTAAGGTATTCCTTGACTATTCATATGCTTTCCTTTAACTCACATACGGCTACGAAAAAGATTATCCTGTCTTTTGTTCTTTCTTTTTTTTTTCTTTTTCCTAGGTATCTGCAGCTTTACTAGCTTCATCAACCCCAGTATATTTTATACTTGGTCGGGTATACCTATAACAACGGTTAGACCTACCTCTCAAGTTAGTTCCGATTGTTGTTGCAACAATTACCAATAAGTAGTCATTCACATCACGTCATCAGCCTTGCAAGGTGGGTTCGCTGTTTCCTGTTCCCGGTCTATTGTTATACTTTGCTTTACTACAGATGTTTCTTGGGTCTTTTGTGACAGGTAGACCTATAAGGATTTACCACTTGATTTTGAATTTGAATTGTTAAAGAAAATAGCCTGTATAATATGGGCATTATTTGAGTGACAATCGTCATGTGGCCGTATGCAACAATGGAAAACTTTAAGCACGAGAACTAAAATGGACAAAGAACCTGGAAGTCCCGGTTGCAGTCCTTGCACATACGACTCGACATTTTAAAGGACAGTTCTGATTGTTTTGTTTAGTTTTGTGCCTTCTTTATTTTTTTTAAACTCCCCTGTCCAGAATATAAGGGTGTTTCCTATCAGAAAATGCTGCTCCTCCATTCATATTTAACGGGTTTATCATTCGCCACAATAGCTTTATGGATGGATTCTGTGTCTTTTTTTTTTAACTTCGTGTCCCAAAATTGCTGTCGGATTGTTGTTGTCCCATTTTCATTCTACCCCCTGCTTATCTGCTAATAATGTCTCGGTATTCACCCTTCTTAATATTGGGATTATATCCAGTTTAGTAAGGGATTTCCTGGGTGTAAGTATTGCCTACACTAGTTTTTTACTAAACTTACGTATACCCCCATTGCCGCCCAACTTCGTTTCTTTTCTGCTTCCATCTTGCCCTTTTTTCGTTGGTTTGTTTGATATACTACAAATTTTCTTCAAAATAAAGAGTCGCTACTTGTTTATAAATCAGTATGGTCTTTTTGACTGATTATTTGTTGATAAGTCAACCATGAACGACAAATAAGGTCTTTCTTGGTCGGCTCTTGTGCATGATTTTTAAGAGTTGATAATTTACAAGCATTGCAGGAAATAGAGGTTGGCTGATTGTGGCCGTCACTTTATCTTTAGGATCTTGGGCCCGTCGTCATTCCGGTACGCTTGTCACAGCCCGTTATAAATCTTTCATCACATTTTAAATCTAGATATTACTAAACTACAATTTGGGGCATGGTACTCCTCATATGGAAATTTTATCCTTATAAGCACATCGGGTTAAATAATGCTCCGCTCCTTGTTGTCCGTGTTCTCCTTCCTGGTTGTTTTCTGTCTTATGTTCACAATTTTATCCTGTTTTTATTCTCCGTAACAGATTATCCTTGTCAGCTTTTTGGTTTACGAAAATATCTCTATTTCATGTACCAGAGATATTAGATTGCCGAACTGCTTTAATAGGTGATGGTTTCGGGGGCTCTATGAACAGTTTCTGTGAGTCTTACGTTCATATGTTGACGATTATTGACATGTAATAGCACGGAATTAGTTTATGCTAAGCAAGGAAATATAAACAATTCCAGAGCAACTTATAGACAATAGCAGCATCCTCTAAGTGTTTAATGGGCTTGTATCCTGAAATACGTGCCATGTTTTGATTTGATACATTTATGTGAGTCCCCCCTGTAAGACATATTATATTTGAATTTGGATTTGAAAGGTATCATGTATGTGAGTTTAACCCTTTATGCATCACTTGCCGTTGCTATTTGCCATGCCTACTTTGAGTGGACACCTGTGTTGACATTTCAGAGGTTTGTGGAAACAACTGAAATGTCTCTTTCGATTGTTCGGGTAAATAAATAAATCCCTGTGAAAGTAGAGTTGCAAGTTGATAATTTGATTTCCAGTTTATAGAGGAAATTTCAGTGTTTACAACCTATAAAAAAAGGTTATATCAAATTGGCTGGCTATATTAATACAGCTGCAGGTAACTACGACAAGACTACAAACCCCAAATAAGAAGTGATATGTAATAACAATTTTTATACTATGTCCAGGGTGTATAAATCTACTTAATCATGACTTCTATATCCTAGGAATTGGACCACCAGGAGAATCATCAAATCTTGCAGTCAAAACTTCACAACCATCTTCAGTAACCAACATCATGTGCTCAAATTGAGCAGAATATTTACCATCTTCAGTAGAAGAAGTCCAATTATCGGGCCAGGTAATATCTTTATAAGTACCTAAACACAACATAGGTTCAATGGTGAAAACCATCCCGGGTTTGGCAATCCCAATGGCTTTATTCTTAGCATAATGAGGGATGTTTGGTTGAGAGTGAAATAACAGATTAGTTCCATGACCACAATAAGTTCTAACCACTGAGACATTATTTTTAGTAGCATGAGCCTCAATGATATTCCCGTATTCTCTAAATGGAACCCCAGGTTTAATATGTTTAATGGCCAAATCTAAGCATTCTCTTGTAGTCTCAACTAATCTGACAATATCAGGATCAGATTTGGCTTTGTCCCCAACATAATAAGTTTCGTTTAAATCAGTATGGAATCCCAAATAATAAAGAGATACATCCAAATTTATAATATCCCCATCTTTTAATTTAGTTTGATCGGGAATTCCATGACAAATTACTTCATTCACAGAGGTACAGAAACTTTTTGGATAGTTGTAGTAATTTAAAGTGGAAGGGTAACAGTTTCTCTTGACAGATTCTTTATGGATTATCACATCTAATTCTTCAGTAGTTACTCCAGGTTGAATATGTCTAGCTACAGCATCTAATACTTCTCTCCCATATTTACTAACCTTACGAATTTTCTCAATATCTTTGTCAGACAAAATAGGTATCTTACCCAATCGGTCATTTTTAAGTTCACTGTATGGCTTACCATCTTTGGCATAATCAGGTAATTTAATGTGTTTAGGTACTGTTTTTCTAGGAGTTAAAGGATAATTGGGTCTTAAATCACCGGTAAAACGAAAGTTTGGAAATGGATTATATGGTTTCCCATCCTCTTGACTATGGATGTATTTATGATGAGACCAACAAGATCTGAAACAAGTTTGATTACAAAATACACTTTCTCTTCCTTCCTTTAAACATATAGGACATTTCAAAGTACTTTCAGTCTCCTTCCCACATACTTGGGAACTACAAATAGCCATCGTTATCGGTCAGATGAGCAGAAAATTTTCATCGTTTTTCAAGGTTTTGTATGCCCTCGCATTTCGCTACCTGGTAAGATGGGATGATATTTATTAACTACAAAACACTTCCTGGTGGATATATCAACCACCAGTTCTATTTATAGGGGTGATTCCCATGGATTCAGGCCCAAAACTATGAGGTAACAATTCATCAAGAGTCTGTAAATCATATTCTCCAGTATTAGAGTACATCAAAATAGGAATATGTTTACCAAATTCTCTTATAAATTGTCTACAAATCCCACAAGGTACTATAACATCAGAAGAATCTCCAGATATGGCAATCACCTTAAATCGAGTCTTTTGTTCAAGAACAGCCTTACAAATGGTGGCTCTCTCTGCACAAATCGCTCCCCCATAAGAGGCATTTTCAATGTTGGCACCAGAAATAAATTCATCCTGGTCAGTCACAATGGTGCATCCAACCCTGGGTATGTTAGTAGTCAACTGTCAGAAGCTCTACCAAAGCCTACGTACCTGAATTTAGAGTATGGCGAATACGATAACGACCGAGCTGCTAAGGTTAGTATCAACTGGTATTCAACTTTGGGCTCACCTATCATCTGGTTTACCACTAATCAGAGTTCTGGTGGCCGGTGGCTACATACCATCCAAACATCTGGTCTTCAAGACCGCCAATTGGTCTGCTGTAAGACCTAGTTCCTCTATCTTCATGGCTTGTCTCTGACCCACGGCAGTCCTCACCGGTGCGACCATTTAGTGCGACCATTTAGTGCGACCGCGACCGCTCTTGCCTCAAGTTGCCACTGATCAACTGCCTATACCACAGCACAAACCACCAATTATACATCGATCATGAGTACCTTGGAAGAGTTGGAAAACCAACAGGATGACATAGACCAAGAGATCTTGAGTTTGTCAACTTATGACATCAACAACAGAACCCGTTTGTTGGACAACGACATCAAAGTCATGAAGTCAGAATCACAAAGATTGACCCATGAGAAGACGGTTATGTTGGAAAGAATTAAGGATAATCAAGAAAAAATCAATAATAATAAACAGTTACCGTACTTGGTGGGGAATGTGGTTGAATTGTTAAATATGGATGCTGAAGAAGAGGCTAAAGAGCAAGGAGCTAATGTGGATTTAGATGCCACCAGAACTGGTAAATCAGCAGTTATTAAGACTTCTACTAGACAAACGATCTTCTTGCCATTGATTGGTTTGGTGGATCATGAGACCTTAAAGCCTAATGACTTAATTGGAGTCAATAAAGATTCATATTTAATTTTGGATACTTTACCATCAGAATATGATTCGAGAGTAAAAGCTATGGAAGTTGATGAAAAACCTACTGAAGATTATTCAGATATTGGAGGATTGGATAAGCAAATTGAAGAATTGATTGAAGCAGTGGTATTACCTATGAAACAAGCTGATAAATTTAAGAATTTAGGAGTTAAACCACCAAAAGGAGCTTTAATGTATGGACCTCCTGGTACTGGTAAAACTTTATTAGCTAGAGCTTGTGCAGCTCAATCAGGAGCTACATTTTTAAAATTAGCAGCCCCTCAATTAGTACAAATGTTTATTGGAGATGGAGCTAAACTTGTTCGAGATGCATTTGCATTAGCTAAAGAAAAATCCCCCACCATTATATTTATTGATGAATTAGATGCTATTGGTACCAAAAGATTTGATTCCGATAAAAGTGGAGATCGAGAAGTTCAAAGAACCATGTTGGAATTATTGAATCAATTAGATGGATTTGGTTCAGATGATCGAGTTAAAGTATTGGCAGCTACCAATAGAGTTGATACTTTAGATCCTGCTTTATTAAGATCTGGTAGATTAGATAGAAAGATCGAATTCCCATTACCATCTGAAGAAGCCAGAGAATCAGTATTAAAAATTCATGCCAGAAAATTGAATTGTGATAATAATTCGGTTAATTGGAGAGAATTAGCCAGATCTACTGATGAATTTAATGGTGCTCAATTAAAGGCTGTCACCGTAGAAGCTGGAATGATAGCTTTGAGAAATGGGAAATCCATCATAAGACATGAAGATTTCGTAGAGGCTATAAGTGAAGTGCAAGCCAGAAAGTCAAAGTCCGTCAACTTCTACGCCTAGAACCAGGACCTGGTCTGCCCATATATCTACCCTGTGTATGTCTACACACTCTTTGTCTAATATACATTTACTACTAGCTTTATATACTTTTCCTTCTCCTACTTCTTATTCTTCTCCAACTCTTCCTTCAACTTCTTAGAAAACTCATCTTCGTTATCATCGTCATCCCAATCCTCTTCCCATAAGCTATTTGGATTGATTTGGGAATCTTGCTTATTGGTCCATTTGCTATCCACCGGAAAGTCTTCGAACTCATCGTCTTCCTCCAACGTTCTCACTACCTTTTCCTCATCTTTGGTGGGTTTTACATCAATTTCTGATGGTTTACTAGACATGGTGGTTAAGATATATCTGGTGACTTGCCACTATTACAACCTTTGGCAATCGCACCAAGAGAGAGGGTGGGGCGTGTGTGTACCGCCATCGCACCTTAAATTTTTTTCCACCTGGGAAGAGATGAATCAAGGTTGATTACAACTACCTGGGAGCCCACTAGGTAATAGCAGATATAATGAAAGAAGTGGTGGTGGATATCACTCCCAAGAGAATTGAGGGACTTGAATTCGGAGCTCTTTCCACCCGGGAAATCATTGCCCAGTCCGAAGTCGAGGTCAAAACCCGTGATCTTTATGACTTGGATAAGGGCAGAGCTGTTAAAGAATTTGGGGCTTTGGATACTCGGATGGGGATTTCTTCTAATTCAAGTGAATGTAGTACTTGTCATGGGAATTTAGCTTCATGTCATGGGCATTTTGGACATGTCAGATTGGCTTTACCGGTATTCCATGTAGGATATTTTAAAGCAGTTATTCAAATTCTTCAATGTATTTGTAAGAAATGTGGAAGTATGCTTTTACCAGAACAGACAAAACGGAAATATTTGGCTGATTTAAGACGTCCTTATATTGATAATTTAAGAAGAATGAAAATTTTGAAAGAAATATTAGATCAATGTAAGAAACAACGAAGATGTTTAAAATGTAGAAATATTAATGGAGTAGTTAAAAAGGCTGCTTCAGGTGCTGGTCCTGCAGCTTTAAAGATTGTTCATGATACTTTTAGATGGGTAGGTAAGAAATCTACCGCTGAAAAAGATTTTTGGGATCAAGAAATTGATGAAGTATTGATTAGGAACCCGGAATTGGATAAATTTACTAAAAGGATGTATGAAGATTTAAATCCTCTTAAAGTATTAAATTTATTTAAACAAATTACTCCTAATGAATGTGAATTATTAGGTATTGATCCTTCAAGAGGTGGTCGTCCTGAAATGTATATATGGAGATATTTACCGGCTCCTCCTGTGTGTATAAGACCTTCAGTAATGATGGATTCTCAATCTAATGAAGATGATTTGACAGCTAAATTAACTGAAATTGTATGGACTTCCTCTTTGATTAAAGCTGGTATTGAAAAGGGAATATCAATCAATAATTTGATGGAACAATGGGATTATTTACAGTTATCGGTGGCCATGTATATAAACTCCGATTCAGCTAATCCTGCTTTAATGCCTTCTGCTGGTGGTGGTGGTGGTGCTACAAAAGCTTCTAAACCAATACGAGGGTTCTGTCAGAGATTAAAGGGTAAACAAGGGAGATTTAGAGGTAATTTATCTGGTAAAAGAGTTGATTTTTCTGGTAGAACCGTTATCTCTCCTGATCCTAATTTAAAAATTGATGAAGTGGCTGTTCCTGATAGAGTAGCAAAGATTTTAACCTACCCGGAAAAATGTACCAGATATAACCGTAAAAAATTACAAAAATTGATCTTAAATGGTCCTGAAGTACATCCTGGTGCCAATTATGTGGTTAAACAATACGAAAATAACAAAAGAAATTTAAGATTTGGTGATCGGGTTAAAATTGCTAAAAATTTGCATATTGGAGATGTAGTTGAAAGACATCTCGAAGATGGTGACGTGGTATTATTTAATAGACAACCTTCCTTGCATAGACTATCGATTTTATCTCATTATGCTAAAATTAGACCTTGGAGAACTTTCAGATTAAACGAATGTGTTTGTACTCCTTATAATGCTGATTTTGATGGTGATGAAATGAATTTGCATGTTCCTCAAACTGAAGAAGCCAGAGCGGAAGCTATCAACTTAATGGGAGTTAAAAATAATTTATTGACTCCTAAATCAGGTGAACCAATCATTGCTGCTACTCAAGATTTCATAACCGGGTCTTATTTAATTACTCATAAAGATTCATTCTTTGATCGTGCATCTGTTATTCAATTATTATGTATGATGTCAGATGCTGGTCTACAATTCGATATTCCTCCTCCAGCTATTATGAAACCAGTTCTGTTATGGACAGGGAAACAAGTTTTCTCATTATTAATCAAACCAAACAAAAATTCTAAAGTAGTCATTAATTTAGATGCTAAGGCTAAAACTTATCATCCACCACCAAAGCCGTATGCTAATGAAATGTCACCAAATGATGGATTCATAGTCATAAGGGGATCTCAAATATTAAGTGGGGTTATGGATAAATCACTCTTGGGTGATGGTAAAAAGCACTCGGTCTTCTATACCATATTAAGGGATTATGGAGCTCATGGAGCAGCTGAAGCTATGAATAGAATGTCCAAGTTATGTGCTAGATATTTGGGAAATAGAGGGTTTTCTATTGGTATTAATGACGTTACCCCAGGTTCCGATTTGAAAAAGAAGAAAGATTTAATGGTTGAACAAGCTTATTTAAAATGTGACGAATTGATTAATTTATATAATAAGGGTAAATTAGAAACCCAGCCAGGTTGTAATGAAGAACAAACTTTGGAAGCAAAAATTAGTGGTTTATTATCCAATGTTAGAGAAGAACTAGGGGATGTCTGCATTAGTGAATTAGATACCGCAAATGCTCCCTTAATTATGGCAACCTGTGGTTCTAAAGGTTCTACCTTAAATGTTTCACAAATGGTGGCAGTTGTTGGTCAACAAATTATTTCTGGTAGCCGTGTTCCTGATGGATTCCAGGATAGATCATTACCACATTTTACCAAGAATTCGAAAACCCCACAATCAAAGGGTTTTGTAAGAAATTCTTTCTTTAGTGGATTAACTCCACCAGAATTCTTATTTCATGCCATTTCTGGTAGAGAAGGTTTGGTTGATACTGCAGTTAAAACCGCTGAAACCGGTTATATGTCTAGAAGATTAATGAAATCTTTAGAAGATTTATCTTCTCAATATGACACCACTGTTCGTAATTCTTCTAATGGGATTGTCCAATTTACTTATGGAGGTGATGGGTTAGATCCATTCGATATGGAAGGTGATGCTAAACCTGTAAATTTTGTTCGTCAATGGGATCATAGTTTCAATGTCACTTTTAATAATAAGGAAATAGGTTTATTACCTTATGAAATCTTGGAGAAAGTTGACAAGATTTTAGTTCCATTGGAAAGTAAGTTAATAAGATATGATAATTTAGGTAATGTCATAAATGAAAATGAAGAAACAAAGATTGATTATATTGACCAAAAAGATGCTGAAAGAGATTTCTATAAATCGATAAGAGAATTTGCTGACAAAAAAGCTACCCAATTAGCTAAAATCAGACAAAAGAAAAATTTAAAGCCATATTATACCAAACCAGCAGAAGACGAAATACTTTTAGATGATGATGAAGCAAGTTTAAGAGCAGTGGATCAAATCTTAAAGATTTCTACCAGTTCAATCGAGGCATTTTTAAAACAATGTTTGTATAAATATTCAAAAGCCAAAGTAGAACCAGGAACAGCTGTTGGTGCTATTGGTGCCCAATCCATTGGTGAACCAGGAACACAAATGACATTGAAAACATTCCATTTTGCTGGGGTTGCTAGTATGAATGTTACTTTAGGGGTTCCTCGTATTAAAGAAATTATTAATGCATCAAAGACAATTTCTACTCCAATTATTAATTCTGTTTTGGTCAATGATGACGATGAAATAGCTGCACGAGTGGTTAAAGGTAGAATTGAAAAGACGTTATTACAAGATGTGGCATATTATATCCAAGACGTCTACAAGAACAATATGGCATATCTATCAGTTAAAATTGACTTGAAAACCATTGAAAGGTTACAACTTGAGTTATCAATAGAATCAATTGCACAAGCTATTGTTAACGCTCCTAAATTAAAAATTAATGCATCCCATGTATCAATAACTGGATCAGATAGAATTAACATTCTTGTTACTTTAAATGATTCTAAAGTTGATAATTTGGCTAAAAAACTTGATTCCGATTATAAAGTCACCGATACTTCTAATACCTTATTCTTTAGAATGCAGCATTTAAAGAGATCCTTACCAGAGATTTGCGTCAAAGGGTTACCTAATATTGCTCGTGCAGTTATCAACATCAAAGATACTGGGAAACGAGAATTATTGGTGGAAGGATATGGATTGAAAGATGTCATGAGTACTGAAGGGATTGTAGGAACCAAAACCAGTACCAATCATGTCCTTGAAGTGTTTGAGGTTTTAGGGATTGAAGCAGCAAGATCATCTATTATTGGCGAAATTGATTACACTATGAGTAATCACGGAATGAGTGTTGATCCCCGTCATATTCAATTGTTAGGTGATGTTATGACTTATAAAGGTGAAGTTCTAGGTATCACCAGGTTCGGGTTGAGTAAAATGAGAGACTCGGTATTACAATTAGCATCATTTGAAAAGACTACAGATCATTTATTCGATGCTGCCTTCTACATGAAGAATGATAAGATTGAAGGGGTTTCTGAATGTATTATCTTGGGTCAAACCATGAGCATTGGTACTGGATCATTCAAATTGGTCAAAGCATCAGAGGTTGATTCCAGTGCTTTAACTCCCAAGCCTGCATTATTTGAAAGTCTCTGTGAAGGACCAGTGGTTTCGAATGCTCCAGTGGTTTCGGCTGCTGCTTGATGCCTTGTGTATAGTTTGTAAGTATAGGTACCTTATTTGTATTAGTAGTGCTGCATTTGTCATTATTTTTCGCAGCCTTTCAGAACCACAAATCTCTGAAATAATAACACTTGATTCAACCATGGGTGCAAGTGACGGTACCTACTCCTACGTTCATTTCATCGACCCTAACCAGGTCCTATATATGGAGAATTGGGCCAATGATGACCCCATACCCTTTGATGATCTAGATACCCAGAGATTGTTCGACGCTACCGGAAATTTGTTCCCTCAATTCCTCTTAGAAGAAGAAGACGATGGAGGAATTCCTATAAATCCGGCCAATTTCAGTCTAAAGTATTATAAGAATAAAAAACTTTTGAAAGACCGTGTTTGGAGTGATTTGGGTATCCATGATAAGTTTTTGAATCCAGAAAGCGACCTCCATCACCAACGAGATAAGACCATATTAAGACCATTGCATCGTTCCCATCATGACAATTATCTGACCCATGATCGTGCTAATATGACAGATGATGTTCTAAATCAACAAGACGAACTAAATATTGCCCAGTTCCTTGCCAACGGATACGGTCCGTCCGATAACCTCGATAATTTATTGACATCAAATGATTTGGTGAATGATAGTATAATGGGGAACAACACGAGTGACTTATCTATTAATTTGAATACCGATTTTATTCCACCAAATTTTCCGGTTCCCAAGCGAAACAACTCCAATGGGAACATTAACTATACAAATGGTCCTAACCAGACCCCGAGAGTAGGAAGAGCAAGACAGACTTCCAATGATCGAAACTTTCAAACTCCGGTTACCAGAATTCTGAGACGAAATTTTACTGAATGATTTATGATATTATCATCTCTAAATATACATATATAAGTGTAAATTACAAATTACTGGACGCTAGTGTACATGGTGTAAAGGGGAAGGGACTGTATCCTTTTACCCGTCTAATAGAATTATCTTCTTCTTATCAATGTCCTTTTTGAGTTCGGTTATAGCCTGTTTTCTCTTTTGAGCTTTTTCTCTTCTCTTTTTCATTCTGACCATTGCCAATACAAACTTGGCCACCATGGAAAATGTTAGCTTTTTATCATTACGGTTGTTATAGTCAGGATATATTCCAAGTTTCAGTAATTCTCCGATGTCATTCTTCAATAACAGGTTGGAATTCTTGGCCGAATTGATTACAAAAGAATACATAAGCTCAAGGTCATTGGCTCGTAAGTTAATGTCATAAAGTTTGGCCTTATAATATCTGAGTTGTTCTTCGAGAAACAAGGAATTCTTATTGCCCCTACCAGGACGTGGCGTGGGAGATGATATATGAGTTTGACTCAATTTCGAATTTAAATCTTCGATTCTCTGCTGTAAGACGTGATTATTCAATTTCAAGTCTGAATCTGGTTGAAACTTGGCCCGCAACTCGGTTAATCTTGTGACTAATTTATGGCAATGTTTAGTTACTTTATCGAGTTCTTCCGTTGTGGTCTTGTTTTTCAACTCTAACTGTTCGTTTTCCAACTTGAGTAACCCTTCTTTCTGTTCATGAGTATGGCTCATGTCGTTAAGATGTGCAGTTTCTTTATTGGCTCTTTCGAGTTGTGATTTCAAAGAGTCTTTCTGTTCATTCAATTCACTTAATTGTTTAGACAATTCTTGTTTCAGCTTATTAGCTTCCTCTAATTGTCTCTCAAGAAGGGTGACAATCGAAGATGAGGAGTCATTAACTTGCTTATCTGATTGTCTGTGTTCTTGTTCTTTAAGAATCAGATCTATTCTGTCCTTGTAAACCAGTATTTTAGACTCGAGCTCTTGTTGCATTGACTCTTTTTCTAGCTCTAGTACTTTAATTCTTGACTCATTACTTGCCTTAGCCTTCATAAGTTGTGTCTTTTCATCATCTCCCTCTAATGATTCAAATTTACTAGCTCTCTTCAATTCTCTCATTTTCAATTGCATATCATCCAATAATGTCTCTTTGTCTTGAAATGAAAACTGTAATCTCTTGTATTTGTTTTCCAAGTCTCTTACCCTATTGATACTTTCATCTAAATTGAGCTGTAATTGGTTCTTTTCCATCAATACCCTATGATATTCACTCTCAAGGAATCTTTCGTTTCCTGATGAAATATTTCTATATTCAATGTTGCTATTCCGTTCGAAATTGCTTCTATTCTTTTCCCTTTCGAGCCCCAATTCATCTCTTAAACGCTTGAGTTCTGATTCTAGATATTCAACTTGATCATTTTCTCTACTCAATTCAAGTTCTCTCTTTAATCTTCTAATTTCAAACATGAGGTCTTCGGAATTGTTGTTTCCTCGTTCAAATTCTAATTCCCTCTTCAATTTGACAATATCTGAATTAAGAGTTTCAATGTCCTGAAGCATTGCTTGGTTGTCTGTTTCTAATTTCTTTCGATTGAAGCTGTCTAATTCAGAAAGAGCGGAATCACTGTTCTTATTATGGAATTTAATTTGGTTAACTAATGCATCGTTATCTTGTTCTAATGCCTTATATTCAGCTTCTAATCTAGCGAATTGGTTTTTTATTGTTTCTGCAGTGGTCTCAGCATCTTTTCTAGCCCTTTCAACTTTATCATATTCATCTTCATAATATCCCAACTTATCAGATAAGTCCTTAACTTGTCTTTGAAGCCCTTGTAATCTTGTATCGGAGTTATTAGAAGAAGAGTTCAAGTGATAAATTTCATCCTTTAATTGAGCAATCTGAACATTAAGCTTCTTGTTGATATCAGTAAGTTTGTTTTCTCTGGCCGAAAGTGATTCTATTTGTGACTCATAGAAATTGTGATTATCCCTTGGCATGTTAGAAGAATCTTTGATTAATGATTCAATTTGAGCCCGTAAGTTTGATTCAATACTTTCACGATCTTGTAATTCCTTCGACATCACATCTAGTTGACGTTGTAACTTACCAGTATTGTAATTACCATCATATTGTTCAGCCATAATTTGTTGAAGCTCTTTACGACTATTTTCAAGTTGAGATTTTGTAGTAAGATATTGATAATCAAGCTCATCAATCTTAGATTTTAAGGTGATGATTTCTTCCTTTGCATTGGTTAAGTCATCAGCGGAAGCACCAAGCCCTTTGTGATCATTAACAGAGCTTTCATAGAGGTCCTTCCAGCGTCTGGCATCAGCCTCAAGTTTTTTAATCATAGCTTCATTATTCTCTTGGACCCTTTCCAACTCATGAAAGGAGCTTTCCCAATAATGTTTTTCTGTTTCCATACTATAATTTTCATCCTGTAGCCTGTGGAGTTTATTGTCCAACTCTTGATTTTGAGACTCCAAATCAGACATTTTAGCCAAAATTTCATCGGGGACTTTAGCACCTTCTGATTGAGAGTGTAATAGCTTAGACTCTAAGGCCCTGATCAGGGAATTCATGTCATTTATCTGATCATCTTTCTCCAGAAGCAATTGGCCATATTTGAACTTCACACCTTGAATTTCTTCATCAGCACCCAAATCCATATTGTCAATGGTGCGTTGTTGATCATCGATTTGAGCATCCTTATCACGGAGTAAATCCTGATACTTAGCCTTAAGAACCTCGATTTCGTGGTGAAAGTGTTCCTCTAACTGTTCTTTCGTTTCAGCAGTGCCATTGGAATTAGATCTGAACTCATTCAACTGAACATTCAACTGATCCATCTCCTTAGCTGCCCCCATTAACTGTTGTTTAAGATCAATGTTCTGGTTAATTAATTCCTTTTGTTCTTCAGGAGTCTGGTCAAAGTACCGGGTCAAGGTAGCCAACTTGATCTTCAAATTATAATTCTCTGTTTCCAACCGTTGAAATTGTTTCTGTTGTTCTTTAATAGATGTCATTCCTCCTGCTATGAGATTACTGTATTCATGATTAGGCTTTGATGCCGGAGGCATTTGATGGGCCCGTGATACCTGGACTCCATGAGACTCTCTTCCCATGGTCATAGAATTGATTGTAGGACTGAAGTTGTCTGCCGTATTATCAAACGACGAATCCATCATCAGATGTTTATTGGTAACCCTACCACGATTTAACTTGTTACCAACGGGGGTTTGGTTTTCTTTATCTTCGGAGTTTTCGGGAGCTGAAGTTGTTCTACCGGCTCTTCCTATGGGAGTGAACTCCAACTTGTTCCTCCTGGCCCCTTTGGTCCCGGCTCTGGGTGTCCCAAGGAGATTTGTGCTTGCAAACATCTGTGGTGACTAAAGAAGAGTGTTTGTTTATCTCGCACTGAACGCGTACAGAGAAATGTTGATGCGCTCGCTGCTGCTGTCTGGTACGCTGCTGCTGCCTGGTGCGCTGCTACGTAGTGCCAGTGGGGCACCAGAGTACGGATTGGTCTATATTATCTATACTATCACCACTGCTACTCTCCTGCTCTCCTGCTCTCCTCCTTCTCTAAGCATCCTCAGATCTTCCCCAAAGATTCCTTGAACGACTCCAAGGCTCTCTGTGCCTTCAAGGTTCTTATAGCATCTTTAGCCAAATCAACTCCCAGGGCATACGAATCGGTTACTCCGTACACCACTGCTAAGGCAGCACTGTTCAAGAGGATGTAATTCAATATAGGATGGTTCTGGTGATTGTCGTCCTTCACCATAAACTCCTCTGAGTCCTGAGCCAAAATATGGGCCAAGATATTAGCATTCTCCTGAGGAGTACCTGATCTAACTTGATCTAATGAGGCTTCAGGTAAGCCAAAATCCTGTGGAGAGATTTCCTTATAAGAGATTTCTCCGTTTTCCACAATCCAGCAGCTGGTGGTACCAATTGGAGAGATTTCATCCAATCCAATGTTCCCATAAACAACCATGGATCTGGTATGAGTAGCATCATCTTTAGTCAATTGTAACACACATTCAGCATAAGCTTGTCCTAAAGCCTTGCTATACACTCCTAATACTCGAGCAGCTAATGGTGCAGGATTCATCAATGGCCCCAAGATATTGAAGATGGTCGGTACCCCCAATTGCTTTCTGACTTGGGCTACATTGGCCATCACTTCATGAAATGCTGGGGCAAATAAGAACGTATACTGAGAATTCACTAGCACTTCAACAGCTGTATTTTTATTAACTTTCATCAAATCAACTCCAAGGCACTTAAGAAGATCTCCTGATCCGGAAGCTGATGTAGAAGCCTTTCCTCCATGCTTACAAACTGGAATCCCCATTCCTGCTGCTACTATTGATGAAGCAGTTGAAACATTAAATGTATTTTGTCCGTCTCCTCCAGTCCCCACGATGTCGACGTATCCGTTCACCGGGACTTGATTCACATCAATAGGGAATGAAAATTCCATCACCGTCTTAATGGCTGCTGCTATATATTCGGGTTTGTGATCGAGTCCTTTACTTCTAATACCTGTTAAGAATGCTCCTATTTGAATATCTGATGCTTTTCCTTGGAAAATGAGGGTTAGCACCGTTGAGAGGTCTTGGGGGGTTAATGTGGGTGCATCAGTAAGAATGCTCTTTAGATATGGAGTTAGTACGTTGGCCTGGTGTTCACTCATGGTGGTGGTGTTAAAATGAGTCAGGTTTGAAAAGTGAGACTGAAAGACTGCAAAATGAGACCCGGCTGCGCTACTGGCTGAGAGACTACTGGCACCTACTACTACCACTATGCACGTTATATTAACTATTAAGCTCCTCTATTCAACTACCTCCACTTGCAAACTCACCTCTTTATCGGCATCTAAATACGAATCACACATACACCATATGGTTAACTCATGGGTCCCAGCATTTGGTATTGTCATCTCAACATCTACCGATTGGTTTTCTTTTCCAATGGTGGTCTTCTTGATCGAGTATAACTGCTTGGAAGATGAATCTCCAATTACAATCCACCATTCTTCTCTCTTGTCGTATGGATAACTGGTCGTCACCACTGACAAATCATCCATATCTTCATCTCTCTCGAGGTTAACTTTGACCATCACTGGTTCATCTGCTGTTATTGGTTCGGAAGTATCTAATTCGTAAGAGATATCCACATTGGGATACTTGTTAACAAACTCAGCCACTTGCTCTAATTGAGATCCTTGTAATTGGAGAACATCGTCTCTTTCTTCATCCTCTAATGACATAATGTCATAAATGGTTTCAACATTGTACTTTTTACTTCTGCTCAAGATCCCATCATTTATATGAGGTATTTGTTTTAATGGGGTATCTCTATTCCACATTCCTTGTACTATCATTTGACACAAGTCAATGGCTTGAATTGCATTCAAATGTCCTTCACTGGATAATAGATCCACACATGCATTGATAACCTTTAAAACTTTTTTCAATATAAAGTTAAGATCCTTCTTTAAGTCAATTGGGAGCTTAACTCTTGAGAAATGGGCTTGTAAGAGAATAAAGCACTTGAAATACGGTGACTCAAAATCTGTATTGGATGATTTCACTGGGACTTGGTGGTAAATTTTTTCAAGAGTAGTTGCTTCATTCAATCTAATAGGTAACTCTTCGAATTCAGAGGCCGAACAAATCACTTCTAGTATTCCTCTTAATTTGGTCTTGTTATCTAAACGACCTAATTCAATCATAGTACCATATAGGACATGATAATGGGTGGCAATCAATGCCCCATTTAATGGTGATATTATTTCATCCTCTTCCTCTTCTTCATCTTCTTCCTGCTCATTCCCTTCCTCGCTCTCTTCTAACTCAATCAAACCATTTTCAGTAAGATCCTTGATAGTATTTTCTACCAAGTCTGATAAATATTCTGAAATCCCCAAATGTGTGGTCTCCTTTACATCATAAAAGCTTGGGTTAATCTGTAATCGTCTGTAGAAGTATGTGAAAGTTAACCAATCAATACAATCTTGTCTGATCTTAAAAGTTCTAGTACTCACCTCGTTAATAAATATATCATGGATTAAAGCATTATAATAACTCTCAAGGGGTAACCCTTCGTTTATGAATTTACTATAATGGTTCATGGTAGAATTCTTGGTATAGATTAAAACTTTAGCTTCATTCATACTATCTGAAGAGCATCCTATCATCTCCAACATATGATTTATAGAGTAGTTATTGTACCTATGTTCCTTCCCGTCATATTCTTCCGTTCCTAAGATCACCACATTATTGGCGGTGGGACAATGAATGGAACTATCCTTATCAGATACCAATATCGATACCAAATCATTTTCAAACAATCTTTCTACAATCAATTTTTCCGTCAGGTCCATACCCTTATAATAATAACCGAGACCCTTGGATAAGAATTCACGTAAATTAAAATCTTTGATTCTCTTCAAGTACGGTTCAATAGCTTCTACATCACTCCTCAATAGCGACCAGTTATCATTATTGGCATATTGCAAAATGCTCAAACCTATATCAATACAATTTTTTCGGGTTGATGCAAAGACAATAGACCTTCCTTGGCCGGTGTTTTCCTTTAAGAATTTGTAAGTGGGTTTGATGTGGTTTAAAACCATAATTTGATTCTCAGTAATAGTATTTTGAATTCGGATCTCTTTAATTCTATGGAATCTTTCTGATGGGTCAAAATTATATATAGATTGTCTGGGACATTGAAGATAATCACCAAAGTCTCTCCCATTTGCTAAAGAACTTGACAATGCTACGAACCTTATTTTACCTTCGAGTTGTGAAGAAATTAATCTCATTCTAGCAATAACATTTTCGTATGAGACCCCATCTGACCCATTGCTTAAAGTATGAACGTCATCACAGATGACAAGTTCGATTGTCTGAACAATTTTCCTTTGTCTCCACCTTTTGGATAAATAGTCAAAATGATCAGGGGTACTTAAAATTAAGTGATTTGTAGCTAACTTTCTTAAGTCAGATGATAAGTCTCCTGTGAGAACCTCTACTTGTTTACCTTCTTCAACAATGTCAGCATACTTTTTGCTCCATAACTTGTGTAACTTGTTTATGAGCTCCTCGCTTGGATTCAAGTAAAGGATTCTACCTTTATTTTGTTTCCAGTTGTTTAAGATCGCCAATTCGGCACATGCAGTTTTACCACAACCCTTCGACATCCCAATAAATGTGTTATCGTTGGTGTGATATAAAGAATCAAAGACTTGAGATTGAAATTTGTTAAATAAATCAAAATCAAATGTTTCAATGAATTCAGGTAGCTTCAACTCTGAAGTAGGAATATTTTCTGAACTCGTTAGTATTGTGAAGCTTGGTGCCTTCTTTGGAATCTTTAAATCTGATATAAGCAATGGAATTTTGTATTCTGAATGTAACCACTTATCATTTATGAATGTAATGAAATAATTAGGGTCCACAGGATCATCTATAGGTACGGTAAAATCTATTAAAAGTTCCTTCCGTTCAAACATCCTTTGAATCGAAATTTGATCACGATATAAAATACTTTCACCATCACAGTCTTCCACCAATACTAAAAATTGCTGGAAATTTCCATGTACAGATTGATTCCAATCCCAATTTGGAGTAATCTCCACCTGTACTCTTAAAGAACTATGGGTTAAAGGCTGTGCATAATAACTCAAAGTTAGCTTAGGAAACTGTTGTAACAAATCGTAAGCTTTTCTGCTGCTTCCTTTTAGATTAATGGCTTCGGCAAGCCCTTCTGCTGATAAATCAAAGTAACTAACAAAAGGTAAATGAGAACTTTCTGTAGCCTTAATGATATCTTTTGAAGCAGCTGGTCCAAATTGTCTTAATGGAGAATTTGTTAGCCACATTCTCTTCTCGACCATTTTGCATAAATTAAGGGTAATCTTCGACACTGATGACCAGTTCTTTCTTAGACTTATTTCATGTAATGCACGTAATAACCTGCCAGCTGACTGGGTGATATAGATCATATCTGCCATCAAAGCGAACCCTTCAAGGCTTAGTCTCGAAATATAAGATTGAAGTAATACATTAACCTTGGTCAAAGGATCTGTAGGGTTTTCCTTTATTGGTATTGGGCACTTTTCACTTAACTTTGATACTTCCAATTTCTCTTCTTGTCTCAAAGGAATATATTTGAACTCACCAGAAGCAGCAAAAATCCCTAGAATATCAATTTCAGTTAACCAAGGTTTCATTCTAGTATTATACATGTTCATCGTCTCGTAGTTGATATAATAATGAGAAGAGATCTTCCCTAATTCAGTTGGCCGAACAAGTCCCAGAATAGTATCATATTTGACTAACTTGTTATTTTGTAAAATAGTCAAAGCTGAATGAGCTAAATCCATTCTCTTCCAATACAAGTTATCATCACCCTCATAATCTGCACCTACATGATACAATCCAGGAGATTTTAGCATCCTAATATATAAATAAGTATAGCTTAGCCAAGAAATGGCTTCTTTTAATGATCCAATAGTCCCCAAGACAATCTCTGCATTGATACTATCAGCTAGTTTGCCCATTAATTGAGATTCGATTGGTAATTGTTGATTCAATATGGCTAGATAATATTGAATTTCATCCTGTGAGGTTATAATTACCCCCTCCCCACTTTTATCGTATCGTGGTCTCCCGGCTCTACCAAGCATTTGAAGAATATCTTGAGGTGAAAGTTGGACCCAAGTACCTTTATCTGGAGAGTAGGTCTCTGTTCCCTTTATCACCACAGTATGGGCTGGTAAATTAACACCCCATGCTAATGTTGCGGTAGAAACAAGAACCTTCAAATGACCCTGAGCAAATAAATCTTCCACTACTGTCCTTTCATTTTTATTTAAACCGGCATGGTGAATCCCAAACCCGGATGGTAAAATCTCTTGTAAGCTTTTATTTGACATTGCTTCTGATTCCTGTTTTAAAATTTCTTGAACTCCTACATTGTTGCTTAATATCTTGGTGATATTATCTTCTTCTATAAGCTTTTGTCTTAACCAATTGGCAGTTTTATATGTTTCCTTTCTTGAATGCACGAATATAATCAACTGATGGTTACCGTTTACACAATCCATTAGTTTCTCATAACAAGCCTCGTTCATTGCTGCTAGTTTTTTAATAGCTTTCTTTTCCTTAATACCGATAAACTGTTGTTCAAGAGGACAAGGTCTATATGAAGAATTGAAATAGTATAACCCGGTTTCAAAGTTGACTCTTAAGAATCTAGCAACATCTTCATAATTGGGTAAAGTAGCAGACAACCCTATTAACCTTACTGGATCATTTGTTTCTTCTGTTTGTCTCAAAGTTCTGCTAACAATGCTTTCCAATACTGGACCTCTTTCATCATGCAATAAATGAATTTCATCGATTATAATCAATCTAACAAGATTGGTATATGACAAGTCTGAGGATTTTCTAGTTATAACATCCCATTTTTCAGGAGTTACTACCAATAATTGGGTTTCCATTATTTCTTGTTTGGATAGGTTTGAATCCCCTGATAATTGATTAACCACGATCCCATAATTAGCCGTCAAACTTCTTTGAAATTCTCTCATTTGTTCTTGGACCAAAGCCTTCAAAGGAGCTATATATACCATTTTAAAATCATTTAAACGGATTTGACCGGTTTCGGTTCTGAAATTTTCAATGGCTCTTAATATGGCCAACATTGCTACGTTAGTCTTACCAGCCCCAGTAGGAGCACAAAGCAATAAATTTTCATCTGATTTGAATACCAGAGGATATATCTTGGATTGGATCACATTTAAAGTGGAAGTCTCGCTGGAAGGGAAAGCTTCTTGAGCCCATGGGGGTAAATCTGTTATTGGAACTAAAGATGAAGCAGCATCTTTGACTTCTTGTGGAATCTCAGGAGGTGGCACATTTACAATGTCATAAAACTTTTTATTCTGCTGATACGACCCTTTGGGGAGCTTGACTTTAGTTGTAGCCATGAGATGAGATCCTTGATCAAATACCAAGTCATTTAAACTCACAATTTTTGGCTCTCTTTCAGGGATCTTGGCCAGCTTCAATGCCTTGAGACTATCAGAATCTACTTCCCCAGATAACTTTCTCTTTTTCGGACTTTCATCATTTTGAGCAGTGGTATCAGATGATACTTGATCCTGCTTCCGTAAGACCTCTGTATCTTCTAGACCCTCATTTGCATGTTCATTCACCTTTAGGTCTTCTCTTCCATTTACTATATCTGCTGTCTCATCTTCTTCTCCTTCTTCTTCAAGGTCCTGGTCATGACTGCCATCACTTCCGTCCCTATTCTCGTCTTCCTCTTCGTCATCGTCCTGGAAAACGATAGGCTGCTCCTCATCAACATTGTCATCGTCATCATCACCTTTGAGGTTATAATCATTAATATCATTAGCTAGATTAATCATATTATTCAACTCAATATCCGAGAGCTTATCATCTAGTAGGTCTTCGATCTCTTTTCTCTTGTCCTTCACTCCCAATTCATCATTCTTAAGAAGTTCTAGTACCACGTCAGTGGCAGAAACAATGGTATCGTGACTAGCATCCGTCAACTTGTTATGGATCTCGATCATTAATTGGTTTAAGATTTCACTAGTTCTATCGGTTGTTGGGTAGTAATTCAAATCTTCTATTGCTCCTATGCTATTCATTTGTAGAGAAAGCTGATTATTATTTCGACTGGCTGCCTGGTGAGGTCTTCTATTGGGCTTGATGCCATCGTTCGCTGGTAGATTGGGTTTGTGGTCCAGTTCAACCCCAGCTCTTGAACCCATTTCTTTCATGGAAATATGGCCGGAAATGGACTGGGGAGTGTATTGAGCATCTCCATCGTGGGTTCTTTTGCCATCTGGTCGTACAATCTTGTTAAGGTTGGACATGGTAGTGGTAGGAGATGATGAGAAGTAATCTGGTGAAGCGCTTTTCGCGATAATTGAAGATGAGATGGAGAAGGTGAGATGACAAGATGGAGAAACGTGAGATGACAAGATGAGAAGGTGGGATGAGAGTAACTCCTTTAGAGTTTGCTTATAATAGTACATGGTACTTGTATAGTAACTTGTAGCTATGTATACATTTGTAGCTATATGTATATATTTGTTGTAACTATATGTATATATTTATTACTATGATTGAATAAGGAGATATGATACAGAATAATTAATTCCTTAATAAACTTTATGAGCGTAATCATTTTTTTGGAAATCCCAAGTATCATCGGAGATTCTACCTCTTAATTGAGGAACTTCAGTACCTTTAACATAGATATCTTCAAATAAAATATCCATTCTAGCTTCAGGAGGAGCATCATTTTCAGCTTCAGTAACTTGTTGATCAACATATTTTCTAGCTTCTTTATCATAAGCTTTAATTTCATCTTCAGTAGCAATACCTTTTTCTAATAAAGTTAATTTTAATCCAGCAATTGGATCATTTCTAGATCTCATATGTTGAATTTCTTCTCTAGTTCTATAAGTAGTACCAGGATCAGACATAGAATGTCCACCATATCTATAAGTTTCATATTCTAAAACTAATGGTCCATTACCACTAGCACACCAATCTTTAGCAAATTTAGAAGCTTGATAACAAGCTAAAATATCCATACCATTAACTTTTAATCCAGGAATATATTGTCCTCTTTTATGATATTCAACCATAGCTGATGATCTATTAGTAGAAGTTCCCATTCCATATTTATTATTTTCACAAGCGAAAATACATGGTAAATCCCATAATTTAGCCATATTATAAGATTCAAATACTTGACCTTGATTAGCAGCTCCATCCCCATATAAAGTAAAAGTAGCATTTGGTTCCTTTTTATATTTATGAGCAAATGAAATTCCTGCTCCTAATGGTACTTGAGCTCCAACAATCCCATTACCTCCATAAAAATTTGGAGCAAACATATGCATAGATCCTCCTTTACCAAAGGAAACTCCTGATCTTTTCCCCATTAATTCTCCCAATACTTCTTTAACAGAAGCTCCTCTCATATAAGCAAATCCATGACATCTATAAGATGTAATTACACTATCTTGTGGAGTTATAGCATGTTCAATTCCAACTGCTACTGCTTCTTGTCCTACTGATAAATGACAAAATCCTCTAATCTTTTTAGCTTTATATAAAGCATCAGCGGCCATTTCCATTCTTCTAACAATAATCATATCCTTATACATTTGTAATAAAGTTCCCTTTTCGGTTTCAAATGTTAATTCTGGTACATCCAAATTGTATCCTTCAAAAGAATCGGCTGGTAATTCAATTCCTACAGTATCATTACCGGTGGCAGAACTGGCTAAAGTTCTTTTAGCAACACCAGTCACCCCTACGGCATTAACCAATGGACGCTGAATAATCCCACGAAACATCTTGTTGTTGATTGTTATATCGTTTGTATTCAACTAGAGTGGGTTTTGGTTCCTTTTTGTTGAATCCCTTTTCATCGCGGATTGGAAGCACCCGTTCGGCAACACATCTCCGAGGCCGGTCACGTGAGGCTGCTCCGGGACCTGCCACCAGCGCCGCAGCAAATGCACCACATTTACATGCACCACCTTTTTTTGCAGCCATTATCCCCTGGCTGGTGATGCTGATAGAGATCAAGGGGCTGCCCAAGGGGGGATAGGTCTCTTTTAACTGTTTTAACTCTTCTCCTTTCAGGTCTATTTTACTTATTTTTGTTCCCGTCCTTTTTTATCCATGGCCGTTTTATCCCTCAACACTAAACATAAACTTAAGCATACCTGGAAGCAGAAGTTCTCCAGGTCTTATACTCCGGCAGAGGAAATGAAGTTTCCCAGTTCTCTCAGTCCCATGTCGACCATAGGAGATGATTCGTTTTTCAAAGGACCCCCGATCAAATCGTTTCCTGCTTCTGGTTCTGATCATTCTCCTGTTTCCACCATTTCGAGTGAGGGTGAAGGGAGCTCTGGCGACTCCAGTCCTAATCCTTACCTTAACATCCTTCACAATAAGAACAAGGGCCCTAAAATTAGACCTTTTATATATACTCAGTACCAACAGCAGCAGAATCAAACCAATAGGGCTTCCTTTAACAAACGAATTGGTGATAATAAATGCTTTATTTGTGAAGAACTAATCCAGACAAAATTGCTCAACGAAAATATCTTAGAGCTTGAATGTGGTGATTACCTCCATGAGCAATGCTTTAAGATTTCTGTCAGCTACAAGCTTGACAAGTTGTTGAAAGATGGCACGTTCACTGCTAGAAAGGACAAGTTGGCCAGTTTGATCTTACCTGATTGCAATGGGAAGAACTGCCAGGGCACGGAAGACACCAGAGTAGTTCTAACAGATCGTGACTATATTAACAGGGTGTTGACCAATGCAATATCCAGGTCAGTTGAGTATGATAAACTCCAGTTGGGGTATGTCGGTACCAGTGATTCGGGCTTCAGCTTGGAAGCCAGCCTGACTCCCCGTCCAAGTCATACACCCACCTCTGTTGAAACTCCCTATACAAATAAAACCCCCAACCCAAGTACTGCCACAACTCCCTTGACGTCACCCAATCCTGAACCTCATCAAGCAAGTTCTTCATCCTTCCGGCCATTTACTGACACCGAATTAAAACTCAACAAAGGTGAGAGACCAATATCGAGAGCTAATTCATTCCAAAGAAGATCTAAACGGCTTTCAAATTTGAATCTTACCAGTTCAACCTATCAAAACTATATGGGGAAGCCTCTGCGTCAGAGTAATTCTTATTATCATGATAATACAGAACCGTTGAAATCCCCAATTGATTTACCAATTAGAATCACCAGAGGTGAGGCCATGTTGTCGTATCCTCCAGTAACTTCTATGAGATCACCTTCTCCCAATCCAAGCATAATGACCATGAATGAGTTTATAAAGATAAGAGACCATAGATTTATCCCATTAGAAACCCTAAAGGATCAGCTTCTCCAAAAACTTATAAATGCTTCTTCTCAATTAAAGTTGAATTTATTGATTAAACTAGGTAACCTAAGACTTGTAGATCAGTTACTAGTGAAGTATCAACAAACCTCCGGTTCATGGGACCCTCGGGTGGTTTACCTATTTGATAATTACATTGTCATTCTAGACCAGGCTTCTAAATATCAGTTAATTGACCTAGACATATCTTCTTTCTCCATTGAACATGTTGCCATCAAGCTTTTTGATTCCTCTAAACGAAGTCATATCTGGTTAAATTCAGATAACTCTTCAATAATTGAAAAATGGGTTGTGGGACTTTCGGATTTTGAATTCACATTCCCTCCGGAGGTGCTAACATCTACGATTCACACTGGGAAACCGTTGTTTGGTAAAAACATCAGAAGTGACTCAACCATCAATATCATTTCGGAGCTTCCGAGTAACACTGGGAGCATTAACAGCTCTGGAGAACATACAATCAATGACCAGTTAAACCAAGAGGTCAATGCAGGGGAGGAGGATGGTTCGCTGACGAGTAATGAGAGTTCAATGTATTATGAATCAGATGATGAAATGATTAATGATATTATGCAATCATTAAAGGTTCCAGATCTATCACCATTGAATCAGCCAAATAGTAATGGGAAGCACAAGGATTTTATGATGGAAATAAATGAAACTTATTTCTCTTCTGACTTGGCAGAAGATGATCAAACAAAGGAGCAGGATTTAGATTCTAATTATTCAGACGAAGACTTTGATTCGGACGAAGAACAAATAGCCCAACTATTGAAGGGCCAAAATAAACTACAGTAAGAGAAACATACTGTTATATACACAATTCACTCTTTACTCCTATGAAAATATATCTATGTACCCAAATAATGCTATTTATAAATTATACAATTTCATATACCGATCAATTTCAGTATATATTCTCGATACCCATAGTTCACGTTCTTGACGAGACCTAGCCATGAAAACAACACTTTGACCAGTGATACCCAATTTTCTGACCATGCTAACAAGACTGGGGTTTTTTGGTCCGGCAGGGGATTTAGAATTTTGACTAAGGCTCCGTTTGGCTCCAAACCATAATGTAAAACATCTCGTTGGTTCTTCATCTGATGATTTCCACCCATCCACATAGATTCTCGATAGAGATTTATGCCCTGGGTTAGTTGGGTCAACGGATTGATTCCGATCTAATAAATCAAAGGATGTCTGAAGTCCTGAATAAATAAAACAATCAACCAAGGGAATGGTTAAATAATGCTGAAAATGTGATGCTCTTTTCCATTCACCAGTCAATTTGGATCGTTTGTATAATGAATATAGTATTAAACAACCAGAGCTTAATACAACAAAGTATTGATTGAAATTTGAATGCTTTTTAGGTTTCTGATATAAATAACCACTCATCATTAAATTGTTTGTAAGAGCAATACCATCTATACTATTGACAAAAGGATCAGCTTTAGCATGCCTTAGCTCTGAATTAGTGGTTTCTTGATTAATATTGGAATCGATGTATTCATTGATATTCAATATTTTCATATTTTGAGACCGAACTTTATTAATCCTTTCAATTTCCAATTGTTTTTTAGTAACCCAATAATCTTTAATATCTGATAATCTATTAATCCATTCATCACGAATTTTTCTATTGGGAGCCTGAAGTCTAATTTTTCCTTGATTGATGGTTGAAATTTCAAAACTAGAATCCAAAATATACTTGTCATCGATAATTGATGGACTGCCATACCATAAAATACTTAATAATACTTTATGGGCCAATTTAATCTTATTCAATGGAACTGGATTAATTGAGGTAACAGAAGTTAAATCAATAACTGAATCAGCTTTAAGTAATAAATGAGCTTTTCTTTCAAATTCTTCAAGGGCTAATCGATTCAAATCAGGAAACTCATCTGAGTTTAACCAAGGAATATGATTATTTTCATCCAATATAAAACTGCAGTGTTCATACATTCCATCCAAATCACTAGTAGTCCGTGGTGGCATACCTCTATAATATTTAGTAAAGAATAATAAACCATCACTGGTACTGAAGTACAGGATTTTATAAAATGTTTTTAAAACTGACTGCTCATGGCCCCGAACATTAGTTAATCTAGCCAAGAATCCTTCTATTGGAGTTGGTTGTATCAAATGAAGGCCATTTATATCGATATGGTTTTTATCACCAGTTAAATTTCTCAACTCCAATTGGAATGGACCTTGTAACAATTGATTTTGGATAAAGAATAATTCACTATCATCACTAATCCATTCTAATCGGTCGTATACTTTGAAGCAGAGCCAAGGCTTGTCCACAGTATTTAACCAATTAGTGATGGAATCATTACTGCTATCAGCAAGTCGTAGCTGGATGGTTTCTAAAAGGTACTCAATTAAAGGAGAATGGTAGATTTTATAATCCTTTTTTAGTGGCTGCAATTTAACAGTATCGATTTGCTTAAATGACTCTAGAAATAAATGCTCTGGAACATTAACATGGATGTTCAAGTCTATATCAGGAATAAAAATATTAAAATTAGAATCCAATCTATCACCGATAATCTGTTTAATGAAATATAACCATCTAAAGTTTTTCGTTTGATATCGAAGTCGGATAATATGAATTCTACACCAATTATTCTTAGGTACTGAAATACTAATGGATTTGTCAACAGGACTATAAAGATTTGCCTTGACATCAGATGTTAATTCATATTCATATTCAGGTTTAAGTTGTTTGTTATCCAGATTATCATGATCAAGGTCATCATCATCATTATTATTAGTACCTTGTTTATTATAATTGGTAGGTTTTTTCTGTTTACTACCTTTTCTCTCATTAGATTCAAGTTTATAAAACTGTAATATGATGGAATCGTCATCAGCCTTTCTCAATACCACCGAGTATTCTCTCCATCTTTCATAAATTCGGGTATCACAAGGTTCATTTTCTTCAAATTTATGAAAGCTTTTAACATTAGTGGTTTCCTTAGTTAAAACCAATGCCCGTTCTCTTAAAATGATTTCTCCTGCTTTGAATTTCCCAAGAATGCTTTTATGGACCTTGTATCTTATATCATTAGTAGTTCTTTTGGCCCTACCCTTAGAAATGCTAGCAAATGATTTCAATTTCTTCCGTAATCTATGACGTTCCTTTTCAGCAGCTATCAATTCATCGGAGATTTCTGTGGTGGGTTCGGGATTAGCAATATCTATACGATTAGTTTTCTTAGGCACAGATGGGCTTACAAACCCTACTTTCTGCTTATCAGGAGCACCAGTTGAGGTGCTTGCAGTGAGAGATGGCTTGTGGGAATTGGCCCGGTCAAGAGGCAACTGGGCCAAGTTCAAGTGGACGGTGGAGGGATCAGACAAGCTGCCACCATCACTGCCACCAGTGCAACTGTCACTGCCACCAGTGCAACCGTCACTGCCACCAGTGCAACCGTCACTGTCACCATCACTGGCAGCAGTGCAACTGTCATCATCACTGTCGTGGTCCAAGTACTGGTGCTTCACATCCTCGATAACCGTCTCAATTCGAGTGCCCTCTCCACTCAACCCCATCTTGGTCGACACCGATCGATAATTAGCACTCAACCGATTAACAGACTCATCAAGAGCCTTTCGAAAATTCGTTTTACCACTCCTAACAGGCCCAGGAACCGGTCCTGGACCCTGATCATGGATCCAAATGTGGGGGAGAATCCCCAATAACAAGCACTTTGAACTGCGGGAAACTTCTTCACTTCGTAGATATCCTAGTCTAAAGGCCGTAAAGCTGTGGGCCGGGATGTAGAACGGGCTCACTGAGTCATCATTAGCCATTGCTTAGTACCATCGGTGGGTTTACAAACAAGAATGCCTACAAAATGCGGATGTGAGACTTTTATTATGGGCCCAGGGCCAGGCAGCCGGGCAGCCGGGCAGCCAGACAGCCAGACAGCTGGACAGCTGGACAGCCAGGGCCAGGCAGCCAGTCCGGTGTCCAGCTGCCCGGCCCTCTATGTATCTAAATAATGTCCTCGTCATTGCCTATATTAATGCCTTCCGGGTTCATATTATCTGGTGGAGAAATACTGGGAACTGCCTCCAAGCCAATAAATATCAACCCAACTATAAAGACAATCACAGCTGCCATCACCCGGAACACACTATTCCCGTTGATACTAGCTCCTATCAAGGTATAGAACACTCCTCGACCGATAAAAGAGAATAAAAACGACCCGTAGGCATAGGCTTCAGCAGGGACTCGGAATTCAAGAAGTCCTACCACCCCGCCAAAGGCTATCAAGTAGAGCCCCACGACGAACGACTGGCTAGGTGATGTTAGTACTGGTGGTGGTGGTGCCACTGGTGGTGGTGGTGGTGCCACTGTGTACCACAGTGCCACTGGGCAGCTCTTATACGTACACTCCGCTAAACAACTGGGACAACCCCGATAACGCCTATGGTGGTTAGTAGGTGGTAAGACTCACGGAAACTTGTTTACATACGGTTAAACCTGCGACGGCCAAATTGGCGATTTTGAATGCTCCATTAAGGTCCTGACTGTTCATTGATTCAAAGTTCATGGTCAAGTATTCCCTGTTGTGGTGTTTGTTGGTGCCGGCTGGGGAGGTTGATGGGTGCGGATTTCTGTCGCGTGGCACCGGTGCTGGCACCTTCTGCCCTGGTGGGTTACAGGAGATAGGGCATGACAAAAGAGCCTTATGGCTGGTGGGAGGGCCTGAAAGTTGGCAGGTGGGTTATAACAGCGGCTGGCTATAATCCTATACCCTTTTTATTGCTTCAAGCCCACTACATCAGTAGATATTCCGAGGTAACTAAATGTATGGCACCTGGAAGGACCTCCTGACGTCTGCATTCGACTCTCCCACTATAATTCGCGGATTTAGCTCAGTTGGGAGAGCGTCAGACTGAAGTAACACTTTAGTCCAGTTAATCTGAAGGTCCTGTGTTCGATCCACAGAATTCGCATGTTTTTTTTTAGTGGACACCAGATCCCCATCACGTGATATCCACCCCGTTTGTCACTCGCACTTTTCGTCTTTGGCACTGTGAATTACCAAAACAACTGCAACCACCAGTGCATAATGTCTAAACGGAGGAGTGTTGCCATGGATGATGACCGTCAAAAGGTTCTCCTAGAGCGGTCCAAACGGTTGATGGAGTTGTTCTACCTCTCCAAAGATCCTTTATTGGAAGATTTACCTCGCCACAAACCCGATTGTCATGGGTTTTCTGATTCCCATAATTCTCCATCGGCCCTAGATCCGATTGATATTTCTGTATTGGGTAAACAAGAACATGAGTTAGTAAAGGATATTCTGGACCTTATAGATCAATCGTTGTTTAAAGAAAAAGCTGGTGAAAAACGTAAACCTTTGTCAGAGACTGCTGGTAAAACCCCTAGTAAGAAACTTAAATTAGTTCCGGACATTAAGGATTCGATTAAAGCTGAACAACTCAATTTTTTAAATAAGAATCTTGAAGATATAGATATCCTATCGGTACCGCAACACTATCCCACGTCTCCTCATAATGTATCTTCATTGGCTGAATTGTATTATTTGACTCAAACCTTACCATTGATCAAATTATTACCGGGATCCCATAAGGCTTTACTGACAGAAAGTTTTGAACTGGCATTATTGGAAGGGAAAATTGCTGTTCTTTACTCTCGGATCGAAGAGTTAAAAAGACAAGGAAAATGGTCTTTGAGACAACCTGTTAAATATTCTGATCCATTTCTTCGGAAGGGGTCTGGTGATAATAAATCAGTAAAGGTTCATTGGGATAATATGTTAAGAGAAGCTAATTGGATGTCAATTGATTTTAAAGAACAGTCAAAGTTCAAAAAGGCTTGTTGCTTGACCATGGCCCAAGCCGTTAACGATTATTGGTCTTATGGTAAAGAATCTACTTGCATCAAGACCCGTCCTATAGTACATTTGCCTGACCCTGATACCGAGGTCAAAGACACAGAGACCGCTAGTAATGAGCCTGAGGCAATGGACGTTGATGAACCTACTGCTGAACCCGCTGCTGAACCAGTGCTGGAACAACCAGAGGTACCTCAAGATGATTCTAAAGATGTAACGGGTCAAGAACCTGAGGTGAAAGAAGAGAAACCAGAATCACCTCCTGAACCTGCAATTGATGTTAACTTACTTCTTCAGAAACCTGATGATGATCAGGAAAAACGTGTTTTTGAAGACGTTGATAATGAACAAACTACTTCAAAACCTCCCATAAGTTTTTCCAATACTGTTCCCGAAGGGATGTTCAAATTACATGTTGATCTTAACGAAATGAAGAAGTTAGATCAATCAATCATAAGAAACTTACCCAAATTTTCTGCATTTGATGAGGAGGAGAAACTAGGTTCACTTCCTTTAAAACCAGTTGATAATGAAATCGTTCCAATTTCCAAATTATTACATCCTTTTGACGAAGATGAAGGTTTTTATAAAATTGTGGTAAAAGAAAATGAAAAGAAGAAAGATAAATACTCATTACCTGAATATCAACATGGATTATTTGGTTCACAGGCTCATCGCCGGTTTAATTATCTAAAACCACCAAAACCTCCATTGATTCGGAATATTGAGTACAGGTCTCCCACCATTTGGCTTCCTAAAGATGACAAGTATTTAATTCATTATGTAGCTGAATTCTGTTTTAATTGGGATTTGATTTCAGAACATTTACTGGCAAAATATGCTAGTATGAAACGGTATGAATCAAACATTGAAAGAAGAACCCCTTGGCAATGCTTTGAAAGATATATTCAGTTGAATGAAAAGTTTCAATTCAGTGATATGAAAGGACCAACCGCATACCACGCTCAACAATGGTTAGAACAAGCCCATAGAGCTCAATCTACCACAAAGAGAAGAATTTCTCCATTAGGTATAGGAAATGAATCTATTCAAAGAGGTCATAGAAGATTAAGATGGGCTTCTATGTTTGATGCTATGAGGAAAAGTATGAGAAAGAGAGAGAATCAGATTGCTAAATTAAATAGCAGAAAAACTACTGATTATATTCAACAGTTGAATAATAGCAATAACAAGAATGATAAGGTTCCATCTCCTGCAGAACTTTCCAGATTGAAATATGAGAGAGATAAGTCGATTCAAGAAGCTTATTTGAACCAACAAGCTACAAGAAACAAAATGATGGCAGCTGTTGCTCAACAACAAAAGCAACAAGCACAACAATCACAAGGAAACTCTCTGTCTCAACAATCACAACAATTCTCATCACAGCAGCAAGGGCAAAAAGGGTCCATTTCTCAATCTCGTGGACCAATGCCTCAAGGTGGACAATCCGGAAGCCCTCAATCATCTCAAGCAAGACTTACACAGTCAAATGGGGTGTCTCCAGGTAATAATAATCAAATGACAGGTCCACAAAATGCTGGATCACCAATTCAAGGATCCGCTAATTTGCCACAAGGGTTGGATGCCAACGGAAGACCTATTCAAAAACCCAATGGAAACAACCCTCCATATACTCAAGAACAAATCCAGAAATTGATTCAACTTCAAAGACAAAGAAAATTAATGCAGAGCCAAGGACAAGGACAATATCCCCAACGGTCTGTACAGCCATTGCCTCAAGGTAATCAAGTTCCAAACCAGATGTCCATGGGACAAAACCAAGGGGTTCCAGGAGCAAATGGGAATGGAAATGGAAATGGCAATGGTAACGGTGGGGGCACTCCTAATATGGGAAATCAACAAGGACAAACAAACCAAATGGGTGGTAGAGGACCTGGGAATTCCATGGTAGGTACTAGGGCACCACCAGTTAACTCTAAATCTCAACAGTCACCACCGGGCCAACAAGTTCAACCAAGTAATAGCAATAATGGTAATAAACCAAGGATTCATTTTGCACCAGCTCAAGTGTCAGCCATTATTAATTCGATTCAGACCAAGAATCCAAATTTATCAAAAGAACAAGTTACTAAATTGGCCGCATCATATTTGGCTAATCTTCAACAACAGCATCAACAAAGATTGAACCAACAGCGAATTCAAAATAGAGCAGGAGGACAACCAATGCCCCCTCAACAGATGAATCAAGGATCAATGTCTCAACAACAAATGAATCAGCAACAGATGAATCCACAACAAATGGCACAACAAAGAAATGGCCCCCAGGCAAGACAGCCACAGGTGGCTACATTGACAGCACAAGAAAGAAACCAACTACAAATGTTGAAGCAGCAACAATTACAACAACAACAACAACAACAGCAACAATCAATTCAGCCTAACCAACTGCCTAATCAACAATCAAACTTTCCTAGACAGCAAATGACTCCTCAACCAGGAGGAGGATCAGTTCAAGGAGCTAGAAGTGGTAGTGGATCTCCAGTAATGGGCAACAATCCACAGTTGAATCGGTCCAATATGACAAAAGCCGAATATGAAAGCAGACTTCGGATGGTTATGCAAAAGCATCAACAGAAACTCCAACAACAACAACTGCAACTGCAACAGTATACGAACAATCAGGGCAATATGGCTGCTTCCAGTCCAGGATCAGACCCTCAGGGTTCAACCAGAGGCCCACCAGGAGATTCAGCAGGCAGCTCAGGCTCTTCCAGTTCTAATTAACATATAGATTTATATAACCTGTAAAATAGTACCAATATTTATGCCATTGTACCACCGCATCACCAAGTCCACTGCATCACCAAGTCGCACGGTGTAACAAAAATAACGGCACCAGAAACAAATACAGCATTCCTCTAGTTATGAATACCGAGCTCAGGTCTCGTAGCAGCAGGGACTCTCTTCCTGAACGAATAAGGTCAGAAGAACTGCTATCAATACGACAAGCCCCACCAAGAACATTTTCCAATAGACTCACAAACTATGGAACCACAAAGATAAGAACTGTGACTACCGAGATTGGTCCCCAATTACCTTCGTTCAATTTACCCAGACGACTATTTAGATGGCTTTATTCGGTGTCATTGATTATATTGGTCACTTTGTTAATGGCATTTATAGCCGTAACTCCTATTGATGTGATTGTACAGACATCCTCTGCGTCTTCAAGTGGAATCAAATTATTCATTGTCATTATTGTTTGTGTCGTATTTCTAGTGGTAAGCTTCTTATTATACTTTCAAAGGATTTATCAGCATAGAGTAGCGATGAATGACATTCCTTCCAAGTCGGTATATGTGCCGTATGAAAATGATCTTCCCAAACGAGTTTTTAAGCATATCCAGGAGAGATCTAAAAATTGTCAAGCAATACGAATTGAGGCTGGTCCTCTAACTAATAAACGAGTAAAGATAAATCACCCGGGATTATCCCCACCGATTTATGTTCAAGAAAGGAATACTGGGAATGAAGGTAACCTTTTACCACCTAATTTGTTATATGAGGATGTAATTCGAAGTTTGGGGTATAGACTTAATTTGGGCCATGGATTTAAGCTTCAAATGCCATTTCCTATCCATTATTCTTTTAGAGATGTTGTTATACACTTGTGTCGTATTCTTGTTGAAGAAGCATCTGTAGATCCACAAGATTTACCAGATGGTCCTAGACTAATAGAATTATATGAGAAATTTAAATTTGGACCTTCATTAATTAACGAAAAGGATATGGCTGAATTCATGCTCCTATTTACCCAATTTTCTGGGACATCATTGGATAAAATAGGGCCAATTTTTTCAACCAGACGTAAAAAATTTACTAGAAGAAATTATAATGATATCATTGATCATGCTACAAGTTATAGTAATTCAAGATCAGACTTTAATTATTTCTACTCGGATGATAATGAAAGCTATGATTATGATGACGAAGAGACGGATGAAATCAATGAAAAACCAACTAACCCACCTCATTCAGAAGGACCTGAATCATACGTTCTGGGATCTCGTCGTTCTTCTTATAATTCCTCCATCTCCACTCCCCAAGCATATTACCCTCATAGACTGACCAATTCTTTTATTCCACCCACCAATGAGTCTACTGATAGCATTGGATCAATTCTTAGAAAGAATACTAGTAGAAATAGTCAAGGATCAGTTATTAATAAAAGAGGTTCTAATAGTAGTTCCAGATCAGTGGTAAGAAAGAAATTATCCATTAGTGAAGATATTCCACGGACCAACTCTTCGATAAAATTTGTTTTGGACCCCAGTAGTAGTAGCAGAAGAGGTAGCACTCAAGACGAAGTATCCAGGACCTCATCTAATAAACAGGGATCGGATAATACTCGGCCAATTACTAGATCCTCTGATAATGGAGAAGAAGACGAAGATACCGATTTCTATAATTTCAGATCTAGACGGCCAGTCAGGCAATCAGAACCTATGATACCATCAGAACCCGTCACTCCCACCAAATCCAAGACAGATAACCAGACAACAAGAGTACCAGAATTCAACCTTGAACCATCTACCCCAGATCGTAGCAGAGCGAATGAAAGACTGCTGTCTCCGTCAAAATTACGTGATATTGAAATCAGAAGGCTGAAGTCACCAAAGAAGAGAAAATTACTTAAAAGACCGGGTCTAGATTCAACCTCCCCACAACCTTCTAGTCAAGTGTCACTTGTGGACTTTAAATCGCCTCGCAAAAGTGACAGTAGTCAATAATGGCCTATAATCTGTCACTGTCAATATTTACTGGTTATGTTCTTATACAAGCTTATTTTTTTATCTTAACAACGGTCGTACATTCATAAGTCATAAACATACATACTAATGCATGCATTAACTAATATACATCACTCATTAACTAATCTACATCGCCTCAATCTAGTTTTGAACCGGAGTGACGATTCCATCGTGAATAAAGTAATACACTATGGTGGAGTCTTGGTTCACTAGGGCAATAGTAACTCTCTTAGGTCTTTTACCAGTCAACAAATCAATCTGAGCAAACCAATTATTAATTTGTTTGACAGTTAGATTGTCCTGTGAATTAACTGGCATGGGCACCACCCATTCAACTAAGTTTTTTTCGTCTACCGAACTTAGTTTATGTGGAGGATACCCACAAAGAACCTCTAGTTGTGATGGGCTGGACTGAGTTTCACAGGGATTTTCAGTCAGAGGGTTGCTATTACCATTATTATTGTTGCTTCCATTGATGCAATGAACCTTAACATCCGTCCAAAGGGTATAATATTCTAGATTTTGTTTAACTTGCTTGGTTATTTCGTTCATTAATCAGGAAGAAATGGTCCATTTGGCATTGCGATGAGATATTTGTGTGGAGCTCCGAACCAACATGCTGTGATGCGGTGTGGGCCGGTGGGTGGTGGGAACCCGCGGTGCTAGTGCGCATTCTACTGCCACCGCCGTAGGCCCCTGCCACCGCCCTGATGCCGTCACTGCCCCAGACAAGTACGGCACTGAGTTACGGTTGAGATTGAGTTACGGCTGGAATTGGGTTACGGCTGGGGTTTGTGAAACGTCCAAATCCCAAATGGCAACCCAGAACCCAAATTATATGCCCAACCGCAGTGCTTGTAGTGGCCCTGTTGGTGGCCCTGTTGGTGGCCGTGGTGGTGGGTGTAGGTGTGGTCTAGACCTTTACGAAATTTTCCAATGCAACACATTTCTCAAACAGGAATAGGGGCACAAATCTTAACCGGAGCCAATAGTAACAGTTGCTTAGGATCTTGTATGAACCATTTCAAACGTAAATAAATAAAAAAAAAAAAAAATGCATGAAAACCGTTATGCGTCTGAGATACTATTTGCAGCAAAGAGTCTAGAATTGGTGGAGTGAAAATTTTTATGTGGTGAAAAAAAAATCAACAGGCACCGCTTCTCCGGATCGAGCAACACCGTATGGTCGATCACCTGCCAATTACGTTACTGTTTAAGTAATATTAGCCTGTTATGGCCACTGGGTATTGCCGTCGATCTCAACATGGTGGTGATCCGAAACCAGAAAATTGCGGCCAAAACTGGCAACAGGGAGCGACCGTTTCATGCTCTGCCTCTTTGCCTTTTTGTCTCTTGTGGCTCTATGCATCTTTGCCTCTTGGTTCCCTTCCATATCCATGTCCGCCTGATCCCCCACCGGACCATCTACCATGCTGCCATTATTTCAGTAGAAAGAAAAAAAAAAAAAAAAAAAAAAAAAAAAAAAAAAAAAAAAAAAAAAAAAAAAAAAAAAAAAAAAAAGAAACAAAGCCCATAAAACCGGTCAATGAACGGCCCCTCCCCCATAGTTAAGAGAAAAAATTTTCGGTTCCTTCATACTAATAGGATTACCGGATGAGGATACCTAATGAGGACGAAACCGTTAGGCTATTCACACTTGCAGATTTTTTTTTTTTAAGATCTGACCTGCACTGTTCAAATCTAGAATTGCAACCCATCAATCTAGAAGCCCCATTACTGGTGGTAAACCATACTTTTGATCTATAGGCCCAAGCAAGGATATGAGCCCCTCTTGTATGCAGTTAATAAGGCTGCTTTTATGGGCTATTTGATCAACCAGTTGGTGGTTTTTCTTTTTCTGTCATCAGCTGCAAAAAATGTATAAATATGGACCCAGATCATTAATGATTTTAAACTCCTCTAACTAACTTGTTCATTACTTTCATTACTTACTAGTTATCCAAATAGTAATACATTCTTTTACTTACTTTTTGGAATCTTTTTGTTTATTTAGTTTTTGCAGCTATTACATTCACTTAGTTTAACAAGACATTCATTTAACAAGTTAAAAAAATGTTATTTAACAACGTTTTAACTTTAGCCATGGCTATCACTGCTGCTGCTATTCCAGTGGAAAAAAGAGATAACACTTGTAAATTTCCAACTGATAAAGGATTAGTTTCTGTCACTCCTGATAAAGGTAATGGAGGATGGGCTATTTCTACAGACCAAAAATGTACTGGTGGATCTTTCTGTCCTTATGCTTGTCCTCCAGGGAAATTAATGGGACAATGGGATTCTAAAGCCACTTCTTATAGTTATCCTGAATCTATGAATGGTGGTGTTTATTGTAATGATGATGGGACTACTTCTAAACCTTTTGAAGACAAAGATTATTGTGTTGATGGTGAAGGTACTTTAAAAGCTAAAAATACTGCTGATAAAGAAGTTGCCTTTTGTCAAACCGTCTTACCTGGTAATGAAGCTATGCTTATTCCAACTAAAGTATCTGGTAATGGTGAAAATGATTTAGCCGTTCCAGGTCCTGATTACTACGCTGGTACTGCTGCTCACTACTATATCAATTCTCCTGGTTACTCCACCGAAGAAGCTTGTGTTTGGGGTACCAAAGATGAAGCTAAAGGTAACTGGTCTCCATATGTTGCTGGTGCTAACATGGATGATTCTGGTAATACCTTTGTTAAGATTGGTTGGAATCCTAAATACATTGATGATTTCAAAGATCAAACTCCTTCCTTTGGTATCAGAGTCACCTGTGAAGATGAGAGTAAATGTAATGGGTTAAAATGTGAAATTGATCCAACTAAAGGATTCAATCAAGTCACTGGTGGTAAGAGTAAATCTTTAGGGGCTTCTTGGTGTGTAGTAACTGTTGAAGACAAGAATGATGCTAAGATTGAGGTCTTCACTGTATAAGTTACTCGCAGGTTTTAAATTCATTGTATTTAGTTAGATTGTATATTAGTTTGTGCCCATTAAAATATAAAGTTTCAGGTGACACTCGCACACATTCCATGTAAACCTCTGCGATACCTAAGACTGCCATCAGAGATCAGTTGACTGGACACTATATAACCGTAAACGCTTTGAGTTGTGGTCCATAAGGGTGCAACATGAGTGTGTCAAAGCCTAGGCCCTTAAAGGTATATGGAAGAAATCACTATGCTTGTACCAGATGTAAATTATCCAAAATTAAATGTTCAGGCGAGAAGCCTTGTACCAATTGTAAGAATATTAAGAAAGCTGAAGAATGTGTTTATCCTCCTAGGGATCGGAAAATTGTTATAATGGAGAGTGATTTGAATCAACTTCACGGAAAGGTGAAAGCTTTAGAAGAATCCCTTGCCGAGGTGTCTAATTTGAAACCTCGATTCCGTAAGCATGAGATTATTCAAGGAAGATTAAATGAAGAGAATAAGGAATTTTTATTTAATAATACCGGACTTGAAAACTTCTTGTTACCTGATAATGCTAATGAGTCTCTTAAATGGAAATTATTTAACTTTTCAAATAATAAATTACCTCCCAAAGATATTACCATAAAGTTAATTGATAAGGTTTATGAGAATTACGCCACTGAATTTTATCTCATTGATATAAAGACATTTCTCAAAAATGTGGAAGATATCTATCTCTTTTTTGACAGTATTAACAACAAAAATGAAGCTATGGTTAATTTTTTAAATGATAAAATTAAACGTCAGACATTATGTTATTTTTTTATAGTTATTGCTTATGGTGAACAAATATCTAATTTATTGAGTACTAATGATGAAATTCCAGGAATTCAATTTTATTTGATTGCAAGTGAATTGTTTAATTTGACTCATGAAATGGTAAGCTTTGAATTTATTCAAGCAGCTGCTTTAATGGCTTTATATTCTTCTAATTTAAATCGGTATAATACCGTTTATAATTATTTTGGGGTGGCGATTCGGGCTGCCATTTCCCAAGGATTCCATCGCCAGCCTTCTAATATAGACCCAAACAATCAAGAAGAATTAATCAAACAAGAGAAAACTAAAAGGCTTTGGTGGACTATATTTATAATTGATGCTACTTGGACTGCTAAGATGAATATGCCTGCTCAATTAGATTATACTGAAACCGATGTTGATTTACCATGTGAGAATGCCATTGAGTTGAATGATTCTTTTGATATTAATACTTTGGAATTAAATGTCCATCTAGCAAAATACATTTCCAAATCAGTTGAAAAAATTTATGGAGCTCATATGAGAGGTCTATCCGTCAACTATATTAATACTCATAAATTTAATCAGAAGAAGCTAATTGAAAATGTTTTGGTTTGCTTTAAGGACTTGATTAAAGACTTTGAAGTTCCTTTCCTATACAAGTATAAGTCTTGTAATATTATCGAACATGGTGGAAGAAAGTTGGTAAATCTTTTTTTACGGTTTAATTTATTGATTGCCATTATAACTAAACCATTAATCTCATTAATATTTAAAACAAATGAAACAGGTTTATTTGATAACCCTCAAGAAATTGAAAATACCCTTAATAAAGCCATTTCTACTTCTATTGCAAACATCAATATTCTTATCAAATTGTACGAAATCAATCGGATTTTTATTATTGGTTTCTACGATAGCCAGTACTTGTACACTTCCATTGTAATTATTATCATGACGTCTATCACGAGTCCCCAGTGTGTTGACCTTGTTAATAAAGCCATTGCATTGTTAAGATTTATGGCTGATAACGGAAATATCAACGCTCAAAACTGTATGAATAAATTGTTTCAGGTGAATGAATACTTATCAAGAACTCCAGAAATTGACTTCTCTTTGAATTTTAACTTAAATATCAATGAAGTTGTGGTAGCAGGACCCGTCGTGGATATAAGTGAGCACTATTATAATCCTTATGAGGATGCTTCCTTTTCGACATTGTCGAATTTCAAATTGTTTAAACGGTCTGCCAGTGTGGGTGAAGGTCATACTGCAATTGGGCGGCCTGTTGATAGTCAGTCTCATTCAAGGCTGCAGAACCAATTTTCCAATTCTCCAAGCCTCAATCACACTCCAATGCTATCCCAATCACCGAATCAAGTGCAAGCAGTCCCTCTAGGACCATTACCACAAGCGCAGCCATTAGGATTTCAATCTAATGGAACCAATCATCCCCATCAAGAAGTTGTACCACCGTACCCTAACCAATATCAATATGGAGACGGATTAAATATAAGGCCAGTCGAAGAGGACTTCTTCACAAATAACCGGATCCAAAATTTAAGTGGGTCTTCACAAAACACATTATTGTCAATGATGAATAACTTACAGAACTGGGATGATTATAGGAATTTTACGACGTAAACGAGTTCATAATAGAGTATATAGAATTACTCATATATTTATTTGTATTTTTACCTATCTCTATTGATTAAAGGCATCATTGAAGTTGAATTGCTCATCAGAATTCAATTGTTGTTCAATCATTTCAGTCCAAGGTGCCACAAAGTCTAACCCGACGTTTTTGTTATTAATAAACCACTCGATCACTTCACTATCTCCAATCAAATTTTGCATTGGTGTGCCACCTTCTGCGGACGATACTTGGTTGTTACCGTATACGGGACCTTGATTAACAACTTTATTCGTCGGTTGACCAAATGGATTGGTGCTAGTTCCAGAACCATCTTCAAGGTTGGCATTTGGTGTTTGGATATTATTAGCTACATCAACTGAATTAGCCGGCAGATTTGACTGGGATTCTTGAGATATTCCTAAACCTTCAGCTGCCAACGTAGAGTTCAATGTCGGGGTAATTGAATCCATTATATTACCATTTTTGCCTGTTTGAAGGAATTTAGACATTCTGCGGCCAGGGTTAGAAGTCTGCATTGATCTCGTATAATCGTATCCTTGATTGGTAGAAGAGGACCCATTAAAGTTAAACCTATTGGCCAGGTTAGCTGGAGAATCGGAAGCAGAACCATCGCCAGAACTGGCAGAATTAGGAATTGTAGTAGAGGCAGAATCAGGATTTTGCCTATTTTGATTCATCAGGGTGTGGAGTCTATTGAGGTAATAATTCATCTCTGGCCCCAAATTAGTATTGGATTCTTCGAAGTTCTTGGAATTACTTTTCATCTCGGAACATAAATACATCAACACATTGGAATATCTTGTACACAAGTGTAATTCATCCGGAGAACAATCCCTTAAAGTGATGGCAGCTTTTTGGATACTCAACATAATTTCATCTACTGGGATCAAAGACAATGACAATATTGTGGCATCAAAATTATCTAATAAGTTGGAGTTTGAATCGTTAGAGGTTTTAGTCAGCTTTTTATGAGCAGTAATAGTTAAATAACATTTAACAATAAACGCAACAGCCCTAACTATCCTAGTGGCCCATCGAACTGGCATAAACCGTAAAGTCTTTAATTTATGAACCCTATGGGCTACCGCTAACATTTCATCAGCTGCAAAGAAGGCTTGTTCGATATATTTGGCCGATTTGGAAATTTCATCTAATTTCAAATTGACTCTTTTATTCCTATACTTCTTTGAGCTCTTACCCAAGCCTTTTCCATAATTAGTATCATTGGAATTATCATTATCAACTTCAGTCTTAGATGATGACGATAATGACAATGAATACACATATAATTTTGCATAATTGAATTCAAAAATAAAGTTTTCGTGTTCAATACATTCATGTAAATCTTTAGCTAGTTTAGAGTTCTGATCCAATAATGAACTCGAATTATGAAGATTATATTGCTTATAATTGGATGGTTTCAATAAAGACTTGTACTTTCTTTCCCAACCATTTATCAATGGACTAATAATATTCAAAACCGCCAAATTTTGTCTTTGACTTAAGCTCCCCAACTGTGCTTTATATCCATATAAAGATTCATGACTTAGAGACATGATTTGCAAAATTTCAATCTTTGCCCTTTGTCTAAAACTGAACTTCATAGGCTCATTAGATTTTTCTTTTATTTCCTCTTCTGTCATGTCAATTAACTGTTTATCATCATCGTAGTCCTCCACAATATTTACATCATCATCGATTTCTACCTCCGACAATGAATATGATAACATAGACCTTCTGCTGATATTCATAACTCCATTGATTTCGCTGGTATGGGTAGCCAAAAATGTTTTAGGACTAACATCCATAAATCCCATGTCTTGAGCCAACCTAACAGCGGCTCCAATTAACATCCAGGCCATTCTATAACTTCTTCTCATGGCCCCCAAACCAGCTAAAGTCAGTTCATTATTTGCTTCCGTATTTTTTATTCGGTTTTTATCATCATCCGGAATATTAGCATAGTCAGTCCATCTCCAATGGATAGCTCTTGGATTCCATTCTGTTAGTAACAAGAAGGCATATATGGTTCCAATAGATCTAGTACTAGCCTCTGCCCACACTGTGTGTGATATTAATCTTTGTACATGAAGCCATAATTTGTCATGAATTTCAATGTTTCTAGGTACCCCATCTGCATGTCCTGTGGTAATATTATTGGGGTTGTCATCTAAGGAATGATATCTAGAAGCAATAGTCAATATAGCACATAATAAAATTGGATACCCAGCCAATACCTGAGGCTTATGTAAGAAATTAGGAATATGGGGGAAATATGGATGCATGGTGGTAAAAAATAAGTTAATTAACATTTCTGCTTCATACTCAGTTAATAATCCATTTTCACCAATATAATCGATATTAGACAATTTATTTTCTCCCTTCGGTCTTATCAGATATTCATTAGTTATTGGAATACTTAAATAGTTCGAATGATCTCGAATATGTTTTGGAACCGTATTGGGTTCATCTTCAGAAATTAATTTCTTATACTTTCTTGAGTTCTGGTCATTATAGCCAGTACTGTCTTCATCATTTCCTGGTTCTGATTCACTCAAGTGGCGTTTATTGGAATAATTGGCCCCATCTTGACCATTTCTTCCATTATCCTTCAGATTAGAACTTTGACCATCTACAGGGCTATTCAGTCTCTTAGTTAAATCCTGCTCTAACAACTGATGTTTCTTATTAGCATCTATATGATCTCTTTCATCAGCTTTGGCTATAGTACCAGCAGCTTTTGCCAAATATACCAAAGCCCCCTCCATAGTGGAGAAGTGCCCTTCATCGGACTTGGACCCAGATTTCTCATTGTTCACATACGGAGTTGGTTCTTGTGCAGAAGCCACCTTACTGGACTGAGGATAGTACTTTTGAGGAATAGCAGTAGTATTTGGGTTCCCCAGAAATGACAGTCTAGTGTTCATGGTATTATTTAAGCCAGGACTTGGTGAAACCGATGCACGTTGTGAAGTCAGTTGACCATTTGATTCCCCTGGGGCATACCCTCTTGGATGTACTTGTGGATGAACTTCACCTGGCTGGCCATACGAAAAACTGGGATACCTGTTTCTTGAGCTTTCTGCAACGTTTCCTTGATCCCCTGGTGGGATTTGCATTTGTGGCTCTGCAGATATGGGTCCATGATTTGGTCCCGGCCCCATCGCCATACCCTGAGGTAATACGCTACTAGTACCGTGATTTTTGTTTTGATTCAATAAATGTGATACGCTTGGGAGCTGATGAGTTACATCTTCATTAACATTAGTATCAATAGCATCTTCATGAGCCGTGCTGCTCTCCAACTTCTTCCGTTTATGGGTTTGTCCTCCCCTTTTACTCTCCACAAACACGCAATCTTTACGTTCTCTTCTACATCTTGCACACTTACCTTCGATAGGATTATCGACGGATCCTAGTTCACACTTAACTTTACGAAGCCTACAGTTCAAGCAGGCCTTATAATTCCTTCTAAACTTCGGTTTAGAGTCTCCTGGTGAAGACATTCTTGCTTACCGTTAATAACCGTTGGTGATAATTTTTCACTACTTCGCATCGCAGCCGGCACCACGGCATAGAGGATTATTATATATATATATATATATATATATTTATTTAACATAAATGACAGGTACTACAGCACAAGAGACGTTGTTACCCTGTAAACAGAAGAAAAATAGTTGTATAAACATAACCAGCAGCATCAACCCCAACTGTCACAACCGAGATCATTAAACTCATCTCTTACTTAATTGTAATTTCTTTACTTGGTCTTCCAAAGTCTTCAATTTGGATTGCATATCTTCCAAATCATGATTTAATCTGTTTCTTTCATTAACGATATTGGATTCCCATTGTCTAAATCTTTGTTCTTCAGCTTTGACTTGTTCGGTGAAATATTTCTTTAATGAATCTTCCTCTTCTTTAAATTTAGGATTATGGAATCTTCTAGGTTTTTTAATGGATGATTTTTTAATAACTTCACCTTGTTCATTTACTACTTCTTCATTGTTTTCTTCATTATCTAATTTTAAAGATCTAAAAGTTTCAAAATGTAATTCATTGGTTGATAAAATTAAATCTAACATATTTGTTCTTAATAATAATGATCTTAATTTTTTAAAATCACAATGATTTTCATTTTCAACTTCTACAAAACCCCAAGGATATTTTCTTCCCTTGACAAAATTACCTTTTGAAACTTCATATTCTTGTTCAGAACCAATAATAGCAAAAGGCATTGATTCAATTAATTGTTTAGAATGTTCAGCACTAGCAGGATCATCTAAATCCAATGGTGGGGTATAAATATTAATATCTTGAGCTTCAATTATATCTCTTATCCTTGACTTGAAATTATCTAATTCAAGAGGATTTAATGTATCACTCTTGGCAATTACTGGAATTAAATTAACTCTAGTACTTAATCTTTTCATCATTTCAATATCTAATGGTTTTAGTGAATGTCCAGTTGGTCTAATAAAATATAAACAAGCATGAACTCTTAAATCCTTCTTTTCATTTCTAAATGGTTGTTGTTCTTGTTTCATATAATTTTCATGTTGATCATCAATAAAATCAACAATTGGAGTCCAACTATCATGATTATTAACATTGGTACCAAATCCTGGAGTATCAATAACATTTAATCGGATTTTAAAGTTTTTTTCTTCCAACAAAGCTCTGATAATATCAATATCTACGGTCTGATGAGGAGTTGTAAACCGATTGTGTCTCTCATTAGGGTCTAAATATGGCTTTAAATTGGTTTGAAATAAGGTATTGATAAAAGTAGTTTTCCCCAATCCACTTTCTCCTGCTACCATAAGCGTAAAAGTAGCCCCTTCTTTGGAGATGATTTTATACCTCTGGTTAGGTAAGCCGGCAATTCCAACTGGTTCAACCATTTTAGTGTCAGTGTACGGATAGGATTATTTGTCTACGATTGATATCAAGTTGTTTATTTTGACGATTTTTTCACCTGAGAACGCGTCGGAAAAATTACACAAACTGGGATTGGCATTGGGTGCGTGCCGGGGTGCGACAGGGACGGCGGTGGTGCGGTGGTGCGGTGGTGCGGTGGTGCGGTGGCACGGTACAGTGGTACAGCGAGAGTACGGCCACTACAGAGCAACGGATCACTGGATTATATATTCAGATATAACTCTAATAGATCAACAACTAATAAGACAGGAAATATACAAGCATCATAAGTCAATGACTCAAAACACTCGTACAACAGATATAAATATATAGTATCAATAATAATTCAATTTCAACTTAGTTCAAGTCGATTTACATCGATCCAATTCAAATTCAATTCAATTATTTTTTTTTTTGTTTTTTTGTTCATTGGTGGTTTATCAAAACCTAGTTTTTTTTTTCAAATTTTTTGGTTTTTGCTTTGATTTTATACTTTACTAAGGAACTACATATCAAAGAAATTTATCGATACGATTATTCATCATCATTTTTAGCTTCAGATTGTTGTTGATCTTCAGATTGAGCAGGAGCTTCAGATAAATCAGTCCACAAGGTTAAGTTATCTTTTAATAATTGCATGATTAAAGTAGAATCTTTATAAGAATCTTCAGATAAAGTTTCTAAATCAGCAACAGCATCATCAAAAGCTTGTTTAGCTAAATGACAAGCTCTGTCAGGAGAATTTAAAATTTCATAATAAAATACAGAAAAGTTTAATGCTAATCCTAATCTAATAGGATGAGTAGGAGATAATTCAGTAACAGCTACATCACTAGCAGATTTATAACTTTCCAATGATAAATCAGCAGCATCTTTTCTCTTTTCACTAATGGTAAATTCAGCTAAATAACGATGATAATCACCCTTCATTTTATAATAAAATACTTTAGATTCACCAGTTTGAGCAGAAGAAATTAAATGATTAGTTAATACATCTAAGATATCTTCACAAATTTTAGATAATTCAGTTTCAATATTAGTTCTGTATTCTTTAATTAAATTAACTTGAGATTTATTACCTTTAGCTTCTTCTTTTTGTTCAATAGAACTAACAATTCTCCAAGAGGCTCTTCTAGCTCCAATAACATTTTTATAAGCAACTGATAATAAATTTCTTTCTTCAACTGATAATTCTTGTCCTGAACAAGCTACAGCTTTCATATTTTCAACCATTTCTTCATATCTTTCAGCTTGTTCAGCTAATTTAGCTAAATAAACAGAATCTTCACGTGAGGCTGACATTTTCCCTTGTTGTTTAAATCTATAGAGTATTAAGTTAGTATAACGATTAAAATATAATAATCAATCAATTGAATCTTGCAATAACCCTGACAACTAAACAGCAAATAAACCAAAAAAGAAAAAAAGATATACTGAGAGTCGAGTTGATTTTCCAAAACATGAGCACTTTTTGTTCGTCCACATTTGGTAACAGCCTCCCTTGGATGGCGGTGGGTCGGAAAAATGCAGACCCCACTTTGGCACTCCGTCGCGCGTGGTGCACCACTCCTGGGGCGGACGGCCCCGACCCATGGTATCAGCCAGTGCCACCTGGGCCCCCAGCCGGGCCAGCAACGACCAAGCTAGGCCGGACGTTCGGATGATCTATGGGCCCCCAAACCATAAACAAATAGCAAGTATTTGCTAGAATGGTGGCCACAACTACCCAGTCGATTCCCTAACCCACCTCCAATGCCAACCCACTCCTACCAACCCAGCCAACTGGCCTTTCCAACTGCTAATCCCACCTTACGGTGTGAGCAACCGTGATTGGCCAAAGTCAAAGGAGGGGCTATTGCTGCGACGTGCGCACACCGCTTACACGGTAAGCCTGATCACTGAGCAAGTGGGTCCGTAGTAGACAAATAGACAAACACGAGTGTGATATAATGATCCCTAGGGGGCCCAAATGGGTCTTAATGGGTCTAAATGGGTCCAAAATCACTACAAATTGATCCAGGAGGTTCGGGAAACCGTATACGAGAGTCTAAACCCGGACCCAGACGTGCCAAACACCTCGTGGAGGCTCCACACGGCTCGCCAACAGCAGCCTGCCAGGTCCCTTCTGTCTACCTCTGCCTACCGCTGTCCACCTCTGACCACCACTACCAGTGAGCTCATGCTCACGCCGTGGTGCTCACGCCATTCAGGCTGTTTCAGGTCCCATTTTTAGACCATTTTAGGTCCCTTTTAGATCCCACTCAGGTCCCATTATAGTCACGTAACGCCAGCCGCCAGCCCAACCTTACCAACTTCCACCCGCTTGCATGCCACATCTCACCCAATGGTCCCCCACCGTCAATGGGCGTATTGGGTGTGTGGATGTGGCGGGTTCAGCCAGGCAAAAAGGGATCACTAACGGCAACCACGAGCATTAGGGCCGGGATTATACGAGTCAATTGCAAGGGAAAATCGGGCTGAAACTATCAGGTCGACAAATAGATCCAATTAAGTTCAAGATTTCATACATACTGATAATAACTAATTAAAACTCTAACTAAATCTAGAACTTAGTTGTTGTTGTTTTTTAAAATTTTTAAGGGAGGTCGATTAGTTTTGCTCGAAGGAGAGAAAAGTGGGCGCGGGTCGTGGGGCGCCCATTATCACCGGTTCCTGGTAGTATGTGATTTAGTATGTAGGCTAAAAACGGGTTAATCCAAATCCATTTGGGCATTCAGAGTCAAGGTTAAGGCATTGACTGATTTAACTTTGATACCGAATTTCCCATTCAACATCATGAGTAAATTATCGATAATTGGATGAGATAATTTAAAATCCAGGCGACAATAAGCTGGTGGTACGTTATTGGATAAGTGCCATACCTCTTGATTATTGTTACTATTATTAATTAAAATGGTTGTAGATTCAGTAGATTTACTGGAAATATCGGTAGCATTTTTAAACATCTTTTCTTGATTATCGAGTAATTTAAAATGAGTACAATTAGCTTGTAAAATCTTTTTGATGGGGATATATTTAATGACTCTGATAGGTTTATAATTAATTAAATTATGATTAACAATTTCTTGAATGCCAAATTTATAGTTATTAACTTGTTGTTTTAATGTATCAATTTCTTGTTTGGTATTAGGGCTACCTTCAATAGGAGTTTTAAGGGGGAATTGTTCGATTAAATAATTAAGTTTAAATGGGAATACCGAATAATCTTTATCGATTTTATTAATTAATTGTCTTGAATGTTTCAATTTTAATTGATATTTAATAATGAAATCTCTCATATAAATGGTTGGTCTGGCTCTAAGTTGAGTTTCTGACAGTTGATGATTTAATCCGGTGAATTCATTCACCAGTTCTAAACTGACAATTCCTAATTCTTGTTGATCATTAATAGATACAATGGTCAAATTTACTTGATATACTTCTCCTGGTAACACTGTGAAATCATCTTCTTGTTTTTCTACTGGTTCCGATTGCAATTTATTCAAGATCATTAATTCTTGATCTTCTTCATCCCATTTGATTCCTTTGTATCCTTTTTCTTGCAACAATTCATTTTGTCCCATTAAAAATCTTCTAATCACTCGGATTTCACTTCCAGGTATAACCCTACAATTAAAAAAATTAGCAATATCATTTACCATCCGTTTGATTAATTTTCCGGTAACTTGTTGAGCATTTAATTCTTTAGGTAATTTTTCTGGGGTCATACTTAATCCCAAAAGTGCTGTAACCACTTGCTGACAATAATGATTAGCTACAATAGCATCTGCTTTTGGACCCAATAATGGTCCTACTGGTTTGTCTCCTGGGGGGTAAATACATATAGTATGACTGACATTGGAACAGTATCCATCCACTGACACCCCCATGTTAATGGTGATCAAATCTCCTTCATTAAAGTAGGTTAATTCTTCATCATTGATTTCAGGACTGTAGTTATTGACAATTTGATTTATATTGAAACTGGTAGGAATACTTATGCTTCTTTCACTTTTGGTATAAACCTTTTTCAACAACCGGAGTAAGATGGAATCAATAATGACACAAATTTCGGCTATTGGCTTAACAGGAGTGGTTTTATAATGATACATATCATTAATCAAGTTGATGGCATATTTCAATCCCGAGTCAGTGATCTGGCCGGCGGTTCTGTACTTGTCAAGCACAGATTCATCCAACTGATTTTTTTGGTGTAACAACACATTGGCATCGTCCGAATGGACTGCTAACTGGTTCATAATGCTATAACGTTAAACTATGTGATGGAAAGTAGGTGCTAGGTTAGAGGTGAAAAAAAAAATTTGTGAGGGCATCTCATCTCATCAACATGGGCTACGCACGTCTTTCTTTTTAGTTTACATTAAACTTGGTCATATGATTATACAATAGACGATATAATTATATAAATGCTATAATACACAAACGAATACAAATGCTGATTAAAACCTTTCCCCTGAAAAGAAGAAAAAGATCATGAAGGGTATTAGTAAATATCCTATAATTCGGTGTTTTCGATAAAGAAATAATGGCCAACAGATTTCTGTTCTTTATCTAATTGAGAATCCAATTTATTGATTCTAGGTCTGTAAGAATTAGGATCTCTTCTGAAGGTTACATTTAAATTCTTTAAGAATCTATTACAACCAGTTAATAAAGATTCAGGAGATTTAGCCAAACTATTTTTAGATGGTTCCCCTTCAAATACAATGACTCTATCAGCCAAATAAGTAGCCATGATGAAATCATGTTCAACAATAAAAGCAGTCTTTTTGGAATGTAAGATAAATCTTCTGATAACTTTAGAACAAATAATTCTTTGTTCGGAATCTAAGTAAGCAGAAGGTTCATCAATTAAATAAATATCAGCCGGAAGTCCTAATGCTAATACAATGGCAACTCTTTGTAATTCCCCTCCTGATAAAGTTTGAACTTCTTGATCAATAATATTATCAAGTTTTAATGGTTTTACCACATCTGTTTGAAATTGTGGATGTAAGAAACTAGCTCTAATTTTTTTAAAGAATAATTGACGAACAGTACCAGGAAATTTTGGAGCAATTTTTTGAGGTTTTAAACTAATATTTAATCTTGGAATTTCTTGATTATTATCAGGAGCAGTTAAACCAGCTAATAATCTACAGAAAGTAGTTTTACCAGTACCATTTTCTCCCATCATTACCAAGATTTCAGAATTAGTAAATTCCCCTTTTTCAACTTTTAATTTAAAATCACCTTGAGTTTTAGACATGGTTGGATAAGATAAAGCATTAGATTTATCCAATTCTAATCCATCAGCCGCATCAGCTAATCTAAATTGTAAAGCATCATCTCTGAATTTCATATTTTCAGTTGGAATATACCCATCTAAAAAGATATTAATCCCTTCTCTAACGGAATTAGGTAAAGTAACAACCCCATAAACTGATGGAGTTCCATATAAAATACAAATAAAATCTGATAAATAATCCAATACTGATAAATCATGTTCAACACAAATAACATAAGTGGTAGGATCTAATAAACTTCTGATAATTTCGGCAGCTCTTAATCTTTGTTTAACATCTAAATAAGATGATGGTTCATCAAACATATAAACATTAGCTTTTTGAACACATGTCATCCCAAGAGCAAATCTTTGTAATTCACCACCTGATAAATTTTCAACTTCTCTACTTAAAATTCCTTTTAATTCTAATACTCTTAAAATATAATCATATGATTCATCTCTTTCTAATCTCCCCTTCAAAATCCCTTCAACATGTTTAACAGGTGATTTACTCAAAGCTCTAGGAATATTATCCACATATTGTGGTTTAATAATAGCTTTAATATCATCTTCTAATACCTTGGTGAAATAATTCTGTAATTCAGATCCTCTATAATTCTTCAAAATTTCTTGCCAATCTGGTGGATCATCATATCTTCCCAAATTAGGTTTTTGTTTCCCAGCCAAAATCTTTAAAGCAGTGGATTTTCCTATCCCATTTGTTCCTACTAATCCTAATACTTGACCAGGTCTTGGGGTTGGTAATCTGTGTAATTTAAAAGAATTGGCAGAATATCTATGGGTGGTTTCAGCATCTAAATTGGTAGGTAAGTTGATGATATTGATAGCATCAAATGGACATTTCTTCACACAAATCCCACATCCAATACATAAAGTTTCAGAAATAAAAGCAATTTTGGAGTTTGGGGCCACTTCGATACACAATTTCCCAGTCTTAACTACGGGACATCCTTTCCGACATTCTTGTCTACATTTCTTAGGTTTACACTTGTCGGCCGACACAATAGCGAGTCTTGTATTCTTTTCTGTCATTCTCTGTTAGTTAGTAGAATAGAAGTGTTGTAAGAAAAAAAATTTACCAGAACAAAAAAAAAAAAATAACGAAGACGTTTATAAAACAAGAGAAAAAAAATTTTCGTCTCGCGGTAGCGTAGGGAGGGCTCGGGGGGTTGTTGGTGGTGTAGGGCGACGAGCTAGGTCGAGGTGGTGCGAGAAGCAAGTGCTGCTTGGTTATTTTTGCAATAGAAAAAATTTTGTTTGTATTCTGAGAATTACGCGGCATGCGTCAATAACAGCGCGGCGCTAGCGTAATTCTTGTCCTCGACTTACAAATATGGGCCTGTTTATTGGCTGGTGCTGGTGCTTATATAAGACCACTGGTCCTGGGTGTACTGGCTGACCTACTATGGGTTCTGCTGTTGGTTGGGGGTTCTGGGCCATTTGGCTTCACGTTCTGATCTCTTTGGTTGTCTTTTGGAACAGAATACGCTGGTAATGGCCGTTTGGTCTCGGGTATTGTTGCTGTGTCTGCTGTCAGCGGGCGTCGGGCGGTGCTAGGTCGAGCCGCCGCGGGAGGGGGTCGACTGATCGCACTAGTAGGTCGACCACTGGCAGTAACCGGCCAGGGCCATAAGGGTTAAATGCGTAGCACACGACTCCCTTGACTATAAATACCCCTGAGCGCCCGTATCGCCTCTTTTCTTTTCTGTAGTTTTTACTGGTTGGGATACTATACAATGGGTGATAGGGATGGCCCTTGTGGATCTGATCAATCTAGGTAAGTTTGCAAGGAGGTATTGCGGTCCCGCTGACTGCTCTGTCTCCCTCTAGATCACCACGAAAGCCTTCTGGCGATGTACTGGTGTTATGTATGAGTTGATAGCTGTTGATTGCCGGACGGAACAGGCTGGGCGGTCCTGGACCTGGTTGGTTTCTAAACAGGATTATGGTATTTCATGTTTCATGTGGTTGGCACTTCCAAATATCCGTCTTGGACTATGTTGACGCTTAAATAAATGTCCTGTGAATGCAATAGATGGTGATAATGACAGGCTATGTTATTTATAGTACCCTAATTGTTGCAAAAAAAAAGGCGGGGCCCGAAAAATGGCTGCAAAATCGTAGAGCCGTGGATTTGAGTCGTTTTTCTGACACCAGCCCAGTCTTTCTGGTTCCTGGCCGCTTATTAGTTGTTGGATGGTTGGTTTACTGCCTTGAAGGATGGTTACTTTATATCAGTACTAACGGTGGGTGACTGTTGTTGGTGTCTTCGGAAGTCTCTGAATGCCCTAACATGACATCTGCTATTTTCTAGGATCGCTTATGGCAGTAATGACTGAGCTTAGCAATATCGACTACTCAACCCATTACCTGCTAATGGGATCAGGTATCGACGGAAGGCTGCAGACGCGTCAGATGGTTGATGTAGTTGTTCACGGCTCGTGGCTTGCCTTGTTATGGTCCTGGCCATGGCCATTCCAAACTTGCTCCATACTGCCACAGCTGATAAATGTCTAACAAACTAATTCATGCTTAATTCATGCTTAATTCATGTTTTATTCTGTTGGTTCTGCTGGTTTTTTTTTTTTTTTCTTTTTCTTTTTTTTTAAAATTGTTTTGTCAATTGTTGTTTCAAATCCTTTCTCTCTTTCACCTAATATACATACTGCCCTTGCAAATACGTAGCCATAACTAACAGAAGCCTCCCAAAGTAGCACCGAAAAATTGTGTCGTTGGTACTCAAAAAAATTTTCCCTCGAAAAATAAAAACTCTAACCCACCCTTCAGAACAACACAATTACCATGGTTAAACCATACATTCCAGAGGAAGCAGAGTTGAATCCGGAGTTGTATGGATTGAGGAGAAGTGGGAGAGACAGGCCCAAAGCCCTGCTTGCTGAATCAAGTGATGATGAAGATAGTGATGGTGTTAAAGGCAAACGAGGACGGGGCCAAGGACAGGACGGAAATCGGAAATCTGCTAAAAAGAAGTCTGTGGATTACGACAGTTATGGTGAAGATGAAGTAGATCTGGAACAAGATGAGTTTGATGAAGATGATGAAGATGATGGGGATGAAGATTTTGCCGTAGGGGCACTGAAAAAACCTGGGAAATCACGGAAAGGAAGACCAACTAAATCAGGCAAGAGAGGGAAATCCAAGACATCTAAGACGAAAGGAGGAAGTGATAATGATATTCCTAGTGAATTAAGGTTTTCATCAAGGAATAATCGGTCAGTTAATTACGTGGTGGATGAAGATAATGATGAGGATTTATTGGAAAGTGGAGATGAATATGGTAATGATGATTATTACTATTATGAACAAGCTGCTAGTGATGAGCCTGAGGAAGCAATTGATGTGGTGTTGGATCATAAACTTAATGAGGAGAATGTAGAAGTCACCAATGAACCCAAATTGGATTATTTGTTCTTAATTAAATGGGTTGGTATTAGTCATTTACATAACACTTGGGAGCCTTATAGTCGATTAAAAACGATTAAAGGGTTTAGAAAAGTGGATAATTATATTAAACAATTTATACTTATGGATATGGAAATCAGGCTGGATCCATTAACTACTAAAGAAGACATTGAAAGTATGGACATTGAAAGAGAACGTAAACGTGATGAATTGGAAGAATATTGTCAAGTGGAAAGAATTGTTGATAGTGAAAGGGTAGTGGATGAGGCCGATGGTCAGTCTAAATTGAAATATTTTGTTAAATGGAAACGATTATATTATGATGAAAATACTTGGGAGGATGCTGAAGAAATTGCCAAGTTAGCTCCTCAACAAGTCGCTAAATATCAAGCAAGATTGAATTCAAAAATTCTACCCAACTTATCAGCAAATTATCCTTTGAGTCAACGGCCAAGGTTTGAAAAATTGGTTAAACAACCATTATTTATTAAAAATGGTGAATTAAGAGATTTCCAACTTACTGGACTTAATTGGATGGCATTTTTATGGTCAAGAAATGAGAATGGGATCTTGGCAGATGAAATGGGTTTAGGTAAAACCATTCAAACCGTTGCATTTCTAAGTTGGTTAATTTATGCTAGAAGACAGAATGGTCCTCATTTAGTGGTGGTTCCATTATCTACTATTCCTGCTTGGCAAGAAACATTTGAAAAATGGTCTCCTGATTTGAATTGTATATATTATCTTGGGAATTCTGAATCTCGTAAGATTATAAGAGAATACGAATTTTACCAGAATAATAATAAACCCAAGTTTAATATCTTATTGACTACCTATGAATATATTTTGAAGGATAGAAATGAATTGGGGAACATCAAATGGCAGTTTTTAGCCGTTGATGAAGCTCACAGATTGAAAAATTCTGAAAGTTCCTTATATGAATCATTGAAATCTTTCAAGGTAGCTAATCGATTATTGATTACCGGTACTCCTTTACAAAATAATATTAAGGAGTTATCTGCTTTATGTAATTTCTTGATGCCTGGAAGATTTGACATTGATCAAGAAATTGATTTCGAAACCCCAAATGATGAACAAGAACAATATATTAAAGACTTACAGAAAAAAATTCACCCATTCATTTTAAGAAGATTAAAGAAGGATGTAGAAAAATCTTTGCCTAGTAAGACTGAACGGATTTTGAGAGTTGAATTATCGGATTTACAAACTGAATATTATCGTAACATTATTACCAAGAATTATTCAGCATTAAATGCTGGAACCAAAGGTTCTCAAATATCTTTATTGAATGTAATGGCAGAATTGAAGAAAGCTTCGAATCATCCTTATTTATTTGATGGTGTTGAAGAACGAGTATTAAGTAACTATGGATCAAACTCTCGTGATAATATATTAAGAGGAATGATTATGTCTTCTGGTAAAATGGTATTGCTTGAACAATTATTGACAAGATTGAAGAAAGAAGGTCATAGAGTATTAATCTTCTCTCAAATGGTTAGAACTCTAGATATCTTGGGAGATTACTTATCGATTAAAGGATACCAATTTCAAAGATTGGACGGTGGTATTCCTTCATCTCAAAGAAAAATTAGTATTGATCATTTCAATGCTCCAGACTCTAAAGACTTTGTATTTTTATTAAGTACAAGAGCTGGTGGTTTAGGTATCAACTTGATGACTGCAGATACGGTGATTATTTTTGACTCTGATTGGAATCCTCAAGCAGATTTACAAGCCATGGCTAGAGCCCATAGAATTGGTCAAACTAGACATGTGTCAGTCTATAGATTTGTTAGTAAAGATACTGTTGAAGAAGAAATCTTGGAAAGAGCAAGAAAAAAGATGATCTTAGAATATGCCATTATTTCTTTGGGAATAACTGATGGACAGAATAGCAAGACCAAACTGGAAAATCCTACTGGTAATGAATTAAGTCAGATATTGAAATTTGGGGCTGGGAATATGTTTAAAGAAAATGATAATCAAAAGAAATTAGAAGAATTGAATTTGGATGATGTTTTGAATAATGCTCAAGACCATGTAACCACTCCAGATTTAGGAGAATCTAATTTGGGATCAGAAGAATTTTTAAAGCAATTTGAAGTCACAGATTATAAAGCAGATATAGAATGGGATGATATCATTCCCCAAGATGAATTGACTAAATTGAAAGATGAAGAGAAGAAGAAAGCAGATGAAGAGTTCTTACAACAACAAATTGAGATGTATTCTAAGAGAAGAGCGGCAGTTAAGAAGTTGACTGATCACGATGAAGATTTAGAAGAAGATTCTGATTATGGCGGATCAGGGGGTAAGTCTAATACTAGAAGTGGTAGTTCCAATGCTAAATCGAATCATGAGTTAACTGAAAGAGAGATTAGAGGAATTTATAGATCGATCTTGAAATTAGGAGATTTATCCGGGAAATGGGAACAATTAGTGGAAGATGGTAGTATCTCCAATAAAAACCCGGTTTTGATTAAGCATGCCTATAATGAAATTGTCAGTATTAGTAAGAAGTTAGTTAAAGAAGAAGAAACTAGAAGAGAAAAAGCTATAGCTGAATTAGATAATCAAGTTAAAGATCTGAAAGATTTTCAATTAAGTGATGGGACCCCATTATGGGTTGCTAAGAAGAGGGAGAAAAAAGCAGTATTGTTTGAGTATAAGGGAGTCCGGAATATCAACGCTGAATTGGTCCTTAATAGACCTAAAGATATGAAATTACTAGAGCAATTGATTGGTAAGCATGAAGACCCCACCTCATTTATAATACCTAAAGCTCCTAAACCAGTAAGTTCATGGGATTGTGACTGGTCGTTAAAAGACGATTCGATGCTATTGCTAGGAATTCATAGATTTGGGTATGGTTCCTGGCATCAAATTAGAGATGATCCATTATTAGGTTTACAAAATAAGTTGTTCTTGGATAAAGAAAAGATTGAAAAGTTAGAGAAAGTCAAAGAAGATAAAGACAAGAGTAAAGAAGAAACCAATACCGAATCAGCTAATGGAGAACCTAACATGAAAAAAGTGTCCGTAGCCAGAGTACCAGGATCAGTTCATTTAGGAAGAAGAGTCGACTACCTCTTTTCATTACTTAACAATACAGCCCCTAATCAAGCCCCAGGATCCAATTCTAGTAATGGCAACCACCATCATCAACATGAAGATAAGAGGAAAGTCAAATCCGAACCAGGTCTTAAAGGAAAGAAGAAAACCAAATCAGAGTCTCCCGAAGTCAATAAAAAACCTTCAAAGGAAAAGATAAAACGAGAAAGAAGTCACCCAGACAATACCAATGGTCATAAGCCTAAAAAGATGAAAATTAAATCAGAAGAACCTGAAATTAATGATGAATTAGAATATGACAGTATGGATGAACAAAAATGTAAAGAAATTTTAAAGCCAGTATCCAAATCATTAATCAAATTACACAAGGGACAAAAAGGTATTGAAAAATCCCAGTTTAAATTATTATTAAAAACTGAATTATTAAAGATTGGACAATTCATTGACAAAACCTCCAAAGACAAGAAATTACTTAAACATTTGTGGAGTTATGCTGGTTTATATTGGCCCGTTAAGGTCCCTAGTTCAAAGATTAATGATATGTATAATAGAATTAAACATTCCCAAGATAAATAGTGTTAGATAAAGAATGAATATTTCAATGTTAGGTTCTGGCCGGGTAATGGCATCTCCCCATTTGTGTAATTTTTTCTCTCTTCGCATCTTTTTTTTTTATAAAATCACAAAACCTAACGAAAAATTTTCATTAATTAAAAGATCGTTATTTAATAAGTTTATATTATAATAAAAAGCTGGTTATAAGTTCCATATTCCTTATAATCACTAATTTATAAACTTTGTTAAATAAATTATAAAAAAAAAAATCAAAAAAAATTAGAAAATTATAAAAACAAAATTTTTTATATTCATTTTAGATTTTTTTTTATTTAAATTACCCGTGTCTGAATAACTGATTATCTACCAGATTTTTTTACACACATACTTAATACACTAGAAAAGATGTCAAGTGATCCAACTACTCAAGTCCAAGAATCCATGGAAAAGTTAAACCTCAACAAACAAGAAGAAGGAGCTGTTGAAAAGGGAACTGAAACTGAAACTACCAATAATGCTAGTGGTGCTGGAGAAGAAGAAAATGCTAATGTTTCTGAAACTTCTGCTTCTTTATACGTTGGAGAATTAAATCCATCTGTTAATGAAGCTTCTCTTTTTGAAATCTTTTCTCCTATTGGACAAGTTTTATCCATTAGAGTTTGTCGTGATGCTGTTACTAAGAAATCTTTGGGATACGCTTACGTCAATTATAATAAATTAGATGATGGTGAAAAAGCTATTGATGACTTAAACTATAGTTTAATTGATGGAAGACCATGTAGAATTATGTGGTCTCAAAGAGATCCATCTTTAAGAAGAAATGGTGAAGGTAATATCTTTATTAAGAACTTACATCCTGCCATTGATAATAAAGCTTTACATGATACTTTTTCTGCTTTCGGAAGAATTTTATCATGTAAAGTTGCCACTGATGAAATGGGAAATTCTAAATGTTTCGGATTTGTTCATTATGAAACTGCTGAAGCTGCTAATGCCGCTATTGAAAATGTTAATGGAATGTTATTAAATGACCGTGAAGTTTTCGTTGGTAAACATGTTAGTAAAAAAGATAGAGAAAGTAAATTTGAAGAAATGAAAGCTAACTTTACTAATGTTTTCGTTAAGAATTTAGCTAGTGAATACACTGAAGATGAATTAACTAAATTATTCGAACCTTATGGTAAGATTACTTCTTTATACTTAGAAAAAGATCAAGAAGGTAAATCTAAAGGATTTGGATTTGTTAACTTTGAATCTCATGATGATGCTGTTAAAGCCGTTGATGAATTAAATGATAAAGAAGTTAATGGTCAAGCCATCTATGTTGGTAGAGCTCAAAAGAAGAGAGAAAGATTAGAAGAATTAAAGAAACAATATGAATCTACTAGATTAGAAAAATTATCTAAATATCAAGGAGTTAATTTATTCATTAAAAATTTGGATGATTCAATCACTTCTGAAAGATTAGAAGAAGAATTTAAACCATTTGGTACTATTACTTCTGCTAGAATTATGGTTGATGAAACTGGTAAGTCTAAAGGATTTGGTTTTGTTTGTTTCTCTTCTCCAGAAGAAGCTACCAAGGCTATCACTGAAATGAACCAAAGAATGCTTGAAGGAAAACCATTATATGTTGCTTTAGCTCAAAGAAAAGATGTTAGAAGATCTCAATTAGAACAACAAATTCATGCTAGAAATCAAATGAGAATGCAAAATGCTGCTGCCACTGGTGGAATGCCAGGACAATTTATTTCTCCAATGTTTTATGGTCAACAACCAGGTTTCTTCCCACCAAATGGTAGAGGTGGACAAGGTGGTGCTCCAGGTCCAGCTGGAGGATTCCCAGGTCCAAATCCTCAAATGATGATGGCTAGAGGTGGACAAATGCCACCACCACAAGGTGGTGCTCAATGGGGAGCCAGAGGTCCAACTGGTCCAAATGGTCAACCATTACCAGTATATGGTATGCCACCAGTTTATGGTCAACCAGGAGCTCCAGGTCCAAATGGTGAATTCCCTCAACAACCACCAACTCCTCAACAACAACAAGCTGCTGCTGCCGCCGCCGCTGCTGGTGGTAGACCAGTTAGAGGTGGTCCAGGATTCTTACCACCAAATGGTAGACCTCAAAAATCTAGAAGAGATTTAGCTGCTATTATCTCATCAGTCCCAGTTGAACAACAAAAAAGAATTTTGGGTGAAGAATTATATCCAAAGATTGTTAGTACCGGTAAAGCTCAAGAACCAGAAGCTGCTGGTAAAATTACTGGTATGATGTTGGATTTAGATAATCAAGAAATTTTATCATTATTAGAAGATGATGAATTATTCACCAATCATTTTGAAGATGCTTTAACTGCTTATGAAGAGTATAAAAAATCTTCTGAAGTTGAAAATTAAGTTACATGTTTATTGAGTGTGTAGTGTAATAATTAGGTAGAGAATGGGTTTTTTAATGGATTATATAAAATCACTGAAAAAAATCAAAAAATGAATAAATGTTGAAATCTTGTATATCCTGTAGTAGTCAGCCTCGCAATACCGGTATTGGGCGGACCACCAGGCCCACCGTCACGCCAGGTGGTGGCATTTTCTAGAACCATTTTCTAGAACCCGCGACTCCACACATTATTGCTAACTGTAAAACTATAAAAGACAGGGTGGTTGCTACCAAATAATAAGCCCTTTGACGTTATTATTGAGATATAAAACCAAACGTTTTTGTCTACTCGGGGTCTGTGATATCTCTGCTATAGTACTGCTGTCATATTCTGTAATCGGTACCTGTTAGTTGATTACAATGGAGAATTTGTTTGCATTACCAGGTGATAATGTAATATCACCACTGCAATTTAAGGATGGTAAAGATGGTAATTTGAAGTTATCGGGAAGAATTATCAATGTAATGACACTGATTCCTAATCAAATCTATAAGGATAATAATAATGAATGGGAAGTTGAACCGCTCCGAGGTAATTCTTCGCTCTATTCATCCCACTTCTTTTTGGAACAACAAACTGATTGGGAGACTCATTTAGTAGGATGGACGGGAGAATTGATCAATAAACAAACTAATAGTAATTTCATTGAAAATGAAGATATTAGGCAGGACCCATTGTATTTGACGGAATCGGATAAACTGATGATTGAGAAAAAGATTAAGGCTTTAAATCGGTCTGATAATATACACCCCATTTGGCTTTTAAGAAGAGATCAAGAACGGTGGAGAAAATATGCAGAGAATGGGATTTGGCCAGTTTTCCATTATATTCAAAGTCAACCTTCTAATGGGAAGAAGGAAAGTGATTGTTGGTATGATTATGTCAAATTCAACGAGAGTTATTTACAAAAAATAAAATCCATTTATAAACCTGGAGATATAATTTGGATCCATGATTATTATTTATTATTGTTACCCCAATTGTTAAGAATGGAGTTTCCTGATGCTTATATAGGATTTTTTCTTCATATTCCATTTCCTAGTTCTGAATATTTTAAATGTATTCCTAAAAGATCAGAACTTTTAGAGGGGATGTTGGGGGCTGATAAAATTGTGTTTCAATCCGATTCTTTCCAGAGACACTTTATTAGTTGTTGTTCAAGAGTATTGGGATGTGAAGTAAATGCCAGTAAAGTATTTGCTTATGGTTCTTCCATATCTATTGATACTTTACCAATTGGTATCGATACCAAAAAGATTGAATTGGATGCCTTTAATGATGACATAACTGAAAAAATCAATGCTTTAAGAGATATCTATCATGATAAAAAGATTATTGTTGGTAGAGATAGATTAGATTCAGTTAGAGGAGTGGTTCAGAAACTACAAGCCTTTGAAATGTTTTTACAAATGTATCCAGAATGGAGAGATAAAGTAGTATTGATACAAGTTTCAAGTCCAAGTTATTCATCCCATGCATTAAAGACTGAAAAAAGAGTTGGTGAGTTAATTAATCGTATCAATAGTGAATATGGTTCTTTGAATTCGACTCCTATTTTACATTATCAAATTAGAATCAACAAAGATGAATATTTGGCCTTATTAAGAGTGGCTGATTTGGCATTGATCACATCTGTTAGGGATGGAATGAATACTACTTCTTTAGAATTTGTAGCATGTCAAAAGCAAAATCATTCTCCATTAATTTTGAGTGAATTCACTGGGACTGCTACTGTTTTAAATGAAGCGATATTGGTTAATCCCTGGGATTCGGTTGGAATTGCTCGAACTATAAATAGATGCTTGTTAATGTCTAATGATGATAAACGGAAATTGCAAGAAAAACTTTATCAAAGAGTATCAGCCAATACTATACAAAATTGGACCAACAAGTTTTTGGGTGGATTAATTAGTCATATGAAAAATACCCATACCTTGAAGTATACCCCAGCATTAAATAGACCTAATTTATTAAATCATTATAATCAGCTGGAAAGAAGATTATTCTTGTTTGATTATGATGGAACTTTAACCCCTATTGTCACTGATCCAGAAGCTGCTATTCCAAGTCAAAGATTAAATGATGTGATTGATTCCTTGGCAGCAGATCCAAAAAATCAAATTTGGATTATTAGTGGAAGAGATCAAGTGTTCTTGCAAAAATGGTTTGGTAAGAAAAATGTTGGATTATCAGCTGAGCATGGATGTTTTTTGAAAGATGTAGGAGATGATAAATGGGTCAACTTGGCCGAATCATTTGATATGTCATGGCAAATTGAAGTTGAAGAAATTTTCAAAGATTTTACCGACCAAACTCCTAATTCCAACGTTGAAAAGAAACAAGTGGCACTAACATGGCATTATCGTAGAGCTGATCCAGAATTAGGAAAATATCAATCAGATAAATTAATGCAATTCTTACAAGATGATATAGCTAGAAGATATGATGTGGAAATTATGGCTGGAAAGGCTAATATTGAAGTTAGACCAAAGTTTGTTAACAAGGGAGAAATTGTAAAACGATTAGTATTGAATCCTCATGGATCTAAGCAAGAACCACGCCCTATAACTAATCATAATTACGATTTACCTACTGATCAGGTACCAGACTTTGTGTTATGTCTTGGAGATGATTTAACCGATGAAGATATGTTTAAGAGTTTACGACAAATTGAGACCAACTGGAAGTTGAAGAATTATCCAAAGAATAAATTTGGAAGTTATGGAGTTTACCCAGTAGCAGTAGGACCTCCAACCAAACAAACTATTGCCACGGCTCATTTATCTGATCCCACACAAGTATTAGGAACCTTAGGGTTGTTGACCGGACATGTATCTTTATTCGAAAGTGCTGGTTCAGTTGATTTAGATGATAGAGGCCATGTTGAACATAGTCAATCATCCATTCATTCCAAGATGAAAGCCGCTGATGTCAACAAGAATCGATAGAGGTGCAAAGATTATTTTATGAAGGTACGGATGTTTTTTAGTTCATTGATAGATATATAGAGCTGTAGATGTATAGATCTAGATAAACATAGTAGTTGCTAACGGTCCCAACAAAATGCCATCCACGCGATCCGTCGGCCCACAAGTTCGGAAGATACTATAAACCCGACCAGATCTTCTACCAACTATGACTATATTCAACTGGGGTTTTAGGGCCACCAAGACTATCAAACAGTCAGAAGACTCGATAGACTTAAAGTTAAAGTCAGGAGAGCTGACAACCTTAAAGGACTTGATTAAACAATTGCCTACTTTAAAGGATGAAAAATTGATGTTACATCCACTATTATTCAACGGAGCTTTACAAAGTATTTATTATGGGAAAGCTAATTCGGAAGATAAATTCAGAGTATACTATGGGAGAGAGACATTCCAGTTTAAAGATGGAGGAATTTGTTCGTTAGATTGGGTAAAAGATGAAGAACCAAAAGAGATATTTGACCAAAAGTATAAAGAAACTTTACCGGAAAATTGGCCTAAATTATTACCTAGAACCCGGTTTTTCGACAAGAATGAATTGCAAAAACTCCAGACTCCAGATCCCGAGTCCACTAAACCTATTGTGATGATATTACATGGGATTGGTGGGAGTTCACATGAACTATTAGTCAGGAACTTTGCTCAATTATTAACCACTGGTAAGAATAAAGATAAGTTTGATGTAGTGATTAATTGTTCAAGAGGATGTGGTAGAACTAAAGTTACTAGTGAGAAACTTTTCACGGCTGTGTCAACTGAAGATGTTGAAGCAGTAATCTTGGAATTAAAAAAGAGAGGTCCTAATAGACCTATTTATGCCGTAGGATTTTCATTTGGAGCCGTTTTATTAATAAATTATTTGGGATTTCATAAAAATGATAGTGCCAAATTAGTCAAAGCTGCAGCAGTAGTAGGATGTCCATTTGATTTATTAAAGTCCATTAATGGATTAACTAAAAGTTGGAGTGGATCCTACTTATTTAATCCAGCCGTGGCCTTATATTTGAACAAATTAGTTAAAAATAATTTCAAAGAACTTCAACTGTTCCATCCAGATTTATTTACCAAAGAAAAATTGGACTTTACCATGAAGGCTAAAGATACAAGAACTTTTGATAGTAATTACACTTGTAAGACTGCTGGTTATGATACTGCTGATGAATACTATAGCAAGTCATCACCAGAATTAAGGATTAAAGATATTCAAGTTCCTTTCTTATCCATATCATCTTGGGATGATCCTACCAATGGAACCCATATTCCATCTCAGTTATTTATTAACAATCCGTACACTGCCTCTTTAGAGACTGATTTAGGAGGCCATTTAGCCTTTGTCACTCCTGATAAACAATTTTGGTGTGTCCGGGTGATTGATGAGTTTTTTGAATCTCTTGAACAAGTCAGTTAGTTGTTCCAATATATATATATATATAGACTAATAGATTACAGCCGTTTACGCTATTGTTCTCGTATCAGGCTCGATGCCAGTGGGGCTCCGATTAGGCTTTTTGCAGCCGCATGGTGAGAATTTTTGTGTCAAATTTTGTATCAATATCAAGGGTCTCAAACAACACATTTAACGGGTGTAATAGTATGGTAGAGAAGATTTCATACTACGATATCAAACTTAATAGTCCTCATAAGGATGTGGTATTGATTAAAGGTAATGAAACCGAGTGTGATCCCATCCCCTTCGAAGGAGCTGTAAAGCTTTCAATAAACCAGAATATGCACTTGAAAAAGATTAAATTATCTTTGATTGGAGAGCTTAGCGTAGGGTTTTTTCAAAGAGACGATAAAGGTAATGTCACTGGTCAAGTGGTAGAAAAGTTTGTGTCCTTAAAAGTTGACTGGAACAATTTATTAATTGATGATCAGGGAGAGATTGATATAGGACAATACGGAGACATGCCAGTCAAGGTTCACAAATTGAAGAAGCATCACAACAGTACTGTTGCAGCTGCAGCTGCTGCTGCTGGAGGGAGTGGAAATGGCAGTAGTCATATAAAGGCTAGACCGAAGTTTCAGAGAGCCAAGTCAGTCAATCATTTTGACGAATCAGCTCAGAGTTCTATCAAGCTTCCCACCAGTGGGTTAGATGGGACTCCGTTTAAGAATCAATCATCTAATCATTCATTTTTGTTACCCAAGGGGAACTATAGTTTACCCTTTAAGGTGGTATTACCAGCTAATATTTGTGAGACGGTGGAAGGGTTAAGTATTGGGAAGATGTTGTATAAATTTGAAAGTTCTATTCATAAAGGATTATTCGATAAACCTATTACCAAGTATAAATATTTACGGATATTGAGGACTATACATCCCACCAGTTTGAATCTTACCGATACTGTAGACATTTATAATACCTGGCCTGGGAAGGTTGATTATAGAGTTTATTTAACTAAAAGAGCCATAGCTATTGGAACCACTATCCCCATTAAGATCTTAATAGTGCCATTGGTGAAAGGGTTGAAACTTAAAAAGATTTGGGCAGAGATTGTCGAACATTATCATGTAAATTATTTTGATGGAAAATCCCCTGAATTTGAAGAAATTCAAGGGTCACAACAGCTTATGGGGAAATTGGACCAAAGTACGTTGATGAAAGATACCTGGGATTTGCACTGTCATTACAAAGTACCTAATAATTTAAAGGATGTTACCCAATCTTGTAATTTAAATTATGATACAATTCTGGTTAAACATATGATTAGAGTTGTTATTCAAATCAAAAATCCTGATACTGGTAACTTGAGTGAATTAAGGGCTAGTTTACCGATTCAATTATATATTAGTGGTAATATTGGACATGTTTATGGTTGTCATATTGAGATGGATCAACAATATGGACTTTTCAATTCCGTTAAAGTCAAAGATGATGCAGTATTCAAAAAGGATAGAATCAATTCCACCACTAGTTCTTTTAATAATTCTCCTGCTATTTCTCCTAATGTATCTAGTGCTAATCTAGCACTTCATTCATCTTCAGCACCTGAAGAATCACAACTTTATGCGGCCCTTAGAAGAGCTCAAGTTCCCAATGATTTAAATGAGGCTTTAGAATTGGATCAAGAAAGTGACGAGGAAGAGGATGAATTAGAAAATTTGACTGCTCCACCTTTATATGAAGCAGCCCAATTCGATAAGGTGTTTGATATTAATAGTCCTAAATCTCCAATAGAACAATTAGGTGGAGGATATTTTGATTTACCCAAATCAAGAAACAGATCCAAAGAAATGCTAACATCACCACCGATCGATATTAATTCATTGAATCGAATTCCAAGCTATAATGAAGCAGTAGAAGACGATGAGAATACTTTTGACATGGCCCCTGGTTATGACAGTAGTAGTAATAATAGTTCTACTTCTCTATATAACTTAAACAAGTCCCATTCAATTGGATCATTGTCAATGGCATTAGAAGAAGCCAATAAATCGTTTCCTTCGACCCCTGGGGGCAGCCGGTATGGTATAAGTCCTCGTGGTTCCAGTCCTCGTCATGGCTCCACCACTTCAATTAACAATGCATCATTACATAATAGTTTACACACTCGTTCGAAGAGCCATACTCCTTTTAAGTTACACATTCCAAAGCTGAAGAAGAAGTAGGGTTATGTTTTAATAGAAATTAGTTCAATTCATAGGTGATATTTAGGTTTAATATAATAGAGTTTGAGTTTAGCACCAGCCCAGTGCTGCTGGCACTAACCTGGGGCGAGTCTGGTATCGCGCTCGCCCCACCCTGGTACTGCGCTCGCCCCACGCCCCTCCCAGATCAGGCTCCTAAAGACATGAAATTTTTTCAACGCGAATTTCCAAGTTAACAGTTGTAACTAATTACTTCTACACCCATACACATTCGTCATGTCAATTCCTGGAGTTCAATTAGGGGTACCCCAAGGAGGAGCCAGGCCAGGTGCTGGAGGCCCCGGGCAGAATCCAGCTGCCTTACAAGCAGCCATGGCACAAATCCAACCCATAGCTACCGGATTAGCCAATTATTTAAGAGACAACCACCAATTAAAGAACCGTAAAGGACTTTTAAATAACACAGAAGATGTGGAATTTTTCCGATATAAAAGACTTGTCAGGGCATTGGTCAGCGAAGATTATAAACAGAAACAGCAGGATCCAAAAAACCGGTTAATACCTATAAGAGATGAAAAACAAGCACAAGAGATTTCTAAATTGTTGATTCAAACTCAATTTATAATCCCCAGTGCTAAATTACATTATAAAGAAATCAAGCAGACCAATAAGAAATGGATTCCCAAGAGAGATAAGCCCACATTGATTAAAAGTAAGACTGCAGACTTATCACCAGATTCTTATTATATATGGAATTATACTAAACCAAGTCCTTATATGGTATTGTATGGAGGGTTACTTCTTATAGGGATTTTCACCATCATCTTATTCCCCTTATGGCCTAGATTTATGAAGACTGGGGTTTATTATTTAAGTATGGGGATGTTAGGATTATTAGGATTATTCTTTGTAATTGCCATTATCAGATTGATTCTTTATATAATTACTTTAGTGGTAGGTAAACCATTTTGGTTGTTCCCTAATTTGTTTGCTGATGTGGGGGTTATTGAATCATTTATTCCATTATATGAATGGGAAAAGCCTAAGAAGAAGAAAGCTAAGACCACCAAGAGTACTAGTGGGGTTGAATTAAAGCTGGTTGATTAGGAGTGACTTGGTGTGCCATGCCCATGTGGGGCCCTGTATTTAGCTAGAGGCATGTATCTAGCTAGCTGTATCTAGCTCTAGTAGTGAAATAAAATGAATAGACTAACCAGTAGAACTTGCAATCTCTCCTAGCTCGTCCTAGCTCGACCGAGAGCTGCTGCCACCGCGCGATTCCTACCGGCCCCTCCACCACCGCAACCCCATACGCGCAGATGATCACCTTATCACATTATCACCACCCACCGTTAACCACCCATTACCATGATCAATTCAATTACCTTCAACCAGGATAATTCATGTATATCATTATCGACCGACGAGTACCACAAAATATTCAATTGTGAGCCTTTCGGAGAAATTTATAGCGAGGAACAGCCCACATTTTTCATCAAATTGTTGTTTTCCACCTCATTGACGATCATTATCCCAAAGGTTAAAGACAATCGACTCCTTAAGATTTATAATTTGAAGCAGAAATTAAAGATCTGTGAATTGATATTCCCCAGTGAAATCATTGATGTCAAAATTAATAAAAAACGGTTGATTGTGGTATTGAAGATTGGACAAATCTATATTTACGACCTTAGTTGTGTCCGATTAATTAAGATTATCGAGATAATAAAGACCCTGAATTTCATCGGTGACTTATCTAATGATGATCAATCATTATTGGTATTGCCATTGAATTTGATTAATGAACATAGTGAAACATTTAAACAAGTAGACTTTGAATCATTAATTAAATTCGATAAACCTATAACTTTTGATCAGCTCAGAACCCATGAAGGTGATGGATGGATCATGCTTTATGATACCATTAATTTGGTACCTAAGTTGGTTATGAAATGTCATACTTCTAAACTTCAAAAAATCATCATTTCTAACTATGTAATTGCTACTGCTTCTGTTAAAGGTACCATTATTCGAATATTCCACTTGAATGATCAGTTGAAATTATTCAAGATTCAGAACATGAGAAGAGGTCATAATCCAGCCGTGATTAATTCTCTTAGCTTCAATGGTGATAATAGTATCTTGGGATGTGGTTCGGAGAATAATACCATTCATTTCTTCAACTTGAACGAGTTGGATTCCGATAATGACCTTGAAGATGATCCTAGTAAAGATACTACTACCACCAATAGTCCAACCAAGAATCGTCAGTATTCACCAGTTCAAGATGAAGATGATGGTGACAATTCTGGTGGTGGTGACACCGATAATGAGAGTAGTAAACTGTCAGAAGATTTGAATGAAAATTTAGCAAATCTTTTAATTTCTAAACCTCCTGAATCAGAGGATACTTCTTACAGTAAGATGACCAAAAAAATTGCCAATTCTTCTTATGCTAAAAAGATTTTGAATAATTTACCATATAAAAGTTATCTAAATAATCTAATTTTAGAACCTCCAAAAAGATCATTCAATTTAATCAAATTGAAAGAAGGTAACAATAAAATTAGCAGAGTAGAAATTGGGTTTGTTGATGATTTGATTTTGATTGTCTCGTATGCTAGTGGAAAATTTTATCAGTTTAAATTTAATCAAGATAAGAGGAAACGGTGTAGATTGATCAATGAATTTAGTTTGACGTGAGGCTGGTACCAGGTGGTGCCAGGGCACCCCACTAGCACGGTACCGTGGGGCGAAATACGGCCACCATTATGGGGCCAAGAAGTGCGCAATCATCCTTGCCGTGGATATTAGTGGGGGGAAGGAAATCCTCACCCCATGAGAAAATTTTCATATTCATACACCAACAGATAATTCCGACACACTATAAATACCCCACGGAGGTTCACAACTTTTTTCGGGAATGAATAAACTTACTGTGAATTCATTTGTAAGGAATTCATTAGCAATTAAACATACGTTAAGAACATCCATAGCAAGAATGTCTTCCTCTACCACCAATGGACCTCCTCACGAAGAAGATGATGTGATATTTTCGGTAAAAAACTTATCAAGGATGGTGACATTGAACAGACCTAAGAAGTTAAACTCATTAAATACCTCCATGGTTAGTAAGATTCATCCAAGATTACTTGAATATTCCAAATCCACCACAAATAATTTGATTATTTTGAACTCCAATTCTCCAAAAGGATTATGTGCTGGTGGTGATGTAGCTGATTGTGCCAGTCAAATCTTGAAGGGTAACCCTGGTTATGCCACTGACTTTTTCCAACAAGAATATAATTTGAATTTTTTAATTGGGACTTATTCTAAACCATATGTAGCCTTAATGGATGGAATTACCATGGGAGGTGGAGTAGGATTATCGGTACATGCTCCATTTAGAATTACCACTGAAAAGACCAAATTGGCTATGCCTGAAATGGATATTGGATTCTTTCCTGATGTAGGAACTACATTCTTTTTACCTAAATTGGATGATAAAGTTGGTTATTATTTGGCCTTAACTGGTACGATATTGAATGGATTTGATAGTTATTTATTAGGATTTGGTACTCATTATGTTCCTAGTGAAAGATTACCTAACTTGATTAGTAGATTATCTAACTTACAACCCCCTTCTACTACCAATTTAAGTGTATCAAATCAAAAACAATATTATCAACAAGTCAATGAAATCTTGGAAGAGTTTACTGAAAATGCTATTCCTGAACTGGCTAAATATCCTTTCTCTACTGAAGAATTGAAAATTATCAGTGAAGCATTTAGTCAAGATAACTTTGATTCTGTCTTAAGTTACTTGGAAACTAAATCATCGGAATCAAGTTTTGCTAAGCAAACTTTAGATAAGTTAATGACTAAGTCCCCAACTTCTTTAAGAGTAGGATTTGAACTTTTGAACAGAGGTCAAACTAATTCTTTACGTCAACAATTACAATTAGAATTAATTACTGCCACCAATTTGATGAACTTAGGTTTAGATACAAATGATTTTGCTAAAGGGGTTAAACATAAATTAATTGATAAGATCAAGAATCCACCTTTACCAGAATGGACTCAACCTCCATTAGATCCTATAAAATTAATGGAGAGATCGATTCATACTTCTAAATTAGACCAACCATATATTAATAATCACTTTAACATTGATTATTTAGATTATCCATTCCATATGGGATTACCTAATAATCAACAAGTCAAAGCATTTGTGAGTGGATCTGAGACCAATAAATCTTACTTACCAACCCCTTCAGAGGTGAAACATCATTTAAGGAATAAATATCCAAACAAATATGCTTTGGATTTAAAGATTGATTCCATCTTACAATTACATGGTGACATGGAAACTTATCAAAATAAATATGTTTCATGGAAATAATTCAATAAATATTACTTGTACATAATATTAACATTACTTTTGTAGTTGATCGTTATATATATATATATTACAAATTTTTTACAAAAATTTTTTAAACATCTATTTGAATTTTTCTAAAAGATAATCTTCACCTAATTCATGATAATCTTGTTTAGTAACAAACCAATTTTCCAAAGCGGTTGAACTATTTTCATCATTTACCATTAACGATAAATCGCTAGCTCCTAACCAAGAATTGAATTTTTTATCCCACATTTCATTTGGATCAGTGATTTGATAATTATTCAAAGTATTCAAGATTAATCTATGAGGTTGGGTAACCACATAATTTGGAAAATATTTACTAGTCAAATTATATAAATCATTTATGATCCTTCTTTGTAACCCGGTTAATAAAGAAGAATCACCAGTGATTAAAATATTTGATAATAACACTCTTAAAATATCATTGAATTTATTATAATTATTTGGTTCAGCAGTCAAGGTTTGCATCTCTAAAGACTTTAAAGTCGATAATATAAATAATGATATTCCATTACTAGTGGGTTTATCAAAACTAACCGGATTTGGATTTAATTTACTCATATTAGGTTGAAATAAAGTTTCCAAAAGATTTACTTGCTCTTGTTGTAAATTGACAAATTGTCTATTAGGTAATTGATAATGTTTCTTAGTCAAATTTCCAGGGCCCATGGGATTATTGAGGGCATTGGTTGGAAAGTCAGATACATTTAACATCGATAATTTGAAATCTTGTAATACTTTTTTACTGATTTGATAATTCTTGAATGAATCAGTAACAATTCCCAGGGGACCAGGTTTAATCCAATCAAATTGAATATCAGGATTATTATTTAACATATCCATTATATTAGCATCGACAAAATCACCAGCAAATTTAGAATGATAAGTTGATTTATCTTGAATTATCCCATCCAATATAGGAGTAACGGTGGTATTACTGGATCCAATATCAATCACCAACCCATTACTTCTATTCATATGATATAACTGACACAAAGGTTTCTTTACCAATGAAAAAAGCGGTACTTCCAAGCATTCAAATGCCAATTCACACGTCTTTAATTTATTTTTGGTGCTATTCCATGATGGTTCTGTCATGGTTAATGGGAACTCTTTACTATCAATTTTATGATCATTATCCAAATGTTCGTACACATATTGCCAGTTATGGACTATATTATCAAAATCATAGATGGTACCATTCTCCATTAACGTATACACTTCATTATCAGGGTATTTATCGATTTCATCATCGCCTACAATCACCTTATTGTTGGAGCCGGGACCCACCAGGTAGTTGGTATTAAACACCAATGAGGGTAAATCTTCTGAGGCAAACCCTGCTTTGGTGGTGTCTGAGCCGTTATCGATCACTATTGGTGGGGAGGTATACATTTGCAGTACAGTACAGTGAGGGTATGTTAGTGATTGATGGGTTGGTTTACAGTTGGTTATTTATGAGTTTTTCAGTGTTCGTCGCATTGTCGTGCGCACGTTATGTATGGTGAGGGTGGCCGCTGTGGCCAACTGGGCCCACTGGGGACCACTGGGGCCGAGCGGGCACGGTGGTAAACACTTGCATTAAACTACTACTAACGACTAACAACACGGACTAACAACACGGACTAACAACACGGACTAACAACACGGACTAATAATGTAGGTATCCACCTATTTCCTCTCATATTCCTCAAGCTTTTGCAGCAATTGTTGAACCTGGTTCTTCAATAATCCCACCTCAACAAGCAAACTCAGCTTGTTACTACTACTTACTAATTTAAGTAAACTTTCATTCTCCACCGTTAAATAATTAATTTTATTGACAATTTTATGAGTCAACTCCTGTTCATCAAAATTGTGGGTATTACCATTCATGGATAAACTCACCAATAAACTTTCAAACATCTCATTGACCTTATTCAATTCGTTGGTTTTATCCTCTAACTTATTACTTACTTGTTGATATAACTGGTAGAACTTCTCGTTAGCCTTAGGATCTTGGTCTTGAGGGGGTCCCAGCTCTAATTTCTTTTTCAAATTGATAATGATCTGGGACTTCAAACTCAATTGCAACCGATACTTTTCGAGTTCATTATCCCGTTTGTCCTTATAATATCCTTCATTCATGGGTAATGCTGGACTCATATTGGTATAGGAGTTTGGAGAATTGTTACTAGAACCAACTCCGGGAGTATTGGTGTTACTCAAATGACTGCTAACATTACTGGAGCTCATATTACTGGTACCGAGATTGCTACCAACCGGGTACTGGTAATTTGTCAAGCCCGAATTGAAAGTGCTGTTGGAGTTGATACCAATACTGGATCCAAGGCTTGAAAGACTGCTCGATGGATAACCATGGCCTGCGTTGCTGGTGACATGGCCTGTGTTACTGGTCACATGGCCTGGTTGTTGGCCTGGCAGCTGGCCGAATCCCAGAGACCCAGAGCCTGCTGCTGACCCAAACGTGGGTGCAAACCCTGTGGCTGATCCAAACCCTGTTGCATGTCCTGACTGGGCCGGCTGACTGCCCTGTCTACCGTGGCTCTGGCCCATGGGAATAGCCAGGCCCCGGTCTGGAGACTGGTAGTAGTTGTACCGTAACTCGGGCTTGGTGCCGGTGGCAGACCCTAAAAATGGCTCAAACTGTGCTGTTAGTACCTTCTTACACCCAGGTCCCGAAACAAACGTACATTAGACATATTATATATAACTGTAAATATCCTTAACTCACAAGATATCTATCAACTGAGAAAGTCCACACGCAACCACTTTTTTGCAGCCGTGAGGGGCGTCCCAGGGCACGACACCAGGGCTCACTATATGGCCCACAAGATGGGCCTACAAGATGGGCCCCTGCCCCAATAGCTGCTTCAAGACCTGGCCGTTGGGGGTGTTCAATACCTGCTCCGGCAACAACAAGATGTGGTCGTCCAAAGGATTCCCGGTCAAAAATTCCAACACCACACTGGTGAAATGGTTGCAGTTGTTATCAAATAAATGATACTTGTGGGCCGAATACTTCATATCAGGACGAGCATTCAACTCTTGTAAAAGCTCCTGCAAGATGTCAGGGGTGATATAACATTTGCCATAAGACTTGATTTCTATGGGAGTTCCATATTTGGTGGTTCCTGGCGGGCTGTTGACTTTTATACCCTGGTCAATATAGTACTCTTTATTGTGGATTACTATGGAGGTGTGGTAAATGGCATCTAAGGTTATACCGAGGATCTGGGGAGATAACACCGGAGCTAGACCTCGGGAGAGGTCGTATACGTATACTTGGACGTCAAAGGCTTCTTCTGTGTCTTGTTCTGTGGTGGGCTGTTCGTCTGTCATGGGTGTTGTAGAAGATGATGGGTCTGATATTTTGCCATCAGTAGGTGCTCGGAGATCACGTGAAAACCTCGAACGGGCTTGGGGTGGCTTGTGGTTGTGGTTGTGGTTGTGGTTGTGGTTGTGGTTGTGCTATTGCATGCTGGCTGTATGCTTTTGTGCTCTTGTATCTTGTACTCTTTTGCTGTTACTACTTGTGCTGTTGCTACCACAAACCCCCATGCACCCCATCCACTGTTATCTGCAAACTCAGGCACGTCGCTGCTGCTGTAGTCGCACCAGTGTTGTTCCTACCACGAGCATGGTCCTGGCGTCGTTCCAGTCTCGTTCCACCTTGGTTCCACCCTTGCCCATGGCCGCTCGCATTAAAATTTTTCAGCTACCCTTTTGCATCCTAATGTCAACCGTATAATCCCATTTCCTCCACCATCCCTTGTACTCCATTATCCCTTTAACCTTCTCGCTGTTGATGCTATGAGTGAGTCTGTCATCGAAGAAATCAAATCCTTCAAGTCCCAATTGGATAAGTTACTCAATAAAAAGTACAGTGATCCGGCTATAATCTTGGGAATTAATAATGTCATTCAATCAAAATTTGAAGCTTGGATCCTTCGAGATAGTGACGAATACTACGAAGCTATTGAAAAGCTAGAACACAACAATAATCAATTGGAATTCAATACCATTAAGTTCTTTGACACCTTATGGGGAAATTTCCACTATCCTATTATCAAATTCTTCCAATTGTCCCATGCCCAAATCTTTGATCAAGTATTGAAAACTTTTTCCTCTAAGAACAAATTGATTTTAAAACCAGTGGAGATTCGTAAAGTTAATGATTTCTTTGTTAAATTTGTGAAACAATTGTACTCATTCTATTTTAATTTATTGAAACAGTTTTCAACTCATTATAAGAATCCATTGATCCCCAATAAATTTTTATCCCATTTTGAATTTACAGTATCTGATGCTGCTATTCCTACTACAAATTCAAACTTGCAAGCAAACTTATTATTTTTAATCCATAAATGCCTATTGTGTTTAGGTGATTTATCAAGGCATAGATCTTTCATTGAAGTATCCTATGTAGTACCAAATTTGTCAGTTAAACAATTTCATAAATTCAGATCAAATAGTAACGATAAAAAGTTTCAATTGATCAAACCTTATTACAATTCTGCATTGACTTTTTATAGATTTTGCATATTATTATTACCTGCTTTAAATGAACCCTATAATCATATAGGGATGATATATAATTTGGTTGATGATAAAATCAATGCCTGTTATTGGTTCCTTAGATCTCATTTCACTAGGATTGTTTCCTATAAGTTGGGTATATCCAACTTAAACAATTTGTTAAAAAAATCATGGTTCAAGACTCAATTGGTGGAAATTTTGATAAAATCTAATATCAACGATTTCAATACTAAGCCTTTGGCTACTAAAAATTATCAGTTACATGTGTTGATGTTAATATTAATTAATTATTATTATCTCCCCGACAATTATAGATATAATAACACCAAAAAGATTGTTAAGAATTTAAAATACGATAAAATTGAGTTCATTTTCTTGAACTTGAATTTTAACAATGATAACTTTGTAAGTTTAATGGGAAAATCAGGTAATGATCAAGAAGTTGAGTTGGGTTTCTATGTCAAGCAGTTGGTGCTTCTCATTGGATTCTGGAACTTGATTAAACTGAATAATGCTCTTGATTTTAAGCGGTATTCTAATTTCTTCAACAAGTATTTAGAATGCTTTTTCCAGAACATGTTGAATTTATCTTCATTAACCGATAGTAATGACACTTGTAGGGAAATATTCAAGAATTATTTGATTTTTGTCAGAATCCTATTAAGCTTTTTCAAGGAACAGAAGGTTATAATAAATGCCCAAAAGTACGGTTTGATTAATCTATTAATCTCATCATTTAACAAGGTTTTGAACAACTTAGATAACCTCAAAAGCGAAAGTGAAGGGCAAAGTGAAGATATTTCTATTAGTCAGGAATCCAGGTATATTGAATTAATTGATGATTTAAAAGTTTCCAATTCTCGTCCGATCCGAAATTACTTTTTTGAGGAGGATGTGACTTTTAAAGATTTTCAGATCATTAAATACCAATTCAAAGATTTCAAGGATGATCATTTATTTCAAACCAACGATATCAACTTGTTAAGTAATGACTTTAGTTCCTTGATTTTCAACAAATTCCCGTCATTTTTGGATAACAAAATCTTTTTGACGTTGCAAAATGATTTCAATGATGATTTGGTTAAAAATGAAATATCCAGGTACGAAAACTTTTTGAGATTAAAAGCTGTCTTGATGCTCACCAAGAAGATATTTAACAAACAAGTTTCATTTGAAGACAATAAGTTCAGTTTAACAAATCAATTCACACGTGCATTTGAGAGGAGTAAGACCAGGAAGACCAGAAAAAGAGGTAATTGTAAAGAGAAGCCTAAAACCCCATCTCCTAATGAGCTTAAAGGTAATACACCATCTATGTCTCATGACACTACCAAGATTTCCAATTACAATGATAATCAAGCAGGAGCTGATATATCCGGTATTGTTGCTGGAAGAGGAAGTGAAGGTCTAAACACTCGAAACAGTTCGAGGCTGACATTCGAAAGAAGACGTCATAATGACGACGAAAATGCCATGGAGAATGATGACGACGATGACGACGGGGATTATGACGAAGACGACGACGATGATGATTATGACGAGGATGATGATGATGATGATGACGGTGAAGATTCGGACTCTTCCATTGATGAGATTGAATCGTTCATACGGAATCACACCAATCAACTACAATCACAGATCGAAGCTAATGTTGAACCTGTTCATTCAATCACTCAAACTATTTCTTCTAATATCTGGAAAAAAGAAGTACAATCTCATCCACAAGGACATAGTTTTGAATTGGGTAACTCAGGCCTGCCAGTTCATGAAGTGTCAGCATCTACAGCGTATTCTAGCAATAATTCCCAAGCAGCTAATGGAGATCATTCTACTGTTAATTCTAATAGCTTACATGTCCTCAGTCATTCACAACAAACCCCACAGCAGGTACCACACTCATTGGGTCCTCAGAAGGTTCAAAACCTCCCATCGATGCATCCGTTTGAACAGGGCCCCGTTCAAGTCCCACAGACGCCGGTTGTACCAGGAATGCTACCACCACCTGGGTCTGCAGGTCCAGGACCAAGTCAAGTACCAGGACCTTACAGCAACATTCAAATGAATCCATACCAATTCCAGGCTGGTAGCACTCCCTTCAACTACCAGTCTCCTTTGTCACCACAACCTCAAGGATATTACCCATATAACATGAGTCAACAACCATTGAGTCAATCGACACAACAGTCCCAGTCGCCTCAGTACCCACAGTATCAGCAGAATCACCCTCCAGCCCCTCAGGGCCACTCAATTGCCCAACACTATGCTCAATATTATCAGCCTCAACAGTACGGTCAATTCATGCAGCCACCACAGCTGCAGCCCCACTTGCATGCACATCCACAGCCAGGAAGTTCACAGTCCAATTCGGTATCACAGTCCTCTCACCACTCCCAGCCCTATTCGAGTCAATAGAACCTGCTGATCTCGAAAGCCTCGAGCTTTGAGGTTTGATACTGGATGCATGGGTCCAGATTAGGACGTGGACCATGGAACCTGGCATAGAGGCCTCGTATAGAGATCTAGTATAGAGATCTACAAATCTGAGTTCTGGTGGTCTGGGACCTACAGAGATCTGAGATCTGGTATCTGGCAGAGATCTGGTATCTGGCAGAGATCTGGTATCTGGCAGAGATCCTGGTGCTTGCAGAGTTCTCTCCTGGTGCTTGCAGAGTTCTACAGTTCTACAGTTTTACACAAGGTGACCCATACTGATCCCATCTCTTCCGTGTGTCTAAACAGCCAGATCAACTTCCCAGTAAAATCATCACCGCGTCCATTTATAACCTAATACACGTTTAACCATTACACTAAAAGTGAGCAGAGACTTTGATGCGATCGTCACAGCCATCACCTTATATAACAGCTCTATAAAATTTTCAAATCTCATCTATTGGCTGATCCTGATACTAGTATTACACCATGAGTAGTATCAGGCATAGAAAAAACAACGGCACTTACACTTTCCAAACCCCAGCTGCCAATGAAAGTATCGAGAAGTTAAACGAGTTTTACTGGACGAATGAATTGGAGCCACATGTTCTAAGAAGGAAGGAAATCTTAGCTAAACATCCGGAGGTAAAGCAGTTGGTGGGACATGAACCTAAGACGAAGTGGTTGGTATTAATGGTAGTGGGGTTCCAGTTATCAATAGCCTATTATTTAAGAAATACTCATCCATTAACATTAAAATTCTTTATATTTAGTTATATATTTGGAGCTACTTGTAACCAAGCAATATTCTTAGCGATCCATGAATTAAGTCATAATTTGCTTTTTAAGAAACCACTTCATAATAAATTATTCTCGGTGGTGGTGAATTTACCAATTGGGATTCCTTATTCTGCTTCTTTTCAACCATATCACCAATTACACCATAAATTCTTGGGGGATGAATATTTGGATACAGATCTTCCTACTAAACTTGAAGGATTCTTATTCTCAAACGTATTGGGGAAAGTTTTCTTCGTAACCTGTCAGATCTTGTTTTATGCTTTAAGACCAATGTTTATCACCCAGATTAAATTCACTTATATTCACCTTTTAAATGTCATTTACCAATTATCAGTAGATGCTTTAATTATAAAGTATTGGGGTTGGTATTCAATGTTTTACTTTTTAATGGGATCCTTTTTAGCTGGTTCTTTACATCCTTGTGCTGGACATTTCATTGCAGAACATTACGTGTTGAATGATAATAATGTTCAAAAAGAACAAAAATCTTCTAAACAAGTTAATATTTCTAAGGAATTACTACCCGAGGAAACTTATAGTTATTATGGACCTTTGAATTATTTAACTTGGAATGTGGGTTATCATAATGAACATCATGATTTCCCTTACATTGCCTGGACCAAATTACCCAAATTAAGACAACTCGCATCTGAGTTTTATGATCCATTACCACAAGTTCATTCCTGGGTTGGGGTGATTTGTTTCTTTGTTCTTAATGATATAAATGTTTTATGGAATAGAGTTAAAAGAACTGGTAAAGAAAAAAGTGGTACCAAAGTCGGGGTTCGGTTAGATGTAAATACTTAGGTACTTACCCGATTTTGACACTTTTGTATTATTGTATGTATTAACCAAGAATCAAGACATTATACGTTACTTGTTTATAGAATTTACAAATCTTTGATGGCTCTAGTGATTTCATCTAATCCGTCCTTATTCAAGTCAATTAATTTACTTTGTACAGTGTTCACCAAATCATCAACATCAATCAATTCCCCTTGGTCACTGTCATCACCTTGACCTAATACTTTGATTCTTAATTTCCCTTGAGGAAATTCTTCTTTACCTAAGATAATAGCCAAAGAAGCCCCTGATTTTTCAGCAGCATCAAATTGTTTACGGATATTGGCTTTACTTTTGTATAAATATTCAGTATTGACTCCGACTTCCCATAATTTCTTAGTGACAGACATTCTTTCTTTCAAGAATCCATTCCAACCTTCACCACCACCAAATGCCATTACATAAGCTTGGGTTTGTGAAGCACTGATTTTTTCCAATTTCTTTAAAACTCTGGTTTTAATAATGGAAAATAATCTTTCAACCCCAAAGGAAATCCCTACACAAGGAATTGATTTCCCGTTAGCAAACATTCCTACTAATTCATCATATCTACCACCAGCAGCAATTGATCCAACCCCTACATAGTCAGAAGCATCTTCACCTTCTTGAGATTTAGCCTTTAATTCAGCAGCATTCTTTGGAGGTGCTGATCCACTAGTAACAGCTTCATAAATTAATCCAGTATAATAATCCAATCCTCTAGCTAAAGATAAATCAAAGCTGATATAATTACCAATATCAAAAGCTTCTACATAATCTGATAAGATTGTCATTTCCTTGATACCAGCTTGGGCTGATTCATTGGATTTTAATGCTTCACTTTCATTTAATTGTTTTAAAATTTCAGGAATGGTCCCACTTAACTTTACAAATTCTCCAATCTTATCAGCCACTTCTGGGGATTGGTTTTTCTCTTCTACCATTTCCTTCTTAACAACTTCCCAAGGTGATTTATCTAATTTATCAACTGCAGAACTTATTTTTCTAACATCTTCATCTTTAACCCCACATGCTTGGAATATCCCATCCAAAATCTTTCTATGATTTAATTTAATTTTAAAGTCTTTGATACCTAATCCAGTTAACCCTTCTACTACAATATTTAAAATTTCAGAATCTGGAACCATTGGATCATAATTCCCAGCAATATCAAAATCACATTGGTAAAATTCTCTCATTCTTCCTTTGGTCATAGCTGGTTGATCTCTTCTATAGACTTTAGCTATATGATATCTCTTGATGTTAGCAACATTATTGGCAGCTACAAATCTAGCAAATGGAACAGTCAAATCATATCTTAAAGAAGTTAATTCACCCCCTTGATCTTCTAAATTATAAATTAATTTGGAGTCTTCACCATACTTCCCAGTCAAGATTTCTCTTAATTCAAATACTGGAGTATCAATGGTAACACCTCCATGTCTCTTGAACATCTTGGATAAACTACCGAAAATTCCTTCTCTGATCACCATATCTTGATCAGCCCAATCCTTAGTACCTTTAGGGACTTTCAATAAGAATTGGTCGTTCTTCTTAGACCCTTTCTTGGACTTGGTTGAATTACCAGCTTTCTTAGACTCTTGTTTGGACTCGTTGACAGGTTTGGTCACTTTATCAAGAGCAGCTTGGGCTGCTTGAGCTGCCTGGTTGACTATAGGTTCTCCAGAAGACATGGTTCTTACTAGTTGATGTGTTAGATTAACAGAGTTAGCTAACTTAAACCTCAAACTCATACACAAAGTATGCGAGAAACATTTCGCTCCCTCAGTAAAAATTTTCAATGAGTCAATGGACCATCACCAGTTTGATAGCATGAATCCGTAGTACTGGAAGCAGAATTGTCTGTTGAGTACCAGTAGGTTACCAGTGTATTGGTATAATACCGTTGCATTGATTACTCGAAATATGTAAACTTTTATTGCCAAAATGCTCTATAAAATCATATATATATGTCATAACCCTGTCGTAAACCATAACCAAATCTTCATATCATCATCCAAAATCAAACATCATAATCGTTATACCTAACTTATCAATAGCCTCTTATTGTAAGCTAATCTTCATTTATTCCATTGGGTTTACTGAAATTTAGTCTCATTACCCCATCACTAAGGATCCTCTTACCCCAATTACCAGCAGCTTGATCACCGGTTTCATCTCTACATTGTTTCAAAAATGGCAATAAAGAAGTTCCACCAGTGCCTTTTTCTTCCATTTCTTTCTTCTTGGATTTAGCTAAACCGGATCTTAAAGTAGAGGATGATCCTAATTTATTACCCTTTTTAGCTTGAAGAATAATGTATCTAGTGACGATTTGAATGTGTTTATCTCTAAACAGTTTCAACATCGCTAAACAAGCATCATAACTCAAGGTCAATTCAGGATGGTCTTCCCCGTTATCTTGGACAAATTGTTTTACATTCGATACTGATTCAATCCGTTCTAAAAAGTCTTTATGAGGACCTGGCATATAATCTCTCATTTCATTCATGAAATTGTTTGATGGGCCATCTCCAGATTTATGAGGTTCATGGGGTAATGGTCTTTCACCAGTAGGATGATGGACTACATTTAACAATACATCTAAAAATTGGATAGATGATGATTGAGCATTAGATCCTCCAGCAAAACTCTTGGGTATTGGATCATTACCATAGATAACTCCATGCTTATCCAATCCCACATCGCTCATGTTTCTCCATCCGGCTAAGTAAGGCCTTATTCTAAAATAAAAAATATGAGGATCACACATTTCTTCCATCTTCATTAACACAGTCCCCAAATGGTCAATCATTTCTGCCAATTTCTGAAGATTCCGACTCAACTGTGGAATATCGTTTTCCTCAATATTTTTCAAGATTTCTAATCCGGTATTGATTGTAAATGATGCTTTATACTCAAAGTATACGCTGACCAAATAAAACCAACTTTCATCAATACCTCCAGTAAAGGTATTAATAGTAGTTAAATTATCTAAATCCCATATATTTTCAGGATCAGGGATTATTTGTTTGAAATTCCACAAACATAACCCAGCATAAGTGGCCAATGGTGGTAATCTTAATATTTCACTGATCTTAATTAATGGATTAGCAATAGCTTCTGGTAACTTATTTACTGGCATATCATCTCCCCAGATATACCCATGGCTCAAGAACCCCAAAACCTGGTATCCTCTTCTCAATTGGCGTTTATCATCTTGGAGGTACTCAATGGATAATACCGGTAACTTATCGACCAAACTTCGAAGTCTTCTGGTGAAAATCAATGATGGTAAATTACTTACTAATGTTTCCCATGGTTGATAATATTCTTGTGGAAGTCTTTCAAGCGGCAATTCTGATGGCAAGAACCCAGCCTCATGGGAGACGTCATAGTTTTCTAAACAAATGCCCATGCCGGTTATTATTAAGTTCTATATAACCTGTAGTCTATAGTGTGTATTGTGTGATCACTAAGAGTCACCTTTATAAAAATTTTCAGTCGCATGTTGCAGAAAATCACGTGAGGAAGCTTTCTTTTTCCGTTCATCGGCATTTGGGTGCAAAAAGATCGTCATGCCAATACATGGCCCTGGCCGTCTCTGGTTATACCTAGTTCAAGAAGCTTGGAGAAAGCATTGGCAAATTCATTCATGAAATCTTGTTCGTGGGTGGCATAGTGTTTGATGTAGGTGAAAAACTGGTCGTCGAATTGAAGTTGGTAATCTGTTATTAGCATCATTAATGAATTATCAAGGTTATTATATTGGTACTTCCCCTCCACTCCTACAGGTTGTAACTGCCATGTTTCATTGATTAGGTTTTTGAAGAAATCATTGGAAAACTTGTAAGGATTCCTAGTCCATTTGCCCTGCCATCCGCTGATATGAGGATGACATTCACCTAGACTGTGGCCACCTCCTAGTAATACTACCAGTTCCCTGTCTGTGAACCCCATTCTGGAGAAGGTTTTTCTGATATGATGTGAGTCTTTATCTCCAAAGGGCAATCTTCCATTTGGAGGTACCTGCTTGTCATCTCTATAATCAACCCTGCCACCTCTCCAATGGATGTGAGGTCCTCCTAAAGATTCAATGGCTACTTTACCTGACAATGTCCATAAATCTGCATAGGATATTTTACTGTACTTAAGTTTTATGGGTTCCAATATTGCCCTGGCTCTGTCCAAACCATTGTTTGCACTGTCGGTAATTTCAGGGAGGAACCTCATGGTACTACCGTTAGAGCCCCCTGTCTTACTTGCAGCATCATAAGTAGCACAACAGTGCCAGGCTAGACGAACAAGTAGTGGCCCCACATCAGGCTGTTCTTCTAATTTTCTCTTGATTTGTTCGATAATAGCTTCCAAATATTGGTCAGAAATGATGGGTTTTTTCCGTCTAATTAATCTTAATTTGATATCTGTATTTGTTGTGGTAGTATCCAGTTGATAATGCTTTTCAGGCGTAATGCTTGTCTTTAAAAACGTGGTAGGACGGGAATAAAGATCTGCATTCCGTATGGTAGAGGGAGTCGTCAATATGTCGATCCTCTGTTTGATGGGTGGAGACGGAGTCTTTGGTTTAAATGGACATGTCTCAACAGTCCCGGGAAATGATGTGTTTTCAGGGAAAGATAGTGAAGTACACTTGATATCTCTAGAACCACGATCTTTGCAATTGTCTCCACCATTCGGTACCTGTTCAGTAACCCCTTCTATCGGTTGCAAAATCGGCAATCTCTTATACTTCCCTACCCTGCTTGCCTGTCTGCCTCTCACGTATTTCAAGTAAATGTAGTCAGACACCAAATGCAACTGGGTTATTACCGAAGCATATATCTTAAACAAGCCACCGATTCCTGTGTAAAAAGAAACCATCGAATGCCTTAATTTGGCAGCCCTTAAGAGGGTGTCAAACAGACCATTCATCCATATATCATACCCCAAAACAAGAGGATTGAAGGTCAAAAAAGCCAGAATATAGTGCCAGAGACTGAAATACCAGCATCCTAAGACCCACAATGATATCGTAGGCACACAGACCACTCTAAACAAATACTTCCCTAACATGTTGAATATACTGATTATCAATTTGTGCTAATTGTTGCAAAATTCGACCACCAATTTAGACAGCACACGAAAATGATGTCCACCATGGAGGTGCTGGAACAGGTTTTCAGAGCAGGCTATGATCACCTAGAACGACATAAAGGGTTATACAAGGCTCTAACCAGACTACCATATGTATTCTCCGTGCTTGGGCCATCGCAGTAGGATTCTGGATCCATGGGGCCGTGGCCAGTAGAGCCAGTTTCAGTTTTGTTCGTATACTAGGATACTGTGTGGTTTGTGCACGACAGTTATGATCACTCGGAGTGCTCGCATTTTCACCAACGGTCAAGTAGGGGTTACAACAACATACCATCACCAGACACCGGCATTGATCAATATATAAGCAACATGTCGTTCAAGGGATTAAAGAAATCCATTGTAAGAACACCCCAGAACTTTCGACAAAAGTTTAACATGGGGGAAATCACCCATGACGCTGTTTATTTGGATGCAGAAAGACGATTCAAAGAATTGGAATCTGAAACCAAAAAATTAAGTGATGAAAGTAAACGGTATTTTAATGCAGTTAATGGGATGTTAGACTATCAAATTGATTTCAGTAAGGCGATAGCCGAAATTTATAAACCTATTAGTGGGAAATTGTCTGATCCAAATGCTACTCAACAGGAGGATAACCCAGAAGGGATTCAGGCAAGTGAGCAATATCAAGAAGTGGTTAAACAATTAAAGGAAACCTTGAAACCAGATTTGGAATTGATTGATACTAGGATTGTTAAGCCAGCTCAAGAATTATTAAAAGTGATTCAAGCCATTAGAAAGATGGCTACCAAGAGAGATCACAAGCAATTGGATTTAGATAGACGTAAAAGAACTCATAAGAAATATGAAGAAAAGAAGGAAAGAACTCCTAAGGATGAAGAGAAAATGTATAGTGCTGAAGCTGAAGTACAAATTGCTCAACAAGAATATGATTATTATAATGAAATGTTAAAGAATGAATTACCAGTATTATTTCAAATGCAAAGTGATTTTATTAGACCATTGTTTGTCAGTTTTTATTATATGCAATTAAACATTTTTTACACATTATACAATCGAATGGAAGAATTAAAAATCCCATATTTTGATTTATCTACTGATGTGGTAGAAGCTTATCATTATAAAAAGGGAAATATTGAAGAACAAACTGATGCCATTGGTATTACTCATTTCAAAGTAGGTCATGCTAAGAGTAAATTAGAAGCTACCAAAAGAAGATACGGTGCTGGTGCTCAACAACCTGGAGCTACTGGTACCCAAAATACTTTACCTCCTTATTCCCCACCCGGTGGGGCTGCACCTGCTTATGGAGGTTATGGTCAACAACAACAACCATATGGAACTGATTATAAAGATCCTAATGGGCCAGGATATCAATATCAAGCACCACCTCCACAACAACAACCATATGGAACTGATTATAAAGATCCTAATGGGCCAGGATATCAGTATCAATCACCACCTCCACAACAACAAGCCCCAGCATATGGTGGTTATGGACAAGGACCAACCCCACCAGGAACTGCCCCACCCCCAGGCTCGCTCCCACCTCCAGGAGCAGCAGCTCCAGCATATGGGTCACCACAAACTACTGCATCATCATACCCTGCTGCCCCACCTACCCCCAGTACTACCGGGACTGCAGGAGCCGAGACTTGTACTTCATTATATGAATACACAGCACAAGCCCAAGGAGATTTGACGTTTCCAGCAGGGGCAGTTATTGAAATTGTCGAGAGAACAGCCGATGCCAATGGTTGGTGGACCGGTAGATATAATGGACAAACAGGAGCATTCCCTGGTAATTATGTTCAATTAAATTAATATCATGGTAGAGAATTTCTTATATGTTTTAAATAGATCCAATAAAATAGCTGCAGTTCTAGAATCTCCAATAGTTCTATTTTTCGGGTCCAGGGCTCGTCTAATCTGTGGGTCCGGTCGCTGGCCAGCTCAGGGCCGCTAAACGGGGCCAAGCAGGACCAGCCATGGGGCGGGTCGTGTCCGACGCGTCAACTGTGGAAATATTATAATACAACGGATATCCCGTAATTGGTTAACCCTAATTAAGTCCAGTCGCTTGTCCTAAAACAATTAACCGTCATTGTATACCCCTGCCACTTATTCAAGTAAATTTGGTTTGATTTTGTGTATATATATTTACTGATTTCCTTGATCTTTGATTCTGTAATTTGCGTGGGTGTAAGGATCTGTTATTTTTAGAAATCTGAAGATCTTAGCAACCATTATTTCCGGTTGATAAGGATTCAAACCTGCTAGTGATTGCACACATAAAAAAGAAACCAATTCACTGGTAACCAGCACCAGAAAGAAGTTAACAGCTCAGCCAGTTCAATCAGTTTAGTCATTTACATTCGGTCAGTTCAGTCATTTCCACCAGTTATTTGAAGGCAGTGACCGTGACAATAGCCAAGCAGTTCTTGACACATACACCGTTTAGTCAGGGAGATCTCTGTGTTGCCAGTGGCTTGTTGAATTCACAGCCATTAATAGTATACGGCGGGCGTGTGGTTACCACAAACCCACCTTCTCACGCAAAGGGAAAAAACAGACCCGTTCACCTTTGCCCTTCGTTGTAAAATATCTGGGGTACTTTGTGGATTATAAAGGAACATGAGTCAATCACAATCCCCAAATAATCGAAATTCCATCTTTGGATGGGTCAAAAATTTGAAAAAGGGTAATTTATTGTCTAATGATAGTATAAACGAAATCTCTGATAATGAAGGATTGTCTTCATCTGATTATAAAACCAGTGATATTGAATCTAATTCGAATTCCAATTCTTACCAACAAGAGTTTTTAAGGCCGTTGTTACACCATAAATCTCGATCTACTAATAATGTCAACCGGGTAAGATCCAATAGTAATAATAATTCCCAACTTTTACCTCCACATGGGGATTCAGATGCAAATATAAGACAACATCGAGATTCTTTTTTATTAAATAATCCTTTGGTTGATAAAAATTCAAAATATTTTGGTGTTAAACTAGAAGAAGCTGTCAATCAAGCATGTGCAAAGATTTCCATTTTTCCATCTGATGATTCTGTTCAAGTATTACAATACGGGAAAATTCCGGTGGTGGTAGCTAAATGTGGTGTATATTTAAAGAATAATGGGTTAACGGTAGAAGGAATCTTTAGAGTTGGAGGGTCTTCTAAACGGTTGAAGGAATTACAAGTTATCTTTAATAGTCCTCCTGATTTTGGAAAGAAATTAAATTGGGATGGTTATACTGTTCATGATGCTGCTTCTATTTTGAGAAGATATTTAAATTCTTTACCAGAACCTTTAATTCCTCTTGAATTATATGAAGAATTTAGAGATCCTTTAAGGGATAGAGTAAGAATTATAAATTATATGAAATATAAGGCCAATAATCCTAAAAAGCCTATAAAAGAATCTCAGTCTCAACTAAAACCTCAAACTCCAATTGATGTATTAAAGACTGGAGGGGATCATGATGATATTAATGATTCTAATGCTACTACTCCCAAGTCGAACCAGGGCCCCATGGTTCCTGAAACCCCTAAATCAGCCATTACTTCAGGTTCTTTACCATCTCCTTCTTTGACTCCTAATGATGCAACTGATCGAATAGATGTAGAAGCATCAGAAGTCCCTGAAATTGCTCAAGATGTTATTGATGCCGATAATGATAAAGGTCGTGACCTTGCTAATGATGATGTAAATAATATTAATGATACTAATAGTCAAACTAATCCTCCTGTTGATGAAGATGCTAAAGCTAAGCTTTCTGAGATAAAACAAACGAAAAAGAGTAAAAATTATAGAAAATTGACTAAAGATGTTCATGATGCCATTAATGGATACAAAGCATTATTAGATAAATTACCTAATTTATCTAAACAATTGCTTTTTTATATCTTGGATTTATTAGCCATGGTTCAAAATAATTCTGATCAAAACTTGATGTCTTCTCGGAATTTAGCAGCAATTTTCCAACCCTCAATATTATCCCACCCAAACCATGACTTAAATCCTACCGAATATGCATTATCACAATTTGTAGTGGAATTCCTAATCCAATATGCTTATAAGTTATTGCCAAATCATGAGAATTTAATTAGATCTAATTCACAAATGAATTTGAAACAAGCGGGTACTGTTTCCTCCTCAACTGGTGCAAATCCTACTACTGTTGGTGCTAAAGAAAATTCCAACAGTGATACCAGGTTATCTATCAAGGGTTTCTCTAGGCAACATTCCAAGTCTTTATCTTCCGGTAATCCTGAAGATTTAATAGGGTACAAAAATAATGTCAATACCAAATCGATTCCCGTGGTTGATAATGATTTCGAAATCACTGACGATGACCATTCAGAACAAGATGGGGACCATGAGTCCGAAAACTTGCTGGGAAATCAATCTGCTACCAGCGATGAAGTAGCTCAGTCTCAACCTCACATACCTGCTGCAAAACCAGAGGGTCCAAATATCGTGGTATCAACACCATCGAGCTCATCAATTCCAAAGGCCACATAGTCCATATGTTCCGGTCACCTTCCTCGTTTTATACCTTTCGCTGTAATTTTTTGTATTCTAGTGTTTTAAACTATACCCCTCTGTATTAATAATTCATCTCTCTTTATATCTCATAATATATACACTAATATTATTCACACTTTTTTGGTGAGCATTGAGAAAATGAAAAACGAAAAATTTCAACTCTCGACAGTCAAGCACTAACTAACTCCTCAATACAATGTCTGATATTGAAGCAAATGGACATGCTAGCGAGAATGATGACCTATTCAATGATGGAAGTAAGGAAGAAGATGATTTGGGATTGGGTTTAGAAGGAAGTGATGATGAAGAGAAGGGCCCAGCTGTCGATGAAGAACAAGACCGTGAAGAAGACGAAGACGAAGACGACGATAATGACGAGAAAGAAGCTACTCCTGAAGTAAAGGACATGGATGTTTCAGTGCCCCGTCACGCCAAAAGTCACCAATTTGAAGAGGATGTGTATACCATAAAGATGCCATTATTCTTAAACGTTGACTCGCATGCATTTGACCCAATTGAATTTAAAGAAATGATTGAGTTGAATGCCAAAAATCGGGAACAAGTGGTAAAAGATGAAAAGATGATTAAAAATGATCTGATTCGAGAAAAGCTTCTTAATGAAAATACCATTAGATGGAGGTACACCAATGAAAATGAAGAGATTATCAAACAATCAAATTGTCATTTTGTTGAATGGGATGATGGATCTATATCTTTAAAGATTGGTAATGAAATATTTGATGTCAAAGATATTTCCTTGTTTGATAATTTATTGGTGAGAAGTCATGATAATTTGGAGATCTTACAAAGTGATTCTATATTGAATAAATCCATTAATTTATTACCAACCTCCACTGGTACTTCTACACATAAACAATTAACTAATGCTATCAAAAACCTTCAACAGAAAGATAAGATCTTAAATACTATTACAGATTCTGATCCTTTGGAAATTCAAAGATTAACTGAAGAAAATGAACGTAAAGCCATAAAAATGAAGAGACAACTAGAAATGAAGAGAAGATTAAAAGAAGAAAGATTAGGTAGAGAAAGTCCAGCTCATGGCCAAGATTCATATGAAGGGCCCTCTTATGAAAGATTTAATAAAACCTATAACGAAGAATACGATGATGAAGATGATTTTATTGACAATGATGAAGATGAAGAGGAAATGGAAGAAGATGACGATGAACTTGATCAAGGAGCTGAAAGATTAAGAAACTTGAAAAAGCAAGGAGCTTCGAAATATGATGAGGATGATGAGGAAGAGGAAGGTCAAGAGGAGGATGAAGGAGAGGAGGATGATGATCAAGAAGCAGGAGCTGAACAACCCTCTGGTGACAAGAGGGAACAAGAAACAGAAGATGAAGAGACGAAGAGGAAGAGAAGAAGAATTATTGACTCTGATGATGAGGAGTAAGATTACCAATCTCATTGGAACCATTTTCTTTCTATACTGTATTAATATTTATCATAAATAGTCAAAAAATATATAAATAAAGAACTGTAATTTGAATAATGATCACCAGCAAGTGATCACCACAAAGGAGGTAACCAATGTGGTGGAACGGCCAAAGTCCCATGTTTCATTTTGCCTTAGCCCTACCATATTTGTCAAGCTCAAGAGACCCCCTTTTACCTATTGCGATGTATTGGTGCCCTGTTCTGTCAACTGGTCCCCTTCCTCTATTCTAATCTATTGAAATCGATCAATGCGGTAATTTTTTCAAAGCAGATTCCGATTCAGATTATTTTTGCAGCCTTTTGAATTGCCCTGTTTGGTAACTGTGGTCCACCGCTGAACTATACGATGAATTGGCCATTGGCCAGTTGTAACAGAATAGGAGTTTGTATGTTTCATGGTCAGGGAAAAGTATATAAACCACGATAATTCCCCAACCAGTATTCTACTTCTATATCAATCAATCTAATAAAATGGCTGCTAAACAACAAACTAAAACTTCCACTAAATCCGAAACGAAAGATAACAAAAACTTTTACAATGGTTATGGGTATACTCTTAACACCTGTACAATTGTCTAAGACTGTTGTACTCAGCCGGAAGGCTCTTATTCGGTTTCTTATGCCCTAGATTAGTCTCTAAATTATAAGAACTTGTTTGTATTTCTCCCGTTTCTGTCACTAGATTATGTGTGTTTTCGATCTAGCTTATATATGTTTTCAATAAATGTTTTGCTTAAACTAATACCGTAGTGCCTTTCGAACTAGAGTGACTCTACACGGCATTGACCTGGATGGATATAAGGCCTGACCGTTAGAGGAACATGCTCAGATACTGGTTCACCCATAATCAGATCCCAATACTGTAGTGGTGTTTAACCTACTGTAGGGTCGTGTAGTACTGTAGTTAACTGTAGTTAATCAACATAGCTCTCTGTTATTCCACTGACGTAACTTCCCCGGTCCTATTGTAACGAACTCTGATTGTCTTACTGATAAGAGTCCCTTCACTCTCACTCCTATGTTTCATCGTTCCTAAACACTACTATATTTGACAACCCCAAGGGACCCCCTTTTCCTATTCTGGTGTATTCTTGTCTTTTTCAGTTTGATTGGGCCCCTTCGCCTACGTAGACCTATTGAAACCGATCAATGCGGTAATTTTTTCTAAACAGATCCGGTCTTGGTTTTTTTGCAGCCTTTTGAGTTAACCCATTTTGGTAGCTGTGGTTCATCTTGAAACAACTTTACGACAAAATCCACGATTAACTAGCTTGTACTAGATATGTACCCGCCCTAAGGCAACTATGAACTGGCTATTCGTCAGCTACGACCACCAGAATAGGAGTTAGCTGTGTATGTGTTATGGTGTGTTATGGTTAAGGAAAAAAGTATATAAACCCTGACGATTCCCCAACCAGTATTCTATTCCTCTATCAATCAATCTTATAAAAATGGCTGCTAAACAACAAACTAAAACTTCCACTAAATCCGAAACTAAGGATAACAAGAACTTTTACAATGGTTATGGGTATACTCTTAACACCTGTACCATTGTTTAAGTCTGCTGTGGTGTATATTTAACTGGAACTGAGGTATATGGGTTGGTTTTGCTATACGGAAGGATGTTTCCTTTCTTATAGGTTTTTTTTTGTTTGTATAGTTCTAGTAACAGTTATAATATATACATCAATATTAACCAAGCGTATTTCTCTATCAGTAGATTTTAGGTTGATCCACATTTCGAGGGTTCCGGTTGGTAGAAAAAAACCGTGAAATTTCACAGTCAGAGTACGGAAATAGAAGTATCATATTTCTAGTTACATGAAACTAAATCCGTTAAGGCTATTATTGCTAGGAGCTCCTGGTTCTGGTAAAGGAACCCAAACTTCCAGATTGCTCAAAAAGTTCCCTGCTATCAATTCATTATCTTCTGGAGATATCTTGAGAACTCAAATATCATTGAACACCAACGTTGGTCAGCAGGCATCTGACTATATAAAACAAGGACAATTAGTCCCTGATTGTACCATGGTAGAGCTTATAACCACCCAGTTAAAGTCACAAAATTGGTTGAATAGCAACGCTACTTGGCTATTGGATGGATTCCCTAGAACCTATAGTCAAGCTGATGGGCTTGATAAGGTATTAACACAACACAATTGCCCTATTAATATGGTGGTGGAATTAGACGTGGACCAGTCTGTAATCTTGCAAAGAATTGAGTCGAGATGGGTCCATACCCCTAGTGGAAGAATATACAACTTGGATTATAATCCTCCCAAAGTCCCGTTCAAGGATGATATAACGGGCGAACCATTGTCTAAACGGGATGATGATACTGCCCAAGTGTTTTCAAAGCGATTGGACCAATATAATGAAGAAATTACTTCCCTTAAGCTGTTTTATCAAGCTCAAAACATTCTATATAGAGTGAGTGGGGATACCTCAGATATCATCTATCCCCAACTAGAAGCTTTAATCATGGATAAGTTTGGTCCTACTTCCTCATGAATCCGTATCTAGACCATTTTTAGAGTACCAAGTAGAGTAAAAGAGAAATACATAGTAATGAAATTAGCCTTGTTGCAACGCTTATGTAGCTTCCCGTATGATAAATGCCATCGCGCAGTGGTACAATTGTGGAAATAATCCATCAGTTAACACACCCCAATGAAGTTTTATATCGATGAGTTGCCGGTGTTGTTCCCGTATCCCAAGATATATCCAGAGCAGTATGCTTATATGTGTGATATCAAAAGGACCCTAGATGTAGGTGGAAATTGTATCTTGGAAATGCCTTCAGGGACTGGGAAAACCATTTCCTTATTATCACTAACGGTTGCCTATCAAATGTTCTTTCCAGAACACCGGAAGGTGGTTTATTGCTCTCGTACAATGTCAGAGATTGAAAAGGCTTTGATCGAATTGTATAAATTGATGGATTTCAGGGCCAAAGAGTTGGGTTATGTCGAAGATTTCAGAGGATTAGGATTGACCAGTAGAAAGAACTTGTGCCTTCATCCCACCATTTCTAAAGAAAGAAAGGGGGCTATAGTTGATGAAAAGTGTAGGAGGATTACTAATGGTCAACTTAAACATAGAATAGAACAGGGAGCTGTTTCGGAGGAAGATCAACACGATAATCCTGAAGCGAATTCGTTATGTAAGTTCCATGAGAATTTGAATGATATGGAACAACACGATTTGATTCCTTCAGGAGTTTACTCTTTTGAAGGATTAATGGATTATTGTAAGCAAAAAAAGACATGTCCTTATTTCACCGTCAGAAGGATGATTCCCTTTTGTAACATTATTATTTATTCGTACCATTATCTTTTGGATCCAAAAATTGCTGATAGAGTATCAAAAGAATTAAGTAAAGATAGTATTGTAATCTTTGATGAGGCGCATAATATCGATAACGTTTGTATTGAGTCTTTGTCATTGGACTTGACGGAAGATACTTTAAAAAGAGCTTCTAGAGGAGCTAGTAAATTGTCCACGGCTATAGATGATATGAAAGCTCAAGATAGTGAAAAGTTGCAAGATGAATATGAAAAATTGGTGGAAGGGCTAAGACAAGCAGAGATTGCTCGGGAAGAAGAATTATTCATGAGTAATCCTACTCTTCCTCAAGATTTATTGGATGAAGCTATACCCGGTAATATCAGAAAGGGAGAACATTTCGTTTCATTTTTAAAGCGGTTCATCGAGTATTTAAAAACTAGAATGAAGGTGCTACATGTTATTAGTGAAACACCTAACAGTTTTTTACAACATTTGAAAGAGCTAACTTTTATAGATCGAAAACCTCTACGGTTTTGTTCTGAAAGATTATCACTTTTAGTTCGAACCCTAGAGTTGAATGAGATTGAAGATTTTAATGCACTTAAAGATATTGCTACTTTTGCCACTTTGGTGTCCACTTATGATAAAGGGTTCCAATTAATTCTAGAGCCTTTTGAAACGGAAGGATCCACTGTTCCCAATCCAATTTTGAGGTTTACTTGCTTGGATGCGTCAATTGCCATGAAACCAGTATTCGATAGATTTTCTTCAGTTATTATAACATCAGGTACCATTTCTCCTTTAGATATGTATCCAAGAATGCTTCAATTCGAAACCGTGATCCAAAGGTCTTATACTATGACTTTAGCTAGAAGATCATTTCTTCCAATGATTGTTACCAAGGGTTCCGATCAAGTATCGATTTCGTCCCGGTTTGAAATCCGTAATGATCCCTCGGTGGTCAGAAATTATGGATCATTGTTGATTGAATTTTCAAAAATCACTCCTGATGGGATGGTGGTATTTTTCCCATCTTATTTGTACATGGAATCTATTATATCAATGTGGCAAACTATGGGTGTTTTAGATGAGGTGTGGAAATATAAATTAATATTGGTGGAAACTCCCGATGCCCAAGAAACGTCATTGGCATTGGATACTTATAGAAAAGCTTGTTCTAATGGAAGAGGAGCTGTATTGTTATCAGTGGCTCGTGGTAAAGTCTCAGAAGGAATTGATTTTGATCATCACTACGGGAGAACAGTATTAATGATTGGTATTCCTTTTCAATATACCGAATCAAGGATTTTGAAAGCTAGGTTAGAGTTCTTAAGAGATCATTTCCAAATTAAAGAAAATGACTTTTTATCATTCGATGCTATGAGACATGCTGCCCAATGTTTAGGTAGAGTGTTAAGAGGTAAAGATGATTACGGAATTATGGTATTAGCAGATCGTAGATTCAGTAGAAAGAGAAATCAATTACCCAAATGGATAGCTCAATCATTATATGATTCAGACACAAACTTATCAACTGATATGGCATTAGCAACTGCTAAAAATTTCCTTCGATCGTTAGCCCAACCTACCAATCCTAAAGACCAAGAGGGTGTATCAGTATGGGATTTAACTCAATTAGAAAAACATCAAAATGAGCAGCGTAAACTCTTGGAGGCTGAGTCTGCTCAAGACTCCAAACCTGACCCTCATGATTTTATGGATATGGATGATGATGATTTTGCATTATTATGAAGCCTTTATATAATGCGATTCCAATCGCGTTCTTCAATATATAAATATTTGTACTATTACATAGTTTTGATGTCAAATGAGTTCATATATATAGTACTAGATATCGGCTCCAGATTTATCAGAGGTGGTCCGGCTGGTGACGAATCGCCTAAAGTAACTTTAATCAATGAGGGATACCACCAAGTGGAAAATCTGGTCTGCCATCCACCTTTTCTACAGTTAGATGATCATACCTTAACTGCTACTCAATACAATGATATAAGAGGGGAGTTAACTAGCACAGTCAATAAATTGATAGATATCTATCAGGAAGATGGTGGGAGATGGCTAGATTTTGCATTGGGTCTCAAAGACTATAATGTGATTCTTCATGAACACTTGCTTGAGTTTTTCAATAATTTACCACTTGATTTAAGCCGAACGAGGATTATAATATTAGACAACAATGACAAGCTTTCCCTCATGGATAAGTACCAGGTGGCACAGATCTTGTTGCTTAAAATAGGGGTCAAGTCGTTGCAGTTCATACCGAGTAATATCCTTTCAGTGGTATCTAGCAAAGAGCTAAATGGTAATGGATTTTTGATTGAGTTAACTTGGAGCAGCTGTAAGGTCTCAGCTATCATGGATTTCCGAGTGTTAGGAATTCATGAAGATTCCACCAAGTTAACCGGCGTTAATTTGCATTACAAGATTGTAGAAGAGCTCGTGAAGATAAACCACCCAGTAGTGGAAGATGAAAATAGATTCAGTATTGTTGAACGATTTATTTTAAACTGTGTCTATAGCGGACATTCTGGAAATCAACAGTTATATCGGGAACAAACAGTTGAGGGATATGTATTTCCTGGCCATCTTAGAATGGAGATTTTAGATTCAATGATACTGGATATCATTGAACCTATTTGCAGTATATTGAACCCTGAGACCTCTAGTCTTGGTCCTGATTGCATTAAAATATTAAAAGAAAATATTATATTTGACGGTGGTATAAGTAATATTCCTGGTATTAAAACCAGCATCTTGCAAAGGTTGAGAAACAAGTTATCAGCACCTGTAAAAGCTAATAAATGTTTGGGAGCCTGGCAAGGAGGATCGATTTATTGTTCTACGTCAATATTAAGGCGAACAAGGAGCATCAGGAAAGCGGAGGAACTTACAAGAGAAACAATCAAAGATATAACCAATGACGATGGGATTCAATTGACAAAGATTCCTGATGCACTTAATAACAATCATCAAGTTTTATGAAGTTAAATATTGATATGCTATAAATTACTACAAAATAATTCATCTATGTTCTCAAAGCTTCCAATTGCATTAATATTGTTGGGTCTATCGATGTATCTAGTCCATGGGTACTTGCGATAATATTCCTCAAAATATTCCTCATCATCAATTCTATCAGTAAGCCAATGCCAAACCTTTTTAATAAATGGTTTTTTGGAAGACCTTAAGGTATCTTGTTTTGTTGAAGAGTAAGTATCCAGTATATTTTCAAGTTCATGATCTAATATATATAATAGATTAACTTCGTCATTACGTTTATGATCATCAATATCAATCATATTTGCTAGAGGGGCAAAGAAATTGACTTGTTGGTTGTACTTAAGTGGAACCAAATCCAAGGCATGGGTGTTTGGAACTAAAGGATTCTTCATTATTGGTTCTACTACTGGCTCTGTAAATAATTCTGGACTTCTGATAACATTAGGTGTCTCTGTCGCCTTAATTTCTTCAAACCCATACTGAACGGGAGAAGTTTCGTAAAAGACTTCTTCATCTAAATTAGTTTGTGGTTGTTCTAAGTCAATTTCAGTAGGAGCATCTTGTGTCTGGTCATAAGGATTGTTTTCCTTTGTAAGCTCTTCAGATTGAGAATGAGATGTAATGACATCTAATTCGTAGCCAATACTAGATTGATGGTCATTTTTCTTTTCACGAAATAGGGCTTTTTTCTCGGGCTTGTTCTCAGATTGGTAAACGTGATGGAAATTGAACGATAGTGACCCAGGTACTATTGTCCTTGAACCTTTACTGTTGTTCTGGTTGTTGTAATTCATATTTGCAACTTAGACAATGTTTGGTTGCAAACTGTTTGTACTCAAATTTCGCAGCAATTGCAAAAATCACAAACACAACTCAAACAAGTGATGTAAAAAACCAGATATACCATTAACTAAAAACTCAATACAAAACTATAAGTATATAAAAAAGAACACCAAAAGGAAACCAGACCTCATGAGTTTGTTGCCATACAATGACTTGGGATCAAGAAAGATATAGCAACAATTACTTATTGATATCACTGTTTTTCATTAACGTACCTACATAATCTTGTAAATATTGGTTATCGTTTTCATATTTCTCACATACGGTTTTAGTATCTCTAATATTAGATGACAAGGAACTAATAGAAGATTTTAGTTTAAGAATTTCATCAATCATTTGGTCTTTGGACATGTCCATATCACTTGCGACTTTATTAATTTTGGCGTCTTTTGAGTCATCCGGCATGGACTCTTTGGATTCTTTCGCAGATTGTTCACCCATTGAAGCTTCCGGTGTATTTGTTGATGGAATGGTGTCTTGTTTTGTTTCTTCTGTACCCATTTTATTCCTTGTTACTCGGGTGGTGTATTTTTTCTTGACTCGTAAAATCCCCATAAAAATCAACGAGAGCTTCGTGGTAGTACGGGTGACAGGATGTCGCGTGCTACCACCCTCAGGCTTGGTCGGTCATGGCACCGAGAACGAAGGATTCACCGATAGGGATACAGACACAACAGAAACAACTGCAAACATGTCTTGGGAAGGATTTAAAAAGGCCGTTAACAGGGCTGGGAATTCTGTGATGGTCAAGGATGTGGATAAGACCATTGATAAAGATTATGATGTCGAAGAGAGACGGTATAAGACCTTAAAGACTGCCGGAACAAATTTACAAAAAGCCAGTAAAGGATACTTGGATTCATTAAGAGCAGTTACGGCAGCCCAAGTTAATATATCTGAGATTGTTAATAATTTATATGAAGAAAGCAAACAGGGGGGAGGTAGTCAATATGGAAATGTTGGAACCTATTACTTACAATGTGTTCGAGAATTTGATGAAGAAACCGTTAAACAAATTGATGAACCATTTAGGGAAACTATATTGGATCCTGTCACCAAGTTTTCTAATTATTTCACTGAAATTGATGAAGCTATTAAGAAGAGAAGTCATAAGAAGGTTGACTATGATCAATGTAAAGCTAAAGTTAGAAGATTGATTGATAAACCATCTAAAGATGCTGGAAAATTACCTAAAGCTGAAAAAGAATTAGCACTTGCTAAAGATATCTATGAAGATTTAAATCAACAATTGAAAGAAGAATTACCTCAATTAATTAGTTTGAGAGTTCCATTTTATGATCCATCTTTTGAAAGTTTAGTGAAGATTCAATTGAAATTTTGTACGGAAGGGTATTCTAGAATCGCTCAAATTCAACAATATTTAGACCCTGCTTCAAGAGATGAATATGCCAATGGATTATTAGATTCAAAGATTGATGAATTATTGGGTCAAATGAATACTTTAAATATTGCTGCTTTGGGTAAATAGATTCTTGTTCTGTTTTTCAATATTCTACAGTAGTTACATGTACTATTTACAAACAAGATGGTTCTATAGTATCTGTATTGTCATTATTAGTGTTACACCATCTTACCAGGAGTATTTTATATCGAATCACCTTTATGTCTAATAGAAGTTACACTCATAATTAATATGTAAGCTCCTTTGACTCTACAGTTGACTCGAAATGTATTAGCCAATTATCAGACAACTTATAATTGTACTATGATTGTGCATACTTCCGTGATATATGGTCTGAAAATTTCGTGTTGTTCATGACCGAAGTCAACCTGGCTCCTGACTCTTGCATGTCTATCACCTTACTTCGCACATAGTTTAATTCCAATTTGGCTAAGATCGCATTAAGATCTCGTTAGGTGGTAAGTACAACAATCCTGGCCTCTATTAAGCTAGTGACTGGTTAATCAGGTGAATCCCAAAGAATTGTGACTATACTGTCATTAAGTTAATATTCTTTCTATTTGTGTGCTCATTGGAGTCATTATCGGAAATATTACATGCTCAGTGTTGCTGATATAAATAAGACACCCATCTCCTTTCCTTATTTATTGATCATCGGAATTAATGTCTAGTTTGGATTACTCAGGAACTTATGGTGCTTCCTTTCCTGGATTAGAGGGTGGACGTGGCACCAATCGGATGATAATTCAACTAATTAAATTCATTCTCAATCATCCCAAGACAACCATCCTAGTACCCATGTTACTAGTATTCGTCCTTGGGTATGACATTAATTATGACTTCACGATAGGTCCACTAAACACCTTGATTAGCCAATTTTATTTACTGTTGCCGGGCCCTAGTATAAACGATAAGCAGTTATACGAGTTGACTGCTTCCAATGTATCAAATTATACTTTAACTAGGGTTTCTTTTTCAAATGGAAACTTGCTAACTGGTTCAGCAATATCATATATAGTAGAATTGATCTGGCCTGCTTTGCAGTCGGCCTCGGGATTTATATTATCTCCCGTGGGTCAGTGGGATTTGACATCTACTACAGACTTTTCTACTGAATACATCTTATCTATGCTCAACCATAATTCGAATTATATGATTAATTCCATGTATATTGATAATGTGGAGATGGTCGACCACTTAATCACTAAGGCTAATTGTTTGAGATTCTATATAATCCATAAGAATACCGTTGACTTGGCCCTGATTTTAACTACAATAGGTCTGAAATTTCATCTTCTGGTTACCACTATTAACAATCCCAATTTTATTAACGAATTCATACTCTACTATTTGAAGACAAATAATTTGGGTTATTCTATTTGGAAGTTTTTCAGTAAGTTTATCGTTATTGCTCTGGCAACAGCCTTTTTGGTACATCTATACTTGTCAATTTCAAACCTCCATAAGATCAGGTCTAATTTTGGCATGCTAATAGCGTGGTCAGTTGAATTGCTTATTTCCTCAACTAGTGCTATAAAAATTCTTGAATTTACCCATGATGTAAAAAGCTGGTCTCAGATGTTTGAGCCTGCTAATATAATCACCATGTCAGTATATATCCTAACAGTGGCCATGATCAGCTCAAGGAACTTAATAAGGATATTGGCAGACTTATCAAGTCATGATTATTACAACAACAATCCAAAAAATTATCAACAGAGATTGTATAAGTTCTTCATTGGGATTAACAATAATTGGGATGTATCTTATACAAAGTTAACCTTGATTAGTAAGTTTTTTGGTCTTTTTAACATGAATTATAGTTTTAAGATACCCAATGTATCAAAAGTCTTGTTCTTGGATCTTTTGATGCTTAAGTTGACGGAGAAGTTAACAACTTTTACTATCTATTATTATTTTAAGGGTAATTTTTTGGAGGTGTTTTACCTGAAAATCGATAATTATTTCAATGCTGTTGTCATTGCTTTGATAATTGATCATGCATTGCAATTGTCATTCCTAATTGGTGTTATCTTAGTCGATAACGATAGGAAAGATATATCAAGGATCCTAGATAATGTAGTAGAAGGGGATGATTCCGATGAGAACATTCAACCATATGATCTAATGACAACTAATGCCATTAGTTACTTGTTATTAAAAAACAGACCTCCAAGGTCTTCTTTTTGTTATAAGTTAGGAACTTCATTGACATTTGTAAGACACCCTACTTCCCTAAAATCCTGGTTTATCATGTTACCCACCCTTCAATCTTTCAACTTATTGATCCTTTTGATGACTTGGTCGGTTTATATTCCTTACAACCTATACAATTATGATCCCCATTTTGTTAACGCTATGGTTATAAATCGCCAATCATTGGATTTGTTCTACTATTTGGAATTTTTGATCCTGTTAGTTCTAATTTTATCATTGACGTTCATCGTTTTCAAAGTATCAAATTTCAAGCAAACTAATTATGATATTTCCCAAAACAACCCCATAGAATTGAATGATATCAAGCAGTTTAACACCATAGATTTGTATAATCATGACTTGGATGTTCTCAAGATAACTTCAAGTGATTCTTCCTTCTTATTGTCTACAAGTTTGGATCACAAAGTCTTAATATGGTCACCTTTATTAAAAGAGAGAACGGGGTCAACTTTACATAAACCAATTAACCTATCATCACAGATCAAGGTTGATAATAGGGAATTGGAATTCTGGCCCATAAATTATGTTGATATTAGTAGAAGTGGGCTATTCATTTTACTTTTGAACTACAAATACGGTATTATAAGATGCTATTCTAGATCATTGATGGAGTTTATTTGGGACAAGCCACTAGTCAATGATAATAACCCCAAGAAAAGCAATGATAAAATATTAGAAAGTTTTTTTAGAGATAAGACTGTTCCAGGACGTCTAAAGTTAAGAATGATTGAGAATCTGCGGTTGAACCATAGAAGAAGGGCTAGTGAGGTGTCAATTAATGGAAACTTCCCCAGACCAATTGATGAAAAAATAGAAGATACCCACCCAGATTTCATAATGGTATTGGAATCTGGTACCTTATTGACTTACTCTTGTAAAGACGGAGAGTATCGTGTCGAGAACGTATTAAAATATATTTATCAAGATACTGGTGATCTCAAATTGCTTTGTGCTAAAAAGTTATTAACCCCTAGAGTGAATGATAGGATTATATGTCAAGTCAACAATGGTGATCTCATTCAATGTGTTGTAATTAACAATAGATGGGATTTTTCTCTTTTAAAAGTTAAAGAGAATAATTACAATAAGGAGCTTTACTTCAGTCAAAATCCATTTTCTACACCTACTTCTATGTCTAGGGCTAGCTCAATGAATGTTGGATTTGGATCACTCCATGCTGCACCAAATGATACAGCTACTGATTTTGTTGACAGAAACAATCATGTTTCTAACTCAAAAATGAGTATCAATAAACCCACTCTTGTAACTATGGATTTCGTTGGGATGATTGTAAGAATTAATAATTTAGTGGCTGAATTGATTGATGTTCAAACGGGAATAATCATGAGAAAACTCAATATCGGTCATTTCAAACCCTCCAGCTTTAGAGTAGCACATCTGGAACCAACCCATTGTAGATTCTGTGGATGTGCCTCTATCCAATCTTTATCGATTATCTATGAAGATCATGACACAAGCACATTGATAATTCACAGTTTCAAAATCCAGAATAATAGATCAAAGAACAATATTTGCTTAAGAGTGGAAAGAGACCCTAGAGAAATCAGATGTGTAGGGTTCAGCGAGGTTGTTGAAGATCAACTTTGGTATGAAAATATAGCCAAATGGGAGGTGACAGATGTAAATATGATCATTGGTGTAAGACGTGAAACTGATGATTGCAATCTAAATCAGGATACTAGTAGTGACAGCGATGATGCTAACGTGAGTTCAATTGATGTCTCTAACACTACCAGTAAATTACTGAGCTTGAAACAAAGAAATCAAGGGAAGACAAAAGCAAGCACCAATGACACAAACGCTAATAATGGAGGATCCAATAAATGGGATGGATTCATTATTACCTTGAATGATGGTATGCTAATCGATTATAATATACCCAACTTATCTCCAAATCTAATTTCGAATAAAATCAACTGTATTGAAAAATTTGGATTCAAATCAGTAGCTATTAGCTTTGGTAATTTGATTAAGATAATGTACTTGGGTAATGATAAATTGATAGAAGACAATTTATATTTTAGTGACCCCAACAAGAACAAATCTATTAATAATGAGTTGTTGTTTATTAATAAGAGACGAAGAAGATGAACAGGCGTAAGGACCTGATATAGTAATTTGTAAATATTTAGATAATTGACAAGATAAAGAATCAAGCGCAACCCAGAAATGTAGCCACTCTTTTTTTGATAGGTGGGTAGTCGCCCTAAAGCTCAATGCACCTTGGGGGCTTGCTGACCCATGGTGCAGGGATATGTACCTATATTAGGCTATCAACACTCAAAAAAAAAATGATTCTGCCCAGGTTCGAACTGGGGACCTCTCGCGTGTTAGGCGAGCGTTATGACCTACTAAACCACAGAACCGCTTCTTGTAAACATCCTCAATATCAAGTTTTATATAATAATGATTTAACTAGTGCAAATTGGCATTTAAGGTGTTTTCAAGAGCATTTTCCTTTATTTGGGCAACGTTGCATCTTATAACTGTCATAAGGTGTGTAAGGATTTCCAATGTAAGCTCCAGTGCCATAGTAAGTATGAATAATGGAAAGAAGCATTGTTAAATATTGGCTAGGCACATTATTCTCATCTTGTAAGTTTACTGAAACCACTGTAAGATCATCAGGCCTAAAATGTAATAACAGCAAGATATTCTACCATCTTGAGTGGTATATGAATGCCAGTTATACAGAATTCATCAATATTGTCGTTCAAAGTCCTGACAATATCCACATTAAAAGGCGTCCAAAGGTTATACCAATGATTGGTTCAGTGAAAAAGATAAGTGTTGATAGGATATCCCCCAACTCTATAAACAATTGTATCGTCTTCTTCTAAAGTCAGTCGGTTCGTCTTGCATTACCATTTAGAGCTTGGCTGCAAAAACCGAAATATGTTTATAGCCTTAAAGCTAACCAGCGTTCAGAAACGGCTTTACAAGCAAGCTTAGGGATTGTCAATAACATCCTATACATCATCTATACTATCTACTTCATGTCACCAACCCAACCACCCTATGTCACCTCCAAAAAGGTAGAGTCCAGGCAGTGAGCCTTCGGCTGCTCATGCTCATTTTGCTCACATCGATCGTCTTTACTCCACATAAACTTCATATGCGAAAACAAACGAGTGGAAAAGAGTTCAGTCTTGCAACAGGAAATAGCCCATCAGAGTACAACAGGATGTCGGACGAAGATATAATATTTGCTAATTTCCTGCCCAGTGATGCCAAATTACTCAAGAGCAGATCTAATAATCAATTATTGATTGAGAACCCCATTTTATCTAGTTTGTTATCCAAGTTATTCCCCTACTTGTTAATCATGGATAACTTTTTGGAGATTATTACATGGACTAACGATGATCCTTATACCAACTTGTTAATTATGATTGGTTATTCGCTCATAGTTATGTATTGGCAAATATTAAAGCTAATTGTTTTACCATTGTTAATTAGTCTTCTGTTTTCTTATGTAACATGGTTGATTAATTCTATATTGTTTGACACTAGAAATAATGAAAAACCAACAATTGATGAAATCTTATTTACCTTGCATAATATCACAATTAGGTTTGAATTACTATTAAGGCCTATCAAACAACATAACTTAAAATATAAGAATTTTTTGCAAATATTTATTGTTAGTGCTATTCTAACCCCTGTTCATTTATTATTGATCAAAACTTTAATCAATCCTCAGAAATTTTTATGGTTGGTGGGACTTTTCTTATTTAGTTATCATTCTCCCTGGTCATATACGATTCGAAGATTACTATGGAGATCTATTTATGTGAGAATTATAATCTTTTATTTGACTGGTTTGAATATAAAGTTGAACTTTGAAAACCAGATGAAGCCACTCAATTCGTTCACCAATACCTTGAGTGATTTTAAAATATTACTGAAGACTATTGAGTCTCCTACTAAATTAAATCAGATCATTAGATTCGAAATCTTGGAAAATGAAAGAAGATGGGTAGGATTTGGATGGACAAAATTTTTATTACCTAACGAAAGAAGCACTTATTGCTTTGAAGATTCCTTGATTGAAACTCCAGGCTTGAAGGACTTCAAACCTCCTGTGTTTGATAATGACTTGTATGAATACCATTGGGAATGGTTAGAACAAGATTGGTCAATTGATAAAGAGTATAGTAAAAATAGAAATGAAGGGTGGAAATATTTTGATAACAATTGGGATGAGGGTGATTACTTTGATGGATTTTCCAAATTCACTAGGTCTAGAAAGTGGACCAGAAAGGCTAAGTTAGTCATCGATAAGAAAGCAAAGGTTTATGATGAATAGTAAGTAGACATTATATCATTTAAATATAAAAGCATGTAGTGTACAGCACAAAACCGTCTGCTGCGACGGCTCATCTCATCGCTTTGTAGGTTTTATCTTTTGGTACACTTGTAGTCAAACAGCACCGAAATCGCCATCATGGGAAAAGACTTGGCTAGAGGATCCAGGGTTAATGGAAAAGATTGGAAAGAAGAAAAGGGACCGGTTAGAATGAAGAGTCTTGGAGTTAAACAACTCAGTAGTTTTGAAAAACGAAAGCAGTTACAAGAGCAGCAAAATCAGTACAAAGCAAGAATAAATGCTTTGAAACAAGAAAAAGAAGATGAAAAACAAAACAAAATCAATGAAGTGAAAAGAAGAAGAGATATTAAGGAAGAAAAAGAACGGTTAGAAAAAATGGCATCTAAATTGAAGCAAAAGAAACTCGACCGTTTAAGAAAGAAAGAAAAGAGAAATAAGTTACTTAAAGAACGTTAATCAACACAGGAGCCATAGATTATGTTTTATGAACTAATGATTAATTATATTTATATGGAATGCATGTATATGGATATATATATTCGTACTTCTTGATACTTGTATTAGAAATCCGCTCACCCATAGTTAACATTAGGCTTTGAGCAAGCCAGATAAATTACCCGGATATTGGCTCGTTAGTATATAAGCAACTCGATTTCCCGTGAACTTGCCGATTTTTCGCTTTTTTTTTTCCCTTTTCCGGAGTTTGTGCGCGGACTTATCCTATTGTGCCTATAGAAAATAATAAGTGGGTAACAGCTTCTATATAGGTAATACAGTTACAAGCTTATATTAATATACATAATACTTGCATAATCAATTGGGATACATTAATTTGTTTTCTCATAATAAGTTTGCTGAATAAAAAGAAAATTCGCTTATTATAAATTACTATCAAAATGGATCCATTAAAAATCCCTACTGATCCTACCACCGCAAAGGAATTTACCGATGCTAATGCTATGACCTTTGAATCCAATCAAGCTCAAGGTCCTAAAAAGGAGGAATCCCAAGATGGTGTTATCGAACCTAAAACTGAAGAAGATGAAGGTGCTGCTTTGGGAATTGTCCCTACTCTTCAAAATATTGTTGCGACCGTCAATTTAGATTGTAGGTTGGATTTAAAAACTATTGCTTTACATGCCAGAAATGCCGAATACAATCCTAAACGGTTTGCTGCTGTTATTATGAGAATTAGAGATCCTAAAACTACAGCATTGATCTTTGCTTCTGGTAAAATGGTGGTAACTGGGGCTAAATCTGAAGATGATTCCAAATTAGCATCGAGAAAATATGCTAGAATTATTCAGAAGTTAGGTTTCAATGCCAAATTTACTGACTTTAAAATTCAAAATATCGTTGGGTCTTGTGATGTTAAGTTCCCTATTAGATTAGAAGGATTGGCCTTCCACCACGGTACTTTCTCCTCTTACGAACCAGAATTATTTCCTGGTTTAATCTATAGAATGGTTAAACCTAAAATTGTGTTATTAATTTTCGTTTCTGGTAAAATTGTCTTAACAGGTGCTAAGCAAAGAGAAGAGATTTATGCTGCCTTTGAGTCAATTTATCCGGTGTTGAGTGAATTCAGGAAATCTTAAAATGGTTGACGTAATTATTATGACTTATTAATACTAATCTGTAAATGTACTTTTAGCATATAGAATATTTTATTATCTTTTTTTTTTTATAAAATTTTGGGTTAATATACAAGGGGTTTCAAAAAGTATCTCTTAATTATTGGAAGAAGGGTTTAACCATTTGAAGTAAGAACACCTACCTTCCTTGTCCAACGATACTGAGTTCCTAGGGCAACACCAAAACTTTTTTCCTCTAGTCTTAGAGCTATTTAAACTGGTCTTTAATTGACATACTTCACCATGCTTACACCTGGGAGGATCTCCATATATTGATTTCAAGTCAAGCGATGTCTTTTTTGAGCTCAGAAGAGAACTGTTAGAATCTGATGATGTGGTTGAATATTGTGACTCCGATCTAGTTAGCTCCAGTCCAGTTTTAAATTGCAAATTTTCTGGCAGTTGTGACCTAACAAAGAAATTGTTGATGGAAGGCTGATCTTTTTTTTTTCTGCTCTTGTACTTGAGATCTGAGTTGATTGATCCCTTATCAGATTTCAGATCATCTTTGTAATTATCCATATCATTTAATTTACGCTTTGCTGATTTGAATAAAGTTGAGATATCCCGATGCTGAACCAATTTATAAAAATATTTCGACTCAAAATCTAACTTCTTTTTAATCAAGCCATTATCTAAAGGTTTATTATACGGGACCTTGAAGTCACTGAATATGGGACAATGATCTGATCCCATTAAAAAGGGCCAATTACTGGATTTTATGAGATAATCTGACCAGCATTTAGTGGTTAGAATCAAATCAATCCTGGACCCATAATTAGTTTGACGGGCTCCATTTAAGGTATTCCAACATGTATATAATCCCATTTTTCGACCCTGGGATTGTCTGGTAGTATCGTATAAGAATTGATGTTCTCCGTCAGAGCCCTGAAACGGCAGATGTACGAATCTGTTCAAAAACAATCTAGAAGGAGTTTCAGACCTGAATTCGAGGGATTGGGCTGAATTTTTTTGTTCAAACAACTCACCATTTTCACCATTATAAGTAATGAGATTCTTCTTAAGTCGAGTGTGTATTCCATCGGCTTGATCAATGAGATCAAGACTTATATTTATATCTCCCAAAATTAATATGTCTTTCCCTAACCGTTTCAAGTTTTGGCAACGCCTAATTAAGATATCCATAAATTTAATTTTGAAATCAGCCCCTTCTTCAGTACCCATTGAATTAGCAGGGCAGTAAACCGAAAATATAACCAAGTTATTGGCCATTTCAATCACAATACACCGACCTTCATTATCTAGTTTCAATGCCAAATCAAGATCTATATCATCAACGTACCCTCCAATAGCTATACCGGCATCCTGATTCATTTCCATGTAAGTTTGACGAGGGTTAATAGCAGATGGAAGTATACCTGTTAATCCTTCTTCTGCTTTAATAACGGTCAAATTGAATTTAGTAGCATCAGGTTCGGAATCATTTGGTATCCTGACAAACAATCCAACTCCACTATAACCCTTTTTAGCCTTAGGTAAAGTGATAAAAGATTTATAGTTTGATAAGTTCCCTAATTCAATCGAAGATGAAAGGTCATTATTGTTAACTTTTAGCTCTTGTAAACTAATTATATCTGCTTGCAAACAGCCAAAGATAAGTCCGAAATTACTGTTAAACTTATTCCACGGGTAGTAATGAAATATAGTTTTAGCACCATTAATATTAAACAGCACTATTCGTAAGGCATGAGGATCCTTAGTATCGATCTTTGTTATGGGCTCTAATTGTGTTAAGCTGTTTAATTTATCATAATTCATTCACAGTTCCCTATCATCTAATTCCTTTCACACATAGGCCGCACTGGCTCCATGAACGAAGCGGTGTGGTGGTGCGAGTGGGGGATAGCGGTGGCAGTAGTGGCAGCGATAGCACTGGCCGTTGGTAAAGCGCGGAGCACCGAAAAAACTGGCGCGCAGTTATGGCGCGTCGCGTGCGCCCCATTGAATATTTCTATTGTTGGAAGCCAATGAACGTTAGTAGAACGCCTCGATAGCAAAAAAGCATCTCAGATTTAGTTTATTCTTTCACTGTTGAAACTTAAAAGTAGGGGAGTTTGGTTTTTAGGTCTTCAAACATGATTAATGCTGACCAAATACTAAAAGGGTCACCTTTTCAGACTAATAATGACTATAATCTTAACAATACCACTGAAGATTTATTGAAATTTCAGTTACAAGAAGAACACAAAAATAAACTTAAAGAAATTGAATTGAATGAAGATGACACCCACAGTAATTCCAAGATGATTTCTGGGGATTTGTTCAATAGTTCATTTAATAGTCATTTGCAATCGAAATTAGATGAAGGTGAAATTACTCTTGAAGAAATTCCTAGTTTGATTTCTACCCCAAGCTCAGAGTCTGAGGACATCGATCAATCTGATGCTTTAATTAACCACCAGAACCAGGAAAGTAGACTCAATTATTTAAATTTAAAAGTATTGATTGAAAATTCTGTGTTTGAAATCTCCAAGATCAACAAGGATCAAATTTACTCGTTGGATACTTTACGGGGCTTAAAAAATCTATTAGATGAAAAGAAAGACTTGAAGAATTACTATTTATCTAAGCTAGCAATCTCAAAGCAATTTATTTCGAATATAATCGACGAAAATTTGGACTCAAATATTTTGATAAAAATTGTTAAGTCTAATAATACTTTGAATTCACAAATTCTAGATTTAAATGAAGAGATCAATGATATAACGCAAAAGATAAATAACCATAACTTGTCCTGTCTTCTTTTGGGGTATATTGAAGATATTAGATTGTCCACTAATTCTTTAAACTCAAATGGTAATTTTATCAACAACAACAACGATTCTAAACAGTTATTTGATAAGTTTATTGCTTATCTTGTATCGATAACAGTGGGTAAAAACATTAACCTACCACCTCCATTAGACGAAAACAATGACTCTGTCGAAAGTAAATTTAATTGGGTCAAACATTGCATAGACACCCTTTTAGCAGCTGAACCATCTAGTGGTATGAACTCATCAGTGTCAAATCCACATTTCAGCAACAATATCATGGAAAATTCTTTGACCAACATGACTGTTCCTTCTACCAATGATAATACGCCCATGAAAAGCAGAAATGATCATGAAGATAATTCAATCTTGAATGAATCATCTATCTATTCAATTAGCCCTAATAAGATTGGTAGTTCCAATGACAAGCTTCTAAATGAATATAAAACGGCATTGAATGATTTGAGATTTTCTCATCAATACTTAATTAAGGAATTTGAGTATTCTAGAGAAAATTCTTTAAAGGTTATTCAAGACTATCGTAAAAAGAATAATAGCTTGGAAAAGGAGTTGATCAAGTTAAGAGGCAATTCTGATAATAGCAGTCATGATTCCAAAGATAAAGAAATTGCCAAGTTAAGAAGAGAGTTGAATCACCTAAAAATTGACAAATTAGGGTCTAATAATGAACAAGCCGACGAATCTTCGGATAGACAACCTTCTATAGGTATGAGCAATGGAATATTAAGAAAAGAGTTCAAAAAAATTGTCAGTGACATTCAAGATCAATACGAGACAGAATTGTCTCAAGAACGTTTATTAAGAAAGAAGTGTCAAGATGAACTCAATAAGACTAAGAATTAGGCCCGGTATGATGAGCCTGTATCTTGTTCTTGTTTTTTCCGTTTTTACTTCTTGTTTCCTTGTACACTAGCTAACTGGCCATTGATGTAGTATTTCTGTTTCATACTGTACTTTTATCTAAATATACAAAGACTGTACTCGCTCAGTAATATTATAGCTCGCTTCAGCTTAAGTAGTTGTAAGGCGCAGATCGCGTGGTGCGATCTAACTAATATTGATCTTGAACTAGCTCAGGTTGCAAGGCAGAAATGGAAATCAATTTCTCGAACGATGGGCCGATTGTGACTGATGACGTTGAATTACAAAACTTTTCAACTGCCGATATTACGGTAATTCATTTAATTCACTCTTCCGATAAATTTGTCAACGATGCTAGAAAGATTGTTACTCAATGCAATATAGAGTATGGAGCTGATATGTATTACAGGCTAATCACATTAGCTATAAAAGCATTACTATTGGTGTTAAGGCGGTATAAGCTTTTGTTGGATCCCAGGTTAAAAATAATCGTTTTATATAAGTTGGCTGTTCTATATTTTGAAGAAACTTCTAATCTAATTGACTGTGAAAGGCATTTAAACGAGGCGATTGATCTTGCTACTAAGCATAACTATTTAAAATATAAGGTTATATGTGAGCTATTACTCCTCAGGCTTCTTCGTATCTTAAAAAGGGGACCCAAAAATGGTATTCGTCATTTTGATGCCGTAGCGAGCCAATATAGGGAAAACTCTACCATAACAGTTTTGTTCTATATTGTCAAGCATCAGTTATATAACACTTTATCACAAAGGAGATTTAGCAAGCTATTATATCGTCGAATCCTACAAGCTGGTGAGCCTTTGACTACTTATACTTGCTTATTAGGTGTTTATAGCCAATTATCCAAAGGTAGAATAGGTAACGTGGTAGATCTTCACATCAAGCCTGATTTTGAGGATCCTAGAATTCCTGTTCAATTGGAATTAAAGTACCGTCTACTACTATTGTACAATCAGATTATAAGAGGTGACCAAGATTCTGTTCGAGACTCGGCCAAAAATATTGATTCGATAATTCAAAGAGAAAGACTGCAAAATTGGTCAGGTTGGAAAGAAACTGGAGAGATAACCCTTGAAGTTTATCTAAATGAAGGTATTAAGGATTCAAGAATTAATCTCAAAGTTTTTTGGTTAAATGTGACCCAATTTAGAGCGTTGTATTCTTTACTAATGGCTTTAAGCCTTTTTCGAGTCAAGAGGATCGATGCCGTACCGAGACCCCTTAATTATTCTTTAAAATTATTGAATACTGAAATAAATCAGTTAACCAGCAAATTTGAGGATGGTGTTAGTGCTAGTGCAAGAGAATTGGCTCGTGGCATTTCCTCGGCTAAATTCTTGTATTACAATGTAAATTATTACTTGCAAATTGCCAATGATATCCAACATGTACATGGCCCTTCTTTCATTGATCAGGAACAATTATTCAAATCAGAGCCGTGCTTTGATAGCCTAGTCAAAGCTTCTTTTCACTTTAAAAGTAGGTATGCTTCTGCTTTATCTTTAGCTAGAGGAAATGACGTAGAAGGTGCTCTTTTGAAGCTTGGGGTATTTAAAGAGACGGAAAGAACAGTCGATGATACAAAACTTTATGGTTTGATCCAGTTCGTCCATCTTCTTTCCTGGCAGTTGGATTTGATAAAAGACGAAGAACACAATAGAAATGGTGACAATAATTATCATGGTGATAATGGAAATAGTAACAAAAATAACCTGAAAGCTCCTAAAAATATGGCTGAACTTCTGAGAGAACTTGATTCTTGTAGGGAGTTGCTTTATGGCTATTTAAACATGGAGCTGGAACTGTCGAACAAAAACCCTGTAAATGGTTTCTTGGAAGTGTTTAACGAAAATGAAGAATTGGTTTGTCTTCTAAAAACGTTACTTCTGCTTTATAATCCAGTACAAAGCCAAGTAGATTACGAATTTCTCAAAGCCATTGACTTGTCGAATTTCTCATCACCGTTCATCAAAATTTTAATCAACTTGGTATGTTTTTTTAACTCTACTTCAATGACAGAGATGAATAACAGAATTCTGGACTGTTTAAGAATTTGTGAAACCTTAGACCATTTGGATAGTGACCAATTTCTTGTCCTTTGTGTATACAGGGCTCAGCTCTATCTTGCTAAGAAAAAAGGTTTAACAACAGAAACTGAAGAGCTCAAACTAAAGATCATCGACCTTGATAAAAAGGTTAAGTTTAAACCTCTTAGTTATCAATTGAGGCTATAAAGTTCTACTCGGTTGCTTCCTTGGTTCTAAGAATAATATCCATTGCAATATTAATATATATATAGCATATATAAGCTAACTGGTAATAATGTAAATATACAATAATGGTAAAAAAATACATGTTTCCGCTTTCTTCGATCTATCTCAGCTGTTCATGAAAAATCTTAATCCTTTTTTGACTTTTTCTTCTTAGGAGTTGATTCGCCATCTTCAGCCTTTCTTTTCTTTTCCTTTTTTTCCTTTTTCTCTTTCTTCTCTTTCTTGTCTTTCTTCTCCTTCTTTTCCTTTTTATCCTTCTTTTCAGAACTTTCGTCCGAACTTACAACTCCAGATTCATCATTTGATTTTACTGGTAATTGCATTTCAGGAGCTTCTAATTTTGAAGCAGGGACTGGTGGTGCAGGTTCCTCGTCATGGTCTTTATATTCGGACTTCCAAGTATCTGGAGTGTTTTCGTTGACTCTACCATATTTATCTAATTTTCCATCAGCTTTCAATTGTTTCTTCTTTTGAGCGATTGGTCCCAATCCCCATCTTCTAGGATAAGTATCACGCTCCATGATACATCTCTTAACTTTGGCAACAACACCATGGTCACAAGATTGCAAGTCAACAGATGACATTTGAGCAATACCAATGGCGATGGCCTCACCCTTGGTGGTCATTAATACAACTTCATCGTATAATTCAATACCTTCTTCATAACGTAATAAACCAGGAATCATCAATTTGGCCCCATAACAAACGGCATTAACAGCAGAGTCTTTTACCACCACTCTTTTGTACCCCACTAATAAAGTTTCTAAAGGTTGAATAACCCTTCTTAAATAAGTTTCGTCTCTAGTATTATCATAAACATATTGGGCATCCATAACATCGTGTAAAGTGACTAACCCTTTATTTTCATCTAAAGCACCTGAACGAACTCTTCTTAATTCTTGCATATGACCACCAACTCCTAATAACATACCTAAATGGACACATAAAGTTCTCATATAAGTACCAGCTTCACATGAAGCCCAGAAAGCGGCTAATCCCCTTTTGTTATCGAACTCAATCAATTTAGATTCATAAATAGTTCTAACTCTTAATTGCCTTTTAACAGCAGAAATCAAAGGAGGTCTTTGGAATAAAGCACCAGTTAAATTTTCTAAACTTCTGTTCAAGTCCTTGGCATCATTCAATTCATCATGTAATCTGGCTATGCAAACATATTCTTTCCCAGCTCCCTGTTGAGATTTGACTAATCTGGTGGCTCTATCAACACATACAATCAAACAACCAGTAACCTTAGGATCTAAGGTACCAGAATGACCAGTTTTTTCAGTTCTTAAAATCCTTTTAATCCAAGCAACAACTTCATGGGAAGATGGATTTGATGGTTTATCTAAATTAATGACCCCTGAAGATACATATGATTTGATATCTCTTTTTAATGGGGAGCACCCAGATGGAATAGGTGTATAATGACCACTTCTAATAAGTAATTTATCATAGTTCTTTAACAATAATGGCCAGTCAGACGTATCGTTACTAGGAGATACAGACTCTGGTTTGATTATATATTCTTTAGACATTTCCTATTGATGTAACTTGCCCGTACTGTTTACTGCCTATAGACTCCTAATGAAAAAAAAAAATTCTCTCTACGATGAGGCAGACTTTCTGAAAAATTTTTATTCCTGTATATAATTTACCCTGAGGTATATTAAAAAAAATCTGCTTAGTGCGTAGTATACAAGAGATAATACATAAAGGTAAATGAAGGCCCTAGTACAAAGACTAAGATATTGATATTTTTTTAGAGATATCCGATTTTAATAACTCTAGCCAGAACAATTCTCTCCCGATATTCCGGACAGACTTTATACAAGAATCAAAGTTATCGTTGTTGATAATTTCTGATTCGTTGTCAAAGTCACCACCAATCAACGAAATTAAATCCTTGTTAGCCTTAATTTCACTAGAAATGTCGTATAGCTGGTTTGTAAGTAACAGATCGGGTATTATCAAGTCATCCAAACTAATTTTGTTATTGAAGCCATAATGAACATGATTACTGTCGGATTCATTAAATTGCTGCAAACGGTCAAGTTGCAGGTTTAGGTTACTGATTTGTGTTAATTGATCAGTTAAATGAGTTAAATGATTATTAAGGTTATCTCTATTGGCCATAGCTTGATTATAATGATGATTCAATTGATTATAGAGCCCATCAATCTTTAAAGTGTTAGTGTTTATAGCTTCCAACATGCTTGTATTCTCTGGCATCTGCTGCAAACATTCGTTGATTCCGTTTGAAAGCTTTGTTAAAGTTTCCTGTTTTTCACTTGTGATGTTCGGCATCAGAACAGCAGATCTGTCATCTTGGTCCATTAAAGTTTCATTGATAGATTGGTTTCTTGAATGATTGAAGTTTCGACCATCAGGCAGAGCAGGGGAATGAACGGATGGAGGACTTGAATATGCTGGGGGTGGAGCAGATTGTGAATATACCTGATTCCCAGTAGGGTGCCCTCGAACAGAATTTGTAAATTGGCTTGGTATTGAGGGGACTGATGTGTTAGGAACCATTCTAGATTGTGGTTCCAGTGCTGGAGATGCTTCACCTGGTAATGGTAGCGGTGATTGATACTTCAATGGAATAGAAGGTTCTTTAGGAGGTTTGGTGGGTAATGGGGGTCCAGTTGTTTGGGGGCTCATGCTATTCCCTGTGTGCTGGTATGACCCAAGTTGTGATTGTCGTTGCTGAGACTGTCCCTCCAGAACTGTAGATCCCTGTGCAGACACTTGAGTACCTAATGGAACCTTTGAAGGTTTTGGTGGCAATACAGGGGTACTAACGGGGCTAGAAGTATATATCGGACAATTATTTTCGAATATGCTTTCTAATAAACGAAAAAGATTAAGTAGATTGAATTTTTTGATGGAAGGCACATCTGTCTGTATACAATGCTTAAACCAATCTGTTAAATAAGGATGATAAAATTTTCCTTGGCTATCAATAAAGTTTCCAGTATTAAGGAAAACACCCCTTGAATTATTGGGAATTACAAACACAAAAGGTACCCCATTTTGATCTTCATACAAAATATCATCACTGAATGGGTAATTTAGAGGAACCCAAATTTCAATGGGCACTCTAATACCATTCTTAAGAGGTACATCCCCATAAATATTGATCAAAAGATTGGAATTGCCGGTAGCACCAGAAGTGTACACTCTAGTTCTTATCCTAAATCCTCTAGAAAAATTCTCCTGTAAAAATTGGATTATGTGTGTATAAGCTATTTGCTTATTGATATATTGCGGTTGTAATACATTATAGAGCCAATTGATTAATTGGTTGGGTAGATCAGTCATGATGTACTAGCAAGGTCTGTATCCGACCATCAGCGTTGATACCGGCCAGGGGTGTGTCTTCGGCAAAACAAGAGAGCGAGCGTTTGGTCAAGAATTTTGGACTTTCCTCAAACTCAAAAGGACTTGTATTAGTAGCTATATACAATGAGTGGGTATGTATTGCAATCTGGTTGTTTGAACTAGTGTGACATTGCTTGTGGTTCCTGAGAGTAATTAATTCATCCCGAATAGTGTAGTTGTATGTTAAAGTGGATGTGGACGTTAGTGGGAGCTGCCTGGTTTTGCTGATTGATTGCATTCTTGAGTACATTAAAAAACTGCTCAATAAAGGTTAAGACAGCTATCCAACTTCTGCTTTGCAAACCTGTATCCCGTAGCTATTCAATTACCTTACTTGTGATGATATACCTTCATGTAACATTTACTAACTACGACTCTAGGTATACCGTATTGATTGTATTTGTTGTTGTGGCCGCTTTATGTGGGTTGACCTGGGTAGCTGCCCCCAAACAAGATAGAACTGTTTGGAGATCTTCCATTATATTAGGGTTATCAATGTGCTTTTTGATGTGGGCTTTTACCTATTTGTGCCAGTTACATCCATTGGTAGCCCCCATTAGATCAGATTTGAGGCCCGAAAGTGAATAATTACAGAAGTCGTAATGGTCATTGATACACTCTGTGATATTCTACATTGCAAAAGGTAAATTCTGAATATTCCGTTTCAATTCTTTTACGATACTTTTTCCTAGACTACCTTCATAGTAACATAATATACAGTTTAATTTCCTTGGCTTTGTTTTTTGTTTCCGCCTCTGTTATAATTATAAACTTACGGTGCATCTAAGTAGATACAGAACTTCTAGCAGAATGTCGAACCTCTTCTATAATGTAAAAGACTCGGACCAATTAGTCTTATCGCGAGTGGAATTCATTTTCCATCGGTGAGGTGCATTGCCTAACTAGGAATAAGATAACGATCAGCAGGATGCATTCACGATGGACCCCTTCTTTTATCTCGACCTGCTGATCGCTGTAACCCCTAACATCTTCTGAATTAACTTCTCCTTTGTAGTGGAGCACCGTATAAGGGGGCTTTACGGCTAAACTTATCGTATTGTTAATATTAGGTTTTGCTCTCTCGAAATCTATTATAATGCTATATCATCGCTATGATCTCGCTTTTTTAAAGTTGCCATCATTTTAATCGCTTTTATACACTATTTTTTCTTCTTTTTTTTTTTTTTTTTACAGAATTATCGCCTTTTCTAACAATCATGGTTGAAATGAAGAACTTGTTCCTGTTTCAAAGGTCGAAAGATGGTAAAGAAATCGAGACCCAAGAGATCGACTATACTCCTTCAGTAATATCAGGACAAGTTTCTGTAACGGGAGAGAACCAGCTTAAGAGAAAATTAAAGAATAGACATATTTCCTTGATAGCTTTAGCTGGTATTATAGGGCCGGGTATATTAATTGGTGCTTCTTTGGCTTTAAAAAATGGGCCTGCTAGTATTATAATTGGATTTGGTGTAATTGGATTAATTGCTTTCTCCATGATGCAATCGTTGGGAGAACTATCTACTACATATCCTACAGGGGGTGCTTTTTCTACTTGGGGTAATAAATTTGTTGACAGAGCTTTCGGTGCTACAGTTGGGTGGTATTATGTGATCATCTGGATAGCGGTATTAGCTAACGAATATAATGCCACTGCTTCAATATTAAGATTTTGGGGTCCTCAGGTTCCAATATATGGATATATTTTATTGTTTTGGGCTGCCTTTATGGCTTTTCAGTTTCTAGGTGTTGCTGCTTTTGGTGAAGCAGAATTTTGGTTAGCCCTTTCTAAAATTATTGGAATTGTGGCCTTCTATATTTTCTCCATCATTTACGTAGCAGGTGGTATCAGTGGTACTCCAGCTTTTGGTTTTCATTACTGGAACGATCCTGGTGCTTTCAATAATGGTTTTAAAGGTGTTGCCAGTACTTTTGTTTTTGCATCTACTTTTTATGCTGGAGTCGAAGCTGTGGCTATTGCTGCTAGTGAGACAAGAAATCCTAGCAAGGCTATTCCTAGTGCTATCCGGCAGACATTTTTCAGAATCATTGTAATCTACATGGGTATCTCTGTTAGTTACGGAATGACTGTCCCTTATAATGATCCTGATTTAAATGCTGATACATCTACGCTAAAATCGCCAATGACAATTGCTATTACACGAGCCGGTTGGGATGGTGGTGTTCATTTAATTAATGCTTTCATTTTGTTAACCTGTATTTCTGCCATTAATAGTTCTATCTACATTGGCTCAAGAACTATAGTTAATTTAGCTAAAGAGGGGGCAGCTCCCAAGTTCTTGGGATACGTGGATAAGAGAGGGGTTCCTTATTTTTCCATTATTCTAATGAATTCCTGTGGTCTTTTATCATTAATGAATGTCAGTACAGGTGCAGCTAAAGCCTATGGGTATATTGTTAGCTTGTCGGGTGTAGCAGTATTTATAGTGTGGGGTTCCGTGTCATTTATGCAAATTAGATTTAGACAAGCTTGGAAGCGTCAAGGTAGAGATTATAAAGATATACCTTACCGTGGTATTTGGTATCCATACTTGCCGGTGCTTAGTATTGTGCTAAACCTTTTCCTTGCTTTAATTCAAGGTTGGTCTTATTTCGTGCCTTTCCAAGCTGGTGATTGGGTTGATGCTTATATTTTGTTGCCCTTTTTCTTTGTATTATTTGTGTTTTTCAAACTTGTTAATAAGACCAAATGGGTAAACCTTTCAGAAGCCGATTTGGATGATGGTAGAAGGGTTGATTTGGACTGAACTTTATTTGAAAGTCTAAGATCATATTGCTTTTGCATTCTAGAGACCTTATTTTGTATAGTAATATATGTTATGAAATGTTTCCGGGTAATAGTAGTGAATGAGGATATTCAAGGTGTGAAAATTTTTTGGCTTCTCTTTTGGATTTTTTTCTTAACCTTTCTTCTCAACCAAGTTGCATTTATATATCTATATATTGAACAATATATAGTTACACTTACTCATACGTTACTCACATCATTATTTCGAACGAGATAATTATTTGTTGAAGAAGATCTATATTCTCTCAAAAATTTCCAAGACTTTTTAAAAACTCCTGTTTCTGCCTCATATTCTTTATGCATCCATAGAATAATGGGTTCTGGTGATGGAGAAGATTAAGCAATATAACGGCTATCAACACTTGATACTTGTCGATAATCTGTTATATTGATCGTGTGGTTAGGTTTTGTATCCGTGTGTGGCAGTATTACCCAATGGTTGTGATAATGTCTGATCGGCCTCCACTACATTATATACGATTAATTTTGCTAAGAGTTTCGCATGGAGCTTACATCCCTCTTTCCCTGGAGGTCGTAATTTCCTGGAATCTATACCATAAGATGTGGTGGCTCTAAACTCCGAGCTGTAGATAATTCTTTGATCAAGAAATCTACTCTATCGCTTCCGTATCAAATTCTCATCTTGGGTACCTAATAATAATTGGGCCATGGTTCAGTAAAGGACTGGGAGTCTTACCTTTCATCGTAGTACAACTTGCAATAGGGTTACAGGTAATAGTAGAGAGTCCTGTGTTTTCACCTCCCTGTGTGTTTTTGAGGATACAGCAGACCGTGCAATCTTAATCATTTACGGAAAAAATTCGTTAAACCAATGCATTGAACAAGTACTACAAACCTGTTGAAGGGTTTGAGGAACACAGTCTTTTCTTCTCGACTCTCGTGACATTTCGAAATGGAAAACATTAGATGTCTCGGAATTAGTGTAAGATAACATATATTAAACAAAATTATAAAACAATATAAGAAGTAACGAATATACGAATGTAATGAATGTGGTGTCAATGTATGACTAATGTAAAGAATGTGGTGTCAATGTATGACTAATTTAAAGAATGTGGTGTCAATGTATGACTAATGTAAATGAATGTAAATGTAATGAATGAATGTAATATAATGAAGTTTTCTTTTTTATTTTTTTTTTTTTCTTTTTTTTTTTTTTTTTATCTAAAAGGAAACAATTTTAAGGGAAGCAGCAGGTATAACAAGGGAACAACAATATTTTTTTTTTTGGTTTTTTGATTTTTTTGATTTTTTTGATTTTTTTTTTTTTTTAATACAACAATACAAGTGTTTTCTTTTAGCTTTTAATATATCTTCGTCATCAAAGTCAGGACCACTACTTTCTGGCTTTGGTGAAGGAAGTAATACTATTGCTAAAAGAATTGAATAACTGAATCAAGGGAATGATTTTGGAACCCGAATTCAAAATCTGCTGTTCAGCGACGTTGATACTGGAATCTTTAGGTACTTCAGTTTCCAAAGTTCCAGTACTGTTCACAATGACAGTAGGCTGAAAAGACGCAGACGAGTCGATTGAGTCTATAGATCCACTATTCGATACTTGAGGTGTGTGCCAAGTTAACAATAATTGATCTTTGGATTTCTTGCCTTTAGTTGAAACGAAACGAGAATGTTTGTTGTAAATGAATTCATCCCATTCATCAACAACAGTCTCTAGTTCAACAACTTTGGATGCGGTCACAGAGGGTTCCAAGACAGCGAACTCATGAGACTCGGTATCAGGGCTACCCTCAACCTCATCAACACGTTCACTTTGCTTTTTACCCGTCTGTCTAAGAGCAATAGAATCAAATGAATCAACGGAAGATGTATCACTACCCTCTTCCTTATATTCACGTTTTCTATAAAACTCCAACACAGCCTCATAACTATAATCCAAAGATTCAATCTTATCATATAAGAATTCTCTAAATGATTTTGTTGAATTAATGGATTCATCATGATCATAGACATAGCGGCACCTATAGCAACTGAAGTAGTATTGAAGGATTGTTGGGTTTTGCATTTCAAAGATTTGCTTGAGTTGGGTGTCAACCATACCCTCAAGCTCTTCAGTTGAATAAAACCCTAACATATCTTTATCGATTGTGAAGTCGTGCATCACAATCGTTCCTGATTCAATAGTCTGCAATGCTACATGATACTGATAGGAATCGTCTGGTTTAATAATCCTTTCTTGTTTGGATACCGTCTTCTTGACTCCCTCACATCCAGCTAACGATGAGACTTCCTGGGAGTCGTTAGAGTCCTCCAGTTTAATCTCCGAAGTGTGCACGGGCTCCGAAGAATATAAACTATAAGAACTAGAAACATCATCCCAGTCGCTAGTCTCACTAGCAACGGAAGCTTCATTATCAGCTGAAGGTTGGGGTGGTGGGTCCCTAAACATATAGGAAGCCCTATCAAGAAGCCTTTTAATCCTAAAACTATATTGACTGGATGTTTCCGAGACAACAGTGAAGGAAAAGTCCGAGTCTTCCTCAGCTTTAGCTCTAAGATCAGCAGCAGCAGCTCCAATATTATAGATACTAGAAGAGGCAACACTGTCTTCTAAGAAGGAGCTATCCATAGCATCGGCAAGTTTATCTTTGTTGGAACCGCTATGACAAGTTAAATCGGAGAAGTCCCTTTGTAAGTAGGATTCATCAACGGTTTCATCAAGGTTAATGGTAGCATCTAAAATAACTTGAGGTGGAGTGAAGTCAACTGTGTTATTTTCAAGCTGTGGTTCCAGGGGTTCTGGTACAGCCACGGGCTCTGGCAATAAGGTTTGTGGTAACTGGGTCTGTGGTAATGCGGTTTGTGAAAATGGTTGCAAAAATGGTTGCGAAATTTTTTTCGCAGCCAATTTTGTTGGTCTAATGAATTTAGAAGCCAAGGACTTGAAAGATCTTTTAGCCTTGAGCTTCTTAACCCTGAAAGAAACCTTAGCTCTAGTTTTAGAGTTAACTATCCTTGATTTTAATTTCATTTTTCTTTGGTGAGAAATAACTGGTTTCTTCGGACTTAGCTTCTTAATATTAGGTTGAGGGGATGGTGATGGCGATGATTTTCTAAAAATCTTTCTTAACTTTGATTTCATGGCTGAGAAGGATGGTTTCATGGGCTGTGATGGCTTTGGTGGATTGAACTTTAATTTTAAATTAATAACAGCCTCCATCTTAAAGGGTGGAAGGTTTAGTTTGAATGGATTCTTCCGACCAGTCTTTGGGAATGGTGCGGAGTTGGGGAATGGTGATGGTGAGGATTCTGACAGAGAACAATTGATTTGAACTTTATCAGGAGTTGGAATTGACATTGTTATAGAAATTTATAGTCTAAGTACTTGTAGTATAATATTTGGAATGCTTTCGAGAAAAGATGTAGTGGTAAAGAAAAGAAAACTTTTAAAAAATCTGGGTACCCTCCTTTTATACCCGTCTATCTATCACAAACAGGCAAAAAGAGTTTTTGTTTGTGGAGCCAAGGAAGACCTATAGAAGATTAATAACGATATTCTCCCTACTGAGAGTTATATATGGGATAGCAAGAGGGTGTGTATAAGTTTAAATTTCTACAACAAATTGTAAAATGCTAAAAGGCATTTGTCACCATACTCAACAAGAAAGCTACCGTAGATGTAGTTCGTTTTTTTGTATGAAGTATAACACAAGCAAACAAGATATAAATAGCCTGGGGATTTGTTACTAGTTACTTACTACCCTCTAATGGTTTACCTCAGTCCTTTTTAATTATTCAACCTCCAAATAAATCCTCCCATGCAATTCGTGATTATCATTAAAGAAGACATCAAATTCTGTCATCCCTTTCCATGGCCCAGTTGGACTAAGAGTGTCGATAGATTATTTAGCTTCAAGTGGATTTTCAAGTAATTTATGGATTATCATGATTGGTACTAATATACTTTAGTCTTATTATCTAATAAAAGAGCAATTTCATATTTTTGTGGCTTTTTTACCACTCGGCATAAAGAGTACTAAGTATTTTGTAAAGCATTAACGGAAGCTGTGAGAATGACTACGAAGACAAGTATTGAAACTCAGCGGGATGATGATTGCAGAACAAAACGTTTTTACCACCTTGAAGAAAATACTACTTAAGTATTCTAGCCATTTTGTAAATATGTTTCCTAACCCCCTTATAGGCATCTAGATTATTATTATGCTGTATTCCCTTATACAAGGCGTCGTCTTCGAGTTCCTTGTGTCTCAGGTTCGGCGTAAGGCAGAACTTGCGATTTTCGATAGTCGCAAAAAAAGATAAGCAAGAAAGTCAATTTCCTCTCACAATAAAACTCCTCTTCTGATACCCTTCTACAATAGCTAGTTATCTTAAATCACAATAGTTGGTTGCCATACCCGGGAAAATAATTGTACAGGAGCTCTTCCATAAATGCCGAAGACATATTTTTCAAATACCAAATATGATAACTTCGTCGTTAAATTTCTGATACTTGTAGGAGTACGGTATTATTCTTCAACTAGAAATATAAAAAATCTAAATTTCTGCAAAACTTGAGAACTATTATGTTGTCAATGATAATATTTTTAATGTGTTTGAGAAAGTCTGCCTTGTAAGTCTTCAGGAATTGTTTCTCATTTGTATTTCCCGTGAATAATTTCCTACTGAAAATTCAGATTAGCTTCAAAAAAATTTCTTCTGCCACTGATTCTTCTTGATTATATTGATGGTACCTTTCTGATGGGGCCCATATCCACAAGGTAGTCCACAATGTTCCTGTTAATGATCTACCTTGCACTGGTAAATGCCACTTCATCCTTCACCGGGACTTTAGGTATTAGATTGCATTCGAATTCACTTGTTTTTCTGATCCTTTGAAGGACTGAAACTTTGAAAACTTAAGAATGAAGTAAAACCATTTTCAACTCTAATAGTGACTCTTCTGCTTCCAAATATTTGGAGTTCCCAAATGAACTTTCCCATGAGACATATTATTGTACGGTAAAGCCAATAGCTGTCTGTTCGGGAATTCACCCCTTTAAGTTCTATTTATCCAAGCTGCCAATTTAGATAGTGCTGGATCTCTTCAGCACCCCTAAATTACTTCTGGCTGACAAAGTAATAACCGAAATTAAAGTTTAATACTGAGATGAAGATACATTTCGCTCATTAGTGGGAATAGTAAGAGGCTCTACAAGAGTCAATTGGGAGTAATGTTGAAACTTGTGATAACAATAGTGGACCAGGTCACCGTAGAGCCCAACTTGCGATACCAAATCCACCAATAGCAACCAAAAGGCAGCTCAACTTACATATGGATTCTAAGGGGGATTATGAAACTTGCCAACCAAGTCATCATCAAGGTTGAAATCAAATACGGTATTAAAAATATTATTAAAAAGGATCATTTTTAGGTAATTCAGCAGGTGCTTTGGTGTTGACTTCTAATTTGATTGACTCATCTATTCATGTTATTAGTTAAACATGATGACTTAAATTCCATGACTGCTTGGGCTTTAGCCAGTGCCCTCTTTGGATCAGGTGCCTGAATTGAACCTATGGGATATCATACTGCTATAAAGGCAGGAGCTGCTGGTATGTGGTGTGGTGTTAAAAGATTCTTACACTAAGAAAATAGATAGTAGCCAAAATTAAGAGGAGGAATGAGTTAATTTGAGGTATCTGGCTAGCTTTTAAAATTCCAAGAGAGCACAATTGAAGTCTGCTGCACAAGAATGGAAAACACACAGCATAGTGTATGCTCTTAACGGTAGTATTGCAGTCGACATCAATAATGACTAGTTTATAACTCAAACATCAGAGGTGAAGTCGAGACAATAGAACTATATTTTCCATATACGTTTCAAACTCTTGCTACTAAATGCGGTAGCACCCCTTATGGCGTTCAGTTTCTAGCTCATATTTTTTAATTAATACAAAAGGTATTTAAATTCAGTTTAGATATTCAAGGCAGGTTTGAATTTAAATAATAAAAGTAGTATCGGAAGTTAAGTATATGTAATGATTTAATCAAAATAGGAATACACAAGAGCTAGTTTGACAAGGTGGTATCAACACCAAACACGTAAATAACCAGTAGGATGTTGGGGAATAAGCCAGCCCCCTAATCCCACAGGAACAGGAACTGCCACAAGGATATAGGCTTGTCTATTGATGGTGAAATAAAAAGTGAAGACAGTGGGAGTGCCCAATGGAAAAACGATTTCATGTATACATACAAGGCATTGATGCAAGCCATATCCAATAGCAAAAAGAGGGTTACAGGATTTCACATTTTAAAATGTTAGGTCCTAGCGAAAACATCTCTTAAATGAGGAGTTGCATGGTATAAAGATTCGAACTGATAGACCAGCCACCATCAAATCGATTTACAAACATAGCGACAAAATAGAATCGGAAGCTATATGAGCTATGCCTCATAGTAAAAGAAAATTATATCGAAGTATACCAAGACTATATATGTGTACCCTACTCAACATCACAAGGTTTTTGGGGTCAACAGGTTAACAATATACGAGACCTTTTTATTAAGCCGATTGAGTATTGATTGAAATCAACCATACGAAGTCCACTAGTATACCCACAAATAATCTTTATCCGAAAGAGATAGCCCTTGTATCAATTGCGACTCATACAGGAAATCAGAGCGCCCCTCCCAAGCGAATGGCACCAACTATCTTCACTTGTCCAACGTTCTCAACTCACATGTTCTAAGTATAAGCCAGCAGGAGCTAAAAAACGGAAAGAAAAAGAGCATATGGAGACGACTAAACAACAATACCTACCCCCCCCAAAGCTGCTTCAGACACCGTAAAAGTCATGAACAACATCCTCTTCAATAAGAGAAAGCAACATTCACCTATGCTCCTGTAATAAGTCGCCTGAAAAAGGCAGAACCCATAAGGAAGTGACACCCAAGCTATCCTAGAGCCTTGTCAACGAAGATCGGATGTGAAACGGAAGCCAACTGTAGGACATCATCTAGCTCGCCTATGTCTAGGAGCTTAGAATTCAAGGGCTGAGAGCAAAAGCGGTTGAAATCAGGAGCCGGAATCAATGTCAACTAACATCTTCTTTTCGAAAAGAATAGAGACAGCAAAGAGCGTCTGAAGTTCTTTCTCTTAGCCTTTAACGTAAATTTAATCCTGATACGCTTCACTTGATAATAAATAATAATTTTTCTAGTCATTATTCACTTCTTGCAAGGAGATAGCTCTTCACCCTCATTCTGTATCTACGTACCATTTGGGGTAAACACCGTAATCCTGAAGGTTATTGAAGATGATACAACAAAGTGTGTTGTATTGAATGTGCATAAGGTGCTCTTCTCTTTAGGGATATCCGAAGTGAATTGAATTACGAGAGGTAGGTTATTAAGAATTATTAGAAAACCATTTTTTCAACTAGTTTTGAGAGGAAAATATCTACTTTGTCTAGCCACCACCTGGATAAACTTAACCATAGATCATCCATGTTATATAACGAGACATATCGAGTTCTAGAATATTTTTAAACAGATCTCCACTCTTCTCGATTCCTTACAACCACCTTAAAGAAAATAGTGGATCCTCTATTCCACAGCAGAGTATTCCCCAAGTGGAAGGAGAACAGACATTTCCTTCCTAAGATCTCTGACTAATGAGAACAACTCTGACAAATGCTGTAAAAAAGCATGCCTGGCATTCAAATTCACCCTTAACTCAACGGTTATGACTACCGAATCATCCTTCGGAAGGAGGGGGTACATTAATAGGTGGACCTAGTAGCCTACTCATCCCCATAACAAAGCTTTCATGGTTACAGGGCGTTACTTTGAGCACAAATTAGCCATTAAATGACAAGTGCTTCCTTACGCTATACATATTACTCTCTCTGCTATACGCTCATCCCTACAATATCACCCGGGTCTATCACTAGAATTACCTTTGCAGGGCCGACAGCTACTTTACATGACACTTGCCAAATGAATAAGACCTAGTTGGCTTTTCCCAAGAAATTCAATGCCCGACCTAACGTAGAACGACTCATACATTTATCCAAGAGGCATTGTAGCTCTGTTTCTAAGTAAACATTCAAGGTATCATGAGGTCGCCTATCTTCAGAAATATACTCTAGTGAATTCGAAACCCGACATAATTGAGTATTAATGATCTGTTAGAGCCATTTCGTTAATTTTAAGAGGGAAAAATATTTACTAACACTTTATAGGACAACAAGAGCGAGCCACTCAGTTAACATGGCCCTTTATTTGTAAGGCTGTTATGGAAGATTTCAAATCTACTCCCCCCTTGGACCTTCTTCAACAACCTTTAGTATGCGAAGTCATCATTAGTCAATTCTCTGATTTAGCCCCAAGACCTATTTTATTTCTTTCTCGACAAGGAAATTTTTATGGAAGAAAATAAAGACAACCTTGGTGGGTGCCCAATAAAGTTATTCCCCTTATTATTATGTGTTCGCTCAGTTATAATAAGTATAAGATCTATAAAGACAAGCTTAATTCTATCCTCAGACACACAAAGTATCTTGAATATACAACTGTCGTATTATCAAGCCATATTTGAACTCTCGATTGTTTGATCAGGATCACATAGTAGAGGAAATGTCATTGCCCTGTGCAGCCCATGTGGGTGTAACAAACAGGTTTAGAGGTACTCGTCAGGCTTTGTGTGAAACGTAGACCAAGGAAGAGGATTACGCTTACATTCTCTCCAACAATGAAGTGATGACAGCAGAGTTTGTTAGTTCTCAAAAACGCTTGGAAGTAATACAATCGGCTCCGACTTATTGAGGCTGCTTCTTGGTGTTACTCCTAAGAATGGTGTTTGGGAGGCTCATTGGGCAGTACCATTTTATGATATGTTAAAACTCGTGTGTCATCAATCCAAGGGCCATCGCTTGACCAATACACCTGCTGTAGACACTGGTTGCCGATCTTTTTTTTTTTTGTTTTGAGGGGTAACAGTATATTTACTATATATAGATGTAACGTTGAACGTAAGAAGAAATTGTTGTAGTTGAGAATCACGATATAGAGCTTGTGCTCATTTTATTTTCTAATTTTTTGTTGAATACTAATTTTTTGAAAGGTACAAAACTTGATAAATTAGGTTAGAGGAAACCGGGGAAGCTCTTCGAAGATTATAAATGTTGTGGAAAATAATCTTATATCATTCAGGATAGTCACAACCAAAAAGTGGAACTTGATCACATTCAACGCATGGTATTAAGTGTATAGATATTTGGACAGCAAATAGAGATCAATGCTTGCCTAGATGGATTTTCACTTATCTGAAAATGTGAAAGTAAGATTCACATACTCTTCTGGATTGAGGGTATTGGATATGTATTCACTAGAGTGCGTTTCAGTATCCATCCTCCATCCAGAGGAATGTAATCATCCTTCTTATGAGAAATTTTCTAGTAGAAGGGAGAATATGAAGTTGTGGCTTACTATTGTGAAGTTTCTACCCAATGATTTTATTTCTGATGACTCGAGAAATTAATATATTTAAAAGCCTTGTAATTATCGGGATCTACTTCAGTCTAGAGATATTGTTAATGAAGATTAGGGGTTTTCCAAGCTTTGAAATGAAGTGCTTTCAATATCTTCGGAAATAGTTGGAGTCCAGATAACTGCCTAGACTTCACCAGGTGATGAACTCTCTAAGATGTTTTTTGTTTCGTGATTAATTACTCATAGGAGTGAATCTAGTTAGTCAACTATGCAGTTTGTTCTATCATTATCTGTAGTGAATTTTTAGTCCCAAGATATGATCTTTAAAGGACCATACAAGCGTGTAAGTATTCCCACACTCAACGATGTTGTCTCCTCAAGGTCTACCTTGCCGAGCAGCTAGATATCACTACCTACGTGCGGTAGGGCCTTTTTGATATCTGTCGTTTTTATGGCTTAATTTGCCTTTTCTGTCTAACTAGTCTCAGCTGAAGACACTGTTGCCGGTAAGATGCTTTAGTGTTTCGGGGCTGGCCACAAGCTAGTTAGGGATATTGCCGCTCCTGTTATGTCGGGCCACTTGAACAATGGTATACTTAGATATTCGGGAACTTCGATAAACATATTTAATTTTACGCTGGAATGCCTGATTTCTTGTATACACTAGTTAATACTTTTTATGCGTTGACTCAATATCTGTCATGTTTTTGCTTATTTCAGACAAATGACCATTTATAACGATAAAGCGTTTCTACCATGGCAGAAACTATTTTTGTTCAATTGGTGCTTGTGAAGCGGTTAACATGTTGAGCGAGATCTTAGAAAATTGTTTCTGCTTAGTAGCAATCAATTTTCTACAAACAATTTCACCTCTTACTTGCTAAAACTTAAGCTAGCGTGTTATCTGTTATTTTTTAGGCTAAATTGTGAAATGCTCATCGCAGTTATATATCTTTCGTTTGACTTAACAGCCAATGTTGCTTAACAGTTGAACAGAAAGACACTGAAATAATCAGAGAACTTTGGATCACTTAAAATTTTCTTTCCGATTTTATGTTTTCCCAATGAAAGCAGCTTTTAATAGGAAACTTAAGATACCCACGAAGTAATTATATGAAAATTAAGATGTGGTTCAGCCAGCACCGGTTGAGCGAATTATACATTGGAGTCGCAACTAATATAGCATTGTACAACAAAAGAATGGTAATGCTAACCTTGGTAACCAAATAATATATGTGGCTGTATTTGCTAGTCAATTTTGATCGATTCCTTGGCAGTTTGGAAGACTTTTATCAAGTGATCGAATGACCAAAAGAGATATCAATTCAGCCGAGTATTTTATGTCAATAGACAAAACACCTTAGGGTGATTGTGGTTTTTGAAGAGATTCGGGTTTTTCATTATACAGATTGTCTTGAAAAAGAGATTTTTTGCTTGCATAATATATCTTTTGGCTGCAAAAAGCCCGAAAATGTATGTGCGAACACCACACTTCTAACAGTAGTACCTTGCCCTAAAGGTTATTTTTTAACCCTGTAGAACCCTGGTAGCAAAAGTTGTATAACAGGCGGACCCAAAATCTCATATCCTCTTCTCAAAAATTTGATGTGCATGTTATGTTTTGGAATTGACACTTTGGTATTTAAAAGATGTTCAAACTGACACGAAAAGAGGTAAAAGAATGCAATAGTGATTTAATAAAAATTTCAGAGAACCTACGTAGTTTTATTCAAATCTCATATGTATTTTATCCTTTTCTTATCTAAATGAGTTGGGTATCTTTTATCAACAAAGGCTATCATGTTAACCAGTGACAATAACTGGTTGATTTGAATGATTATAAAACCATATAGATTCGTGAGACTTTTAATGACAAAGGGCTACAATTGTGTGGGATTTCCACATCCCCTAAGTACATAATTGCCGGCATTTTTTTAGAAATTTGATAAGGGTCATTGACATCTTTACAAGCAGCAAACCCGTTAATGGAATTTTTATAGTTTAAGTAATAATGATCAAGCGTAACGGGCTGGTTACCACTTGTTGAAAACATCGTAAAGTTGTTCTCGATATTAAACTTGTAGCTGACATCCTTGCCAACCGGTTGGAACAACGTGTGTGTGTCAGGATCGAAGTGCAATTTTGTAGTATCATTGGATGTATTGACGAAAAAGTAGTCCAAACCAGCACCTTCATGTCTTGTTAGAACACCTTTACCATCAATCGCATCATCGGGGGACTCTATTTCAAATTCAACTGTTTGAATCGCCCTAGGCTCATAAGTCGGTGTAGTAGAATTTGAAATTGGTGAAGTAGGAGGACTAGAAGGTGTAGGCATAGCAGCTATCAATGTTATCAAAGAATACGTAACTAAACAAAGATTTAAATACATCATTTCAGGCACTTTTTCGAACGGTCAAATATAACGGTATTGAATAATTCATTTACTCTGGTGACAATCCGGTCTTCTTATAGACCATTGCTCTTACATCCCTTGTTGAGAAGTCAGTCCTCACTTTGGTTCAACAATAGAGCATGAACAATAAGATTAGTGTGGTTGAGATTTTTTGTTCATAAACAATAGCCATTACCTCATCATAAAAATATGTAAGGGGTAAACTTCTGTCTAAAGTAGTAATTATTGAATAAAAAAGTAAGGGTTCAAGACTCTGTAAACATTTATGTACCCCTGAGGATCACAAACATGGTAACTTCGGAAGGCGACTAAAGAACTTATGAGCACAAGGATTCATGAGAATATCTAAGTCAAACCCCCTGAAAGAAAGGATCAACAGGATAGTTCATTGTCAATTGTCCAATTGAACTTAAGTTTCAAATAAACATCAACATAAAAATCTTTATTGTTTACAGTACTGTTTACAAAAATTCCCCATACGTTGAACAGGTAAAGGAGTGATGTAAATATATAAACTCTCGATAATAAACAAACCTGACTTGAACAAATACAGTATAGCCTTTAGTTGAAACCGAAACTATTTATAGCATCAATCAATTGCGATTTTTACAGTTCTTAAGATCAATGAGGTGTTGGTTCAATATATTCACTGGTGTCACTTTTAGTGAGAGCTTGTATCTATTCTCACTGTAGTACTGGTTGTTTATCTGATTGCCTTAATATCAGTAGTTGAAGTTACAGTTTATGTAGAAACAAGTCATAGATACCACTTAGGATTTATAATGCTTTGCTCGAAGAGTAGCGATAAGGGAAAATAGTGTCTTCACCAAGCGACTATCGCAGTCAACTCCTTGATGTGCCGATTTTTAGTAGGGAGATATTATGAAGGGCCCTATCCAAGTCGAAAGAAGCAATTATAGACTCAATATAGCAGCTATTGCTGTTGTATTATGTATCTTTTACTTGGTGTTGCCTTTCAGTGGTGAATTGAACATTAGTCAATTTGGCAAATCGACGAATGATAAATTATGTCCTATTGAACCTAAAATAGCCCCAGAAAGCTTTTATGTCGATAATTCTACTGCATTGGCAATTATCAATGATAAAGAATTTAGAAAAGGATCCATTGCGAAGTTATCAGGAGCTATTCAAATAGATACAGTTGTGTTTGATAACCCCCCTGAAGTGGTGGATGATCCCGGATATTATGAAAAGTTCAAGAAATTCCATAAGTATTTGCAAGACACCTTTCCAAACGTTTATGAACACTTAGAGGTTGAAACTGTTAACACTTATGGATTAGTTTTTACTTGGAAAGGTTCCAACGAATCTTTGAAACCTATCCTATTAACTGCACATCAGGATGTTGTACCCGTGCAGCAAGATTCTCTCAGTTCTTGGACTTATCCTCCATTCGAGGGTCACTACGATGGTAAGTACTTATATGGCCGTGGTGCCAGTGATTGCAAAAATTTATTAATTGGTATATTAGAATCCTTGGAATTATTAATCACCAAGGATTTTAACCCCAGCAGAACCATTATTGCTGCTTTTGGATTCGATGAAGAAAGTGGTGGTTTAGTGGGTGCAAAACATATATCTCAATATCTTGAAGAAAAATATGGAAAAGATTCTATTTATGCCTTAATTGATGAAGGTCTAGGATTTGCTGTCGATAGAACTACAAATTTATTAGTTGGTACTCCTTTCGTTAGTGAAAAAGGGTATATTAATATAGAAACTCAATTAATGACACCAGGAGGACACTCATCTTTTCCTCCAGACCATACGTCTATTGGTATTGCATCAGAATTGATCTATTTATTGGAGAATAATCCGTTTGAACCTGTTTTAACCCCATTGAATCCCGTGTTAACGTATTTGCAATGTATTGCTGCTAATTTTGGAGACAATTTACCGCCATCCATAAAAGAGGCTATATTGAGAGCTGATTATGATCCAGGCTCCAACAAACAGGTGATTGAATTGTTAAATAAGTCTCGTGAAACAAGATACCTTGTGAGGACTTCCCAAGCTGTTGATATTATCAGAGGCGGCGAGAAAGCCAACGCATTACCTGAGTCTGTTTTCATAGTGGTTAATCATAGGATTGCCTTGGAGAGCTCGGTCAAAGAGACCTTAGACAGGTTCCTCAAGTATGTTCAAATTGTTGCACGCAAATATAATTTAGGGGTCCATTTACATAATGAGACCATAATAGAGGGCGAATCCAAGGATGGGTCATTTTATATCCAAGTAGATGGCAATCTGGTTGAACCTACCCCAGCGTCTCCCACTAATGATACTGTATGGAAATATTTAGCAGGATCCTCAAGACATCTAATGCATGACTTGATCAATCCTGATCTTTCTTATGACTTCATGGTAGTACCAATGTTGATGCCCGCCAATACCGATACTAAACACTATCACGGTTTGACTAAAAATATTTTTAGATATTCACCTGGTGTAGGAGAGCAACAGAATATGCACAGCGTCAACGAATACATCGAATTTGACTATCATTTACATTTGATAGCTTTTTTCTTTGAGTATTTGCAGACAATAGATTCACCAAAGGCGGAGAATTAGATTGATGTATGACTAGTGAATTAATATGTGCAGGTGTTATATATTTATGTACAAGATTTATAAAGTTTCATCGAGCCCCAAATAAACTATATAATGATATTCCAGAATTCATGCTAGTATGGTATCAGTCTTTTTGTGACCAGTGTTCTTTTCTTTATTGTCAAATCCGCAATAGGAAAGTAACCGATCCCATTGTCCTCTTTTATGTAACATAGCAAGTATTAACACTACTGGTAGATGATATACAGAGCACCAAAATAACTTTCTAGCAGTGACGTTCGCCATATTTATTCCTTCGGGAGTGGGACTTTTCTGACCATGGCCGTAATTGATATTTTGTTGTTTCCAAAACTTGAAAGCTAGAACAGTTAACCATCCATTTATAACAGCTGAATCAAGCTGGAAAAACCAATCAGTGACGCCAAAATAACTTAAACCGAAACATAATGGAAACATTAATAAAGAATATCGCAAGGAAACCCTAGCGTTGAGCCTGGGATTCTCAGCAGCAGTCATAACGTAACCAGCGTCTTTGTACTGGGAAGCAATATTATGGGATAATGCATTAAAATGAGGAAATTGCCAAGCATAAAGTAAACCAGCTAAACACCAAGCCCCTGGAAGAAGCAAGGAAGACGAAGAAGCCCAGCCCATTAGAGGAGGAATGGCACCAACAACAGCTCCTATCCAGGTATTTATAATAGACTTCCTCTTTAACGAAGTATACAACCAAGAATATAATGCTATATTAAAGAGTCCCAAGAAAGAGACAGTGGGATTGACACCAAAGAAGAGCATGGCACCTCCTAAGGTACCCGCCAATGCTGCAAATTGATAAGCTTGATTAGAGCTTAACAGTCCAATAACAACCGGACGCCTCGAAGTCCTCAACATCCTCCTATCAAAGTCAGGCTCTCTACCCATATTGATTGCATTAGCCGCACTGGAGCACAAACCGGTACCTATACTTAGGAACAACAACTCATGAAGTGAAACAGCACTAGGAGACAATGCGTAGGAACAAATTGAACTTAAAGTGACCAAGATGGTTAAATTTGGTTTTGTTAATTTGATATAGGGTCTTATCAATGTTTTTAATGATTGTTGGTCGAGTTCATTATTGGGTTTCGATTTAGGAGTAACTCGGAACGGGATAGGATTCGAAGGTCTATTAGGACTGTCAGAATCCTGACAACTTAAAACTTTGATACCCTTTAGGCTAGATGCTTCATTATGGTCTTTATGATGTGTCAAATCTGGTATATCTTTCAGACTGGATTTGAAGTTTGCTTGGTCAATCGGTCTCGATGGTTTGATGAAGTTCCGGTAATTAACTGATAGATATTGATTGGAAAAAAAGTTTTGCAGGACTATTAAATTTTTCTTTGTGTTATGGAAAAAGAAATTAAAGCTGTTGAGCCCGCTTAATTTATTTATCGTCAATACCCTGGAAGACATTCTACACAAAGAATCAAACTGAATCCAGTCTATCACAGGTTGTTGGACAGAAAAAAATAATAGGGAAAAGAAAAAGAAAAAAAAAAAAAAAAACTACTCGCACAGTCAAAACAAGTCCAAAAGATTTTACAGGATGAAGACAACGTCAACAGTAGAGTATAGCTTTGGATAGCTGTAATATGTATTTTATTTCTTTAACTAAGGGATTTAAGTCTAAGCATTAATTTCTTCTTTCTTCTCTTTAAAAGCCTTATCATCCTCTGTAGCCGAATTTTCAGACTGTTCATTTAATGTCTTATTTTCTAATTTATTTTCAATCAAATCATGGAACGCAATGATGGATCTTACTAATGTACTTATGTATACCATCATTAGTTCGTCATTGGTTTTGATAGTAAAAGCGGTTGATAAAGGATTAGAAGATTGGTTAGGATTCTGAGTATTAATAAGGTTGTTCTCCCCTACTAAAGCCCCTTCAGATAAATTAGGCAATAAATTAAAAACATTCTGCAATTTCCCCAAAATTGTATGATTGATAGGTAAATTCTTATTATAGACTTTATCCAAATAATTAGCAATATCTCTTAATTTTTGATGCAATCCCAACAAGGATTGGTAGCTTTGAGTAACCCTCAAAGATAAAGTACCAGCAGCTTGATCTCTTATGTCTCTTAATAAGTGCTCAACACCTATTTCTTCAGCTTCTTCAGCTTCAATCAATGAGGGTACATGAACAAAAGTTCTTTCAGCAGCTGATCCATCATTTTTAATATCATCGACAGCATAGTAGGCATCAGTAGGAATACCCACCTCTCTAGGGTGTACATCAACGATCAATAACAATGGATTGGGGGTATACTTTTTAAACACATCATTGATCTTCAAATCAGATGGTTTTAATTTGGGCCCAGAGTGATACCAACCAATCAACTTTTCTTTAGCATTGATCTTCTTATACATTTCTCCCATGGAATCAATGAAATTGTGATCCAAGAACCACACTTCCGGATTCTTATCATCCTCTTCAAATGGTATAGCATAACAGTTAGTGGCTCTTATGGTGTTGGTACTGTTGTCTCCTAATAATACTCCAACAACCCGTTTCTTACTATCTTTGGCAACTCTATTATAGTGATCCACTACAGACAATAAAACCAATGGCGACACTGTCACCGTTTTGTTCAAAAATACCGATTCATTACTCACAGTAGCCATCTTGTATCACTTAGCACCTGTAATGGTATTGAGTTCGTTTGCCTTCGAGCTCCATTAAAAAGTGCGAGTTGGCGCAAGGTGGTGCGACAACCGGCGATGAGGATTCCAGTATCAGAATAGTGATTAGTATTCTAATTCTAACATAGCACAGTACTAAATATGTTTGGACAGGTTGTTATAGGCCCACCAGGAAGTGGGAAATCCACATATTGCTACGGAATGTACCAGTTCTTATCAGCAATAGGAAGAAAACTGTGTATAATTAATCTAGATCCTGCTAACGATAGATTACCATACCCAAACTGTGAGTTAGATATACGAGATTACATAACTGTTGATGAAATCATGGAAGAACTAAGTTTGGGGCCCAACGGGTCTTTATTATATGCCATGGAGAATTTGCATGATACCCTTATAGATGAATTTATAAGTCAAGTAAACAAGCTAATGGCAGAATCGAATTATTTAATATTTGACTGTCCTGGTCAGGTAGAATTATTCACTCATGATAATGCTTTATATAAGATATTTAAAACCTTGACCAAGAAAAAGGATTTACGATTATGTTGCGTGTCATTGATAGACTCGATCTATTTAACCAGTCCATCTCAATATGTTTCCGTGTTACTATTAAGTTTAAGGTCGATGTTGCAAATGAATTTACCTCAAATTAATGTTATTTCTAAAATTGACAAGTTAAAAGAATATGGGAATTTACCTTTCAAATTAGATTACTACACGGAGGTACAGGATCTTAAATATCTCTTACCCCATCTACAGAAAGAATTTAATACTCCTTTAAGTCAACGTTACGTCAACCTCACTCAAACCATAGGTGATATAATTGAGGATTTTAATTTAGTGTCTTTTGAAGTTCTCTCTGTTGAAAACAAACAGTCGATGATAAATATTTTGAGTATCATAGACAAGGCCAGTGGTTATAGCTTTGGATATAATGAAGTGGGTGGTGATACCATTTGGAATGACGTAATCAGAGCCTCCAGCAAAAATTATATAGACATTGATATCCATGAACGGTGGGTTGAAAATAAAGAATTGTATGACCAACAAGAATTAAAGGATTTTGAAGAATTTCAAAAGAATTTAAAAGCCGAGGACGACAATGAAGCTGTTCCGATGACAGATGAAGAAAAATGGGAATTAGAGTTACAGAAGTGGGAAGAAAACAGAGGTAAAGATACTCTAAAGCGCTGAACAGTTCATATTTATTTATACTGTATATATTTCCCAGAGCATAAACAAGTTCTATTGTAATAATTGCTGGGCAGCTGATACATCTTCATCCCCATTGTAGGTTTCTAAGAATGACTTTAAGCTTTCCCTATGCTGAGTGATCTTTTTGGTCACTTCAGGTACCATTTTTTTACTTTCGTCCAATACTTGGATCTGCTTTTTCAATTCATATTCGTCAGCTTGATTAGCTTCCATTTGCTTGACGTATTTTTCTTGTTCTTCCACTTCATGGGCATATAATGATTCCTCTTTAAGCAACCTTTTCAAGGCATTGACCTTGATCTCTAGTTGAGTTGGGGCCATTCTCTAACTGTGACACGTACTGGTATGATTTCCCTAACGCAGTTTAGATGATTTTACCACCGCGACATTACAGAGATAAAAAATCTTAGTGATTCACAGAATCATCTCACAGAATCATCTCACAGAATCATCTCACAGAATCATGGGTGATAAAGGGATGGTCCACACAGACGATCTAGGAGAGTTTGAACGTCAGGTGGAGAAGAGCAAGCAACGCTTAACCCATCAACGAAATCTTTTAATTAGTCAGCAAGATAACTACAACTCCTTGTATTCGAAGATTCTACAAGACAATAGTAATGACATCTTTCATGATAAAATTTTGATACTTTTGGGAGACGGTTACTTTGTCGAAAAGAACCGCCGACAGGCCACTGAGTTCTTAAAGAGACGTATTGATAATTTGACCGAAATCGTCGACCAGATCAATGAGAAGATCGATTCATGTGGTAAACTACTATCTATTAGTAATGATGATGAGGGAAGTGACGTTCGCTCGAAGGATACCAATGAAGAAGGATTACCGTTTATGGACATAGTAGAGGAGTTGGATGACTCCGGAAATTTTGTGGGCATTAAGATTAATAACAAGAACGCTGAATTACAGACCTCGGAGACTTCACATAACACTTCATCATACTCAAAACCTAAGCAAGAAAATGGATCTTCCAATACAATAAGCGAGGTGTTCATTGATATAATAGAGGAATTGGATGATGATGGTAACGTGATCAACGTAAAGTTCAATAACGAACATCAGCCTCAATTCAACGGTAACTCATCTAAGAAGTCTAAATCAATAGAAGTAGAAAAGGGGAAAAAGGCAGCAGCTCAGATTGATGACCCTGCAAAGAACAAATCAAGAAGTGTCAAAGAACCGATACCGGCCCCAAGTCTGGATGAACAAGTTCCAGACTCCAATGATGAGGACCAGTTCAACGAACTACTAGAAGACATGGAGATTATATCTAAGCCAAAGCCTCAGGCTGATAGAAGTTCTACAGAGAAATCTAGTATCGATACCAATTCCGTACTTGATAAAATTGACGAATTAAAAGTTGACAACGAGGATAAGTTTAAAATCAAAGAGATCATGCTCGAGGAAATTAAAAAAAGAGAACATCGATTGAAGAATGATATAATCAGGAAAGAAGATGCACCTAAAATCCAGGAAATTAATGATAATGATATCGAGCAAGTGAATGAAAAGTTACATAATTTAGCAAATGACATAATTTCTCAGCATGAAAACGAGAGTGACGGTGACGGTAATGGTGATGAGCAAGTCCAAGACCATATCATGATTGAAAACAAGGACCTCCTAGAGTTGGAGTTGATAGCGAATGAAATTCAGGATGATTATAACTCGGAAGAAGCTTCTGGAAATGGAGAAATCGAAGGCGAAGAAGAAGAAGAATATGATGATGACGAGTATGAATTCGACTTTGAAGACGAAGAGGACGAAGAAGAAGAGGATGAAGACGAAGAAGGAAACACCCAGCAACAGTTTTTCGGAAATAATAAGATGAATGAGCTATTATGGAACCAAATCAGTCAATTGAGAAAGACCAAACAAGGGGAACTAGAAAAATCAAAACCAGAACGGAAAACAATTGCTGATCACAAATGGAGTCCCCATGTGGATCTGACGAAGGGTCGTCAAAAGAAAAGTGTCAAATTTGCGAATGAATTAGATGTGGTAGAAGTGGACAGAATCTTACCAGAAGACTATGAACAGCCCAAGCGTGTTTCTCGGTTTAAACAATTAAAGGAACGGGAACAAGAGAGCAAGAAAGTCAGGAATCCTGGGACTTCTGTGAATACTCTAGCTGGTGATGTGGTGGGAGACGTAGTAGAGAATCCAGTGGGAGACATAGTGGAAAATCCAGTGGGAGACGTAGTAGAAAATCCAGTGGGAGACATAGTGGAAAATCCAGTGGGAGACGTAGTAGAAAATCCAGTGGGAGACATAGTGGAAAATCCAGTGGGAGACATAGTGGAAAATCCAGTGGGAGACGTAGTAGAAAATCCAGTGGGAGACGTAGTGGAAAAGTCAGTAAATAATGTCCCGGAAAGACCAGCAAAGTATAATGCAGGGATAAAAACTCAAGCTAGCTCAAAACCAGACCTGGGGTACATACCACCAGGCGGTAAACACAACAAAAGCGAGGACACAGTACAGGAATCCCCTAATAGCGAGCAAGAATTAATGGATATGATCAAACAGTATCAGATAGAATCCGAGGCTATTGCCGGTCCGGTTATAAATGAAGTCGGCGATATTGCTCGGTTGAATAAGTTACAGGGGCAAATAGATGTTGAAAAATATGAGATTCATGATGGTCATGATCACGAAGATGGAGAGGAAGAAAAGGAGGAAACGCAAGAGGGGCCCTTAATGACAGATATCAAAGAGAATGAAATGAAACATCCAAGCCGTGACTTACAACAGACAATAGAACAAGAGACTTTGGAGACTGAAATTCAGCGAGAATACTTGAACATGAAAAGCACCATTAATACAAAGGGCCGGAACACCCAAAGTCCGAACCATTTGGAATTCGAACAACTAGACACAAAGCCTCGAGTGAGTAAATTCAAGCAACGATTGAATCGTGGACAGTAGGTAAGCTAAATAGAACCAATTTAATTGGGTAATACAAGTACAACCCCACAATTTATTAACGCATTGGGACGTATGACCCCATATAACGAAAAAATAAAAAAAAAAAACAGTCTCTATGAAGTACAGCAAACAAATACCCGTAACATAACCGGGGGCTGTTTTCCAAATTCTCGGAGCTTAGGGGAAGAAAAAACCTCTTCTAATCCGGAATGGCCCTTTGAAAAAAAAATGGTGATTAAATGTTGTTAAAAAACCAACTTTTAATAATTACTGCAAAATATATAGTTGCAGCCGTTCAACAGCTGCAAAAAGAACACATAACGGTCCCCCCAAAGCGTCCATAATTAATCCTATCTTCCCCTCCCTTTACCATATCTTCCCCTCTAAGCGGTTTGTAAACGAGCAGCGGACCTAATAGGCACACTACCCCGTTATGGGTGGTTAATCTACCCCTCCGAAACTCGGATAAATTATTGTTGAACACAATACAGGCACAGGTAACGGCCAGTAACAGACCGGGTACGACGACTAGATTCAAGGTATTTCAATCAAAGCTATAGGGTATATTGTATAGTATAGACCACCAACTAATACTCCAGCTTGATCTGGCATGTTATAAGCCCAACAGTCACTCCAGTTTTATCGTTGCTCCCGAAACCCGTGAAAGTGGATTTATTAGGACGTCTGCTGATTTGGGGGGTGGGTTCATGTGGGCTTATATGCACACCCCAACACAGAATACAAAAAATTTTTAAGAGTGATAATATAAATATAAATAGATATCCTGCAAACCTGGGCTTTTGAAATTAGTACTAGTTAATAATATTAAAAACAGTTCAGATCGATGTCGTCGATTTTAAAACAGAGAGTTAGATACGCTCCATACTTAAAGAAATTAAGAACTGCTGATCAATGTGTTGAATTATTCAAACACGGTCAATACTTAGGATGGTCTGGGTTCACCGGAGTTGGGGCCCCTAAAGTAATTCCTACTGCTTTGGCTGAACATGTTGAGAAGAATAATTTACAAGGCAAATATGGATTTAACTTATTTGTTGGAGCTTCAGCCGGTCCTGAAGAAAGTAGATGGGCTGAAAATAGTATGATATTAAGAAGATCTCCTCATCAAGTTGGTAAACCAATTTCACAGGCTATTAATGATGGTAGAACACAATTTTTTGATAAACATTTATCTATGTTCCCACAAGATTTAACTTATGGTTTCTATACCATGAATAAACCTACTGGTCCTAATTTGGATTATACCATAATAGAAGCTACTGCTATTAAGGAAGATGGTTCTATTGTTCCCGGTCCTGCCGTGGGGGGATCACCAGAAATGTTAAGTGTTAGTGACAACATTATCATTGAAGTTAACACTGAAACTCCAAGTTTTGAAGGTATTCATGATATTGATTTACCAGTGAATCCTCCATTCAGACAACCAGCTCCTCATACTTCTGCTGACTATAAAGTAGGATTGAATTCTATTCCAGTTGATCCTTCTAAAGTGGTTGCTATTGTAGAATCTAAGACCAAGGATAAAGTTCCTCCTAACACTCCATCTGATGATATGTCTAAACAAATTGGTAACCATTTAGTGGAATTCTTTGAACATGAAGTTAAACATGGGAGAATGCCAGCCAATTTACATCCTTTACAAAGTGGTATTGGTAATATTGCTAATGCTGTAGTTGAAGGATTAGCTTCCTCTAATTTCAAGAACTTGACTGTTTGGACTGAAGTTTTACAAGATTCATTCTTGGATTTCTTCCAAAGTGGTTCATTAGACTTTGCTACTGCTACTTCTATCAGATTAACTGAAAAAGGATTTGATAGATTTTATGAAAACTGGGATGAATTTAGTAAGAAATTATGTCTTAGATCTCAAGTTACATCTAATTCACCAGAAATCATCAGAAGATTAGGGGTTATTGCCATGAATACTCCAGTTGAAGTTGACATGTATGGACATGCTAACTCAACCAACGTCATGGGATCAAGAATGTTAAATGGTTTAGGAGGATCAGCTGATTTCTTAAGAAACGCTAAAGTTTCAATTATGCATACTCCTTCAGCTAGACCATCAAAGATTGATCCTACCGGAGTAAGTTGTATTGTTCCAATGGCTACTCACGTTGATCAAACTGAACATGATTTAGATATCATTGTTACTGAACAAGGGTTAGCTGATTTAAGAGGATTATCACCAAAGGAAAGAGCCTTGGTTATTATTGACAAATGTGCCCATCCTGATTATAAAGATCAATTACATGGTTATTATGATAAGGCTAATTTCTTGATGAAGAAAGCTAAAATGTTACATGAACCTCATAGTTTAAGAGATGCATTCAAGATGCATTTGAACTTCCAAGATAATGGTACTATGAAGTTAGATAATTGGGATGTCAAATTTTAAGTTTGCTAATTGCTTCATGTGTGTAAATAATAGTTAATAAATAAGCCAAATTTAGATTCTTGCGCCGTGGTTCATTAAACCCAACTCTGTCGTATAACGCGTTTTACATTGGGATGAATCAGTAAATGAGGAGAACTTAGATTGAGGGGAGAACATTTTTGGAACCACTAAAAAAATTGTACTTCTCCTCTTTCGGATTAATTATTTGGAGATTTTGGGTTCTTGATAGCCCCTCATTATGCCAGTGATTAATTTTGGGTCTTTCGGCCGCCTGTAGCTGCAAATAGTGTTTGGGATGGCTATACGATAGAGAGGAGAAATACAGGAGAATAAAAGAAATAAAGAAGTAAAAGAACTGAAATAATCGTGCCTGTAAAAATATGAGGAGGAAGTCAAAGTATTTATATACATGCATTTAATGCAAGAAGTATAACATTTTATGTGTAACTGCTGCAGTGATGTATGGTTCCGGAAGTGATGGTGTATTTCAGTATGGTATTACGATCTGAAGACACCCAGGAGTCTTTGACTTATCTAGAAAATTCTACCGACATTGCGACACTCTTCTGCGACATCGCGCGCTCGTTTTTCTTTCAAATTCTTTTATAGGATTTTTCACTGTACCCTAGACTCTTGTCTTGCTATTACAGGTGATATAGGAGAATCTATATCGACACGTTCATATTTGTACCAGGATATCTAAAGAGTAGGAGTTGATATAAAGCAAATCCCACAAGTCAAAAAATGTTTAACCGCTCTTTGGTGACGATTAAAACCCGATTGGGCCACCATTCTATGGTTGGTAAGAGAGGTGTTTGTTCTCATCTCAATAGCTTTAAAGTTAGCAGTCCTTATGCAAGCTTTTTGAATAAAAGGAATTCAGGAAAGAGGCTCTTTCACGCAACTACCCGTAGCTTGATTGATTTTGATCCTTACAAGACCTTAGGAGTTGATAAAAGTGCCAGTAAGCTGGATATCAAAAAGGCATATTATAAGTTGGTAAAACAGTACCATCCAGATGTTAATAAGGAAGAAGGGGCAGAAAAGAAGTTCCATAAAATCCAAGAAAGTTATGAATTATTAAATGACAAAGATAAAAGAGCCCAATTTGATACTTATGGACAGAATTTCGACTCTAATCCATTTTCAGGTGGGGGTTCAGGTGGTGGTAATCCATTTGGTGGTGGTAATCCATTTGGAGGAGGAGGAAATCCATTCGGTGGTATGGGATTCGATTTCGAAGATTTATTCAAGCAAGCATTTAATGGTGGTAGATCCGGAGGAGGAGGAAGATCCGGGTTTGTCACTGAACATATTGGTGATGATATTGAAATCTTAAGGTCAATAAATTTCAAGGACAGTGTGTTTGGGAAAAAGATTAAAATCAACTATAAGGCTGTTGACAGTTGTAACACCTGTCATGGAAGTGGATTGAAATCAGGTAAACAAAAGAGCACTTGTCCTTCATGTCACGGTACTGGTCACTCCACTCATATTATTGGTGGATTCCATATGTCATCGACTTGTTCTACTTGTGGTGGGGCTGGTGTTACCATTAATAAGAATGACCAGTGTGGTAGTTGTAAAGGACATGGTGTTGAAGAAGTTCCCAAAACTACTGAAATCGAGTTACCTGCTGGTATTAAAGACGGCACTAGGTTAAGAGTCCCTGGAATGGGTGATGCACCAATGGTGCCTAAAGATCCTTTTAATAGTATCAGAAAGGGGGACTTAATTATTAGAGTGTCTGTCGAATCTGATAAGGTATTCAAGAGATCCAATAATAAAATAGTCATTAATCAAGATGTTTTAATGACAACTGCTGCCTTGGGTGGTGAAATTGTTGTGCCAACAATCGATGGGGAAAACGTCAAGATTAAGATTAGATCAGGAGTTCAAAATGGTTACAAGGTGTCTATACCAAATAAGGGTGTTCCTATTAACAGAAACAAAAACAATCGTGATGATATGGAGATAATTTTGAATGTTAAGACAGTTCAGCCAACTACCCCTATCCAAAAGGCTTTGCTTGAAGCATTAGCTGACACTTTAGATGACAAGAATGCTAAAAGATCAGAAAATTCAGAAAATTTAAACATAAATAACACTTCGGATAAATCATCTGGATCAGATAATCAAACGGTGTATAACGACGAGCATCATGATGAAAATGGCAACTTGCATCCATCCAAATTACAAAAGATTGGTAATATGCTCTCCAAGTTTTTCAATTTTGATAAGAAAGATCAATCTAATCGTTAGGCTATTAAATTTGTATATACAAGGTATTAAAACCAAAAAAGTGTAAATAGGTGTAAATAGTACAAAGCTGTACAATGTCCTTTATTATTTATTATTATTATACAAAATTAATATAAATATAGATATTCATACATACCAATTATTTTGATGACTCTTTCAATTCATTTAAATGTTTGAGTAAGTCATTACCATCATCCTTGGTCTTAACCCGTAATACATAAGTTTCCAACTGTTGATTGTCTGGGTTGATTACTGGAAACCTTAACAAACCGTCTCCAATCAATTCATAATTGAAGCTCAGTTGGATAGTCAGATTCAACAAAATTCTTAACCCACCATCGGCCCTAACCAAGATTCTAGATTTCCCTGTAGTTTGATTAGTTAATAGCCTCAATTCCCCGACACCTTTAGATATATATGGTTGACTTGTATTGTTCTTGTCAAATAACATCAATTTAGCTCTTTTAGTGTAAATTATGTCTTCGCCTTCTTCACCAGTGTTCTGAGGCTCTGGAGTTTTGCTCATTTCGGCTATCTTATAGTTACCACCAGCATCTTTTTCTTCCTCTGCGACGTTATCTTCTTCCTTCTTCTCTTCTTCCTTATTTCCAGATTTCTCTTCACTGCTATTGGAAGCAGGTTGACCAAAAGAAAAAGCAGGTTTACTATTATTATTACCAAAAGAAAATGCCGGTTTAGAATCATTATTGGACCCAAAAGAAAATGCAGGCTTGGTCAGATCGCCATTGGAGGCACTAAAAAGTGATGGCTTGTTGGCAGTAGAAGAAGCTGTGCTTGAACCAAATGAGAAAGCAGGTTTATCAGAGCTGGAATTACCAAATAAAGAAGGCTTATCGGATGTGCTAGAACCACCAAACGAAAAGGCCGGCTTATCATCAGGTTTATCGGCCGGCTTTTCAGACAATTGCTCATTAGCTGTATCAGTAGCTTTTTCGGTACTCCCAAATGAAAATGCAGGCTTATCTTCAGGTTTGTTAGCGTTACCAAAAGAAAATGCAGGTTTATCAGCAGATTTGTCAGTCAGTTTATCGCTGCTACCAAAGGAGAAAGCAGGTTTGTCTACAGATTTTTCATTACCACCAAAGGAAAAAGCAGGTTTATCAGAAGGCTCGCCAGTTGGTTTGTTACTATTACCAAAAGAAAATGCAGGTTTATCAGCGGATTTATCATTACCACCAAAGGAAAAAGCAGGCTTATCAGCAGATTTATCATTATTGCCAAAGGAGAAGGCAGGCTTATCGGCAGGTTTTTCAGTGGATTTATCATTACTGCCAAAGGAAAAAGCAGGTTTATCAGCGGGCTTATCATTACTGCCAAAGGAGAAGGCAGGTTTATCAGCAGGTTTGTCATTATTTCCAAATGTAAATGCGGGTTTATCAACAGGTTTATCATTATTACCAAAAGAAAAAGCAGGTTTATCAGCAGGCTTATCAGCAGGCTTATCACTGGCTCCAAATGAGAAGGCAGGTTTATCATCCGGTTTGCTATTAGTGTTACCAAAAGAAAAGAGTGGCTTATCAGCAGGTTTTTCATTACCACCAAAAGAAAACGCAGGTTTGTCAGCAGAGTTTTCTGAAGTGCTATTATTCAATTTGAAAGTAGAATCTTTGATAGTTTTATTGAAAGTAAATGTTGGACCCTTGATTTCAATTTCAGACTCCGAATCAGAGTCAGCAGCCTTAGGTTTTGGCTTTGAGTCAAAAGAGAATGGAGAATTTTTGATTTCTGGTTTTGAGGATAATGTGAATTTAGGGCCCTGTATTTTAATCTCTTTCTCCGACTCGGATTCTGAATCAGAGTCGGCCTCTTTCTTCGACAGGGCAGGAGCAGTAACAGGAGCGGCAGCAGGAGCAGGAGCAGGAGCAGGAGCAGGAGCAGGAGCAGGAGCAGACGTAGAACTCGAAGAAGGGAATTGACCACTGGTAATTTGGCTATGATAACCAATATATTTTTGCAATACAGGAGTAAAATTGGCTATCGTAGAGGGAGAATTCAACTTCTGAAGTGTAGATATTAACGAATCGTTTAATGCTTTAATCAATTCATTCTTATTACTTCCACCAGTCTCATTGGTACCAACACCAATGGCCCCAGTTCCAGTGGTTGAAGCTCCCCCTAGAGCTGCAGATTTTGCTTTGGTAGGATTAAACAGAAGATTTTTACCTCTTGGTTTCAAAATCTTTCTGGTGGCCATTATTGAATCTGATGCCTTGACGAATCCATTTCCAGCGTTACCGTCAGAACCGGCATCACCATCATCTAGGATATAATTATCCTTATTGATTTGATCATCAGCTGATCTCTTTGCCATGGTCTAAAATCCTGCTAGTATATAAATTCTGCTATGGTACTGGTAGTATCAGTGGCAGCAGCAGTGGTTAATCATGGACTGGTCAGTTAGCCAGTACCTTGGTAATGCGCATAGGGCTCAAGCCCCAAAGCCGTCACGGCAGTTGTTAGTGGGACATACAAGCTTATGCAAAATCTACTACAAGTACAGCAGACACCATTACATTGACTGAATAGATGCACAGTACCCAATATACTATAGTTATATGAGTTAGACTATTATATATACAACTTGGTGCTACTATTACTCTGCCACTAGTTAATAAGAATCAAGACTCTACAGCAAAACATCCCGTCACCCATATTTTCTCCGCGACACTAATCGAGCTTTTGTGTAATTTTCCATTTTTTTTGCGATATAGCTAAAGGAGATTGAAAATTTTTTTTACTCTCTTCTTTTCTTCATTAACGGATTACATTAAACAGTATGTATAGGACACAATATTAAATCAAAATGGACCAATATCACTCATACAAGTTACATGTCATTCCAGAGACCTTAATATAACAAACCAGAATATACCAGAGACCATGGCGAAGCAGACAACACGTTCGACGAAGAAGGTGATAATTGAAACACAAACCCAGAGACCACATAGGGTTAAAAAGAATACATATCCTGATCCATAGTATCATAAGTAGTTGACCGTATTATTGGAACCTCCATTCTAATTGCTTGAGTTTATGGCCATTCGATTTTTCCAATTCAACAAAAAATGTATACTAACAAATATTATAGATGGCTCCAAAACAACAACAAACTAAAGCCGCTAAAGCCGCTGCCGCTTTAGCTGGTGGTAAAAAAGGTAAAAAGAAGTGGAGTAAGGGTAAAGTTAAGGATAAAGCTCAACATCTCGTTGTGTTAGATCAAGAAAAATATGATAAAATCATGAAAGATGTCCCATCATACAAATTTATTTCTGTTTCTACTTTAGTTGATAGAATGAAAATTGGTGGTTCATTAGCTAGAATTGCTTTAAGACAATTAGAATCTGACGGTTTAATCACCCCAGTTTCTAAACACTCTAAACAAGCTATCTACACCAGAGCTAACTAATTGTAAATTCATCTTTTAATGCGTTTTATCATCCAACCTTTTTCCTGTTGTATAGCTTTATAACTTGAAATATATACTATTTGTAATTAAACTTAAATTATCTCTTCGGTTACTTTAGTTAGTTGGGCTGTATGTTCTTTTCATGCTCCGTCTTTATGTGGTGCTTGTGATATGCAATGGGGAAAAAAAAAATTCTTTTCACCACTATCAGTGTCTCGCTATCCACTGGTCATATGACAAGGTTACTGTATAGCTATACAGCGGTAAGACTACTTTCTTACCAACGTACAAAGCGATTGAACTGTACACCCAAAGAAATATTTGAGATTGTGTTGAATGTTTCCGACTATAAGAAATTCATACCGTATGTCAAAGAGTCGAATCATCAGTTGCAGTATCAGCTAACTGATCAACAGCATTTACAACAGCCAGTGGATGGACAGATAATTCGTGGTTCCGATAATGCTGGAGATACTAGACCCATAGCTACCAGGGATTTGAAAGGAAGAGGTATCAGAGGGATTAGGGGCATCAGGGGTATCAAAAAGCTGCTTGGTGCTAGCCAAAGCACAAGCCCAAGCATGGACTCTGATCAAAGTTCTACCCCTGTTGAAGGCACTTATGGAACGGGTCAGGGGTATTTCACAACCTATTGGTCTCTGTATAAAGAGAAACTTGAATGTGAACTAGAATTTAAGGTTAATGAATATGTGATAAGTCATTGTAAGAATGATTTATTCAACTATTTACATTGTCAATGGAGTTTTCACCCTGTTAGAAACCAATTGACTAACCAAAATCAATGTGATGTGGAAATTTCATTGGATTATGAATTCAACAATTTTATCTACAATAATTTATCAGCATTATTCACTAGTCAGATAAGTGAAATAATGGTTAAATCCTTTGAGACTAGATTGAAACAACAAAGAGATAATAATAATTTCTTGTAATCATGTATATAGATATAAGTACAATTAGACATACATATAAATACTAATACGATATCCTAGAATTATTTTTATACTGTAACAGATTATTAATCTATGCAAATTTATGACATAGTTATAATGTACACTAGCTACCAAATTATTGCTCAATTTTGTCTAGGAACTAATCCATGAGATCCAACAATGAACTCTTTGACATAATGGTTGGGGAGCTTGCACAAGCTATCACGGGAGTTACTCAACGTGTAGTTTGGATTTAAATTGGTAGGTTTAACTATGATCTTCGATACCCAGGAGTCTTCCATGGTCAATGGTTTGATACACCTGAGACAATTTTTATAGTACTTACGCTTGGTTTGTGGCTTATAATAAGGACTCCATTTTTCATCAGTCCCATCCACCGATTTAAGTTTATTATCGGGGTTGGTTTCATGAATAAGCCTAACGACCTCTGGATCGTTATCACATTCATGTACTTGAAGATTATCGTTTGTTTCTTCGTTAACTTCATCAGCGGCCCCAACGTCCGCTTCATCTTCATCGTCATCCGAGCTATGCAAATCACTTAAATCGGGATCTCCCTCCTCTTCATCTTCTAACAGGTGGTTATTAAGATTTGTAGAAAGGTTATGCAGAATATTAAGGTTAACACTTGATCTAGTCCTATTTCTAGGAGTAGGAATAGGAGCCGGGATATTTCTGCTGGGAATTTCGTTATTTACTTGGTTATCGTTGTCATCATTAATCGTTTCGTCATCATCATTGATAGCACTATTACTATTAATATCCCTTTCATTATGGTCATCGTTTATATTCACATCACTGATACTAGTATTACAGCTGTTTACCACACTGTTGGATGCGCTGTTGTTAACATTGTCATCAACATAAATATTCACACCTTCCTCGATAGATTCACAAGTAGGGCGACGCTTCATTGGCGCTTTACTTTCCGGAGATTTGCTATTACTCTTCAATTTAAATTTGGATTTGAACTGATTTATTAACCCAACAGGATCTGAATTTGATCTTAATCTTTCACTAGACCATGATGATCTGCGACTTACTGACTTACCGGATAACTCATTCCCACTATCACGTCTACCATCGACATTTTCAAAGGATTCGTTAAAATAATTAGCATATATTTCTCTTCTTCTTCTTCTTCTAGGCACAGTCCTATACCTAGGCACATCTCTACTGGTTAAATCAAGTGATAAATCTTTACCAACGTTTAAAAATAAGTTCCAGTTAATTAAGTCTTTTATTGAACCAAAATGGATTAACATCTGTTCGTTTTCAATCCGAAGCCTTAAACAATTTGATTTTTTCTTATAATCAGTTGCTAATCCAATCTTACAATGTTGTAAAGAATAGGATCTAATTAATTTCTTAAACATTGGGGTCGAAGGTCTAGGCCCATCTTCACTGGAAAAATCGTGAATATTATTGCTATACGATGAAGTAACTGACAGTGACCTTGACCTTGATCTCGACCTAGATCTCAAAGAAAAGTTTGAATGATTCCGACTGAGGCTGGGTCTTTGATTAGAATCATAATGTATAAGCAGATCATCACCGTGAGATACTTGCTCATTTACAAGATTCAACCTTTGGCAGCATTTGAAAAATTCGTAATCAAATTTATCAGTGTTTGAAGATTTCAAAGGATGGAAAGAACTATCCAAAATATGGAAATCATCATGATGATTTTCATCAGTGTTTGAATCCTGTTGGAAGTTTAATAGCTGCAGCTCCGTATTACTTGGTATACTGTAAAAGTTTAACTGGGTAGAATTTAATTCCATGATTACATGTTTCCATGATCTAGAAGTAGAAGGCTCATAAGGATTTAACCATTCCAACTTTCTGGAAACTGTGATCACCTTGTATATCGAAGCCGTATATCCAGGTAATGGTTCTTGGTTAACATGATCCAAGTTTTCGACAACGGGGAATTTAGGGCAGCCTCCAGGAGGTAAAGTACTATAGTCAGGAGGTAAAACCGGATTTGGTTCTAAGTATGATAAAAATTCATTTTGAAGAACAGGACTATTAGTGGAGACAGCAGGAAAAATGTCTTTTACCGACAGATCTTTAGGGAACTCTTTTAGTGATAAATCCCTTGAATTATGATTTGATGTAGTTGGAGAACTGGAAGAAGACCTAGACGGAGATACAGACCCCGGGCCGTTTATAAAAGAAGCGGCATAAGCAGCTGAAGGGGTACTGATAGGAGTAGCTATAGGAGTAGCTATAGGAGTAACAGCTGGAGTAGTATTAGGAGTACTAGTAGTACTAGTCTTACCATTAGTAACTGGTTGACATGGAGGACTACTGCTAGTATTAGAAGAACCACTTGAGTCCACCGAAGAATAACTGGGGGATTCCGATAAGTCAGAAGTAGACCTTAACCGATTCTGTTTCATGGTATTTTTACTACTGATAGTATTACCTATGGCACAACCAACGGAGAGAGGATTGCTTGAATTTGAAACAGCTAAGCTTGTGCTAGAGTTCTGTCTCAGCTTTGCCGAGTAATTAGTTAACGGCAAGACCTTCTTTGGAGGATGATAAGGATATGGACAATCCTTTAAATGAGGAACGTTAGTATTAATCATCATATTAGTTTTTAGCACCCCATTTAAATAATTAACTTTAGCTTAATTAACCACAAATAGATCCCGGATGTATTTGACTTTTGTAGCAGTTAAGCCCAATAAAAAGTTACCCACACAAAGACTTGACTCAAATAGTAGCTATATACACTTGCCAGTACTTTTCCACAAGTAAACTGATTCACAAAACTGACTTGGAGTAAGATACCTGAGATCAAATTACAGACTCTGATTTTTTTCTTGCCTCACCGATAAGAGCTCCGCTTTGTGTAATTTTTGACAGAAAAGAATAAGAGAAAAAAAATCCTCAACCCCTATCTGCTATAGCCTCTGTGTTACTAAATATACACTACGATCGCAGGTGAAGGCTATGAAGTCTACGGAGAGGGGTCTGAAATTTTATCAAGCTTAAATTATATATATATATATATCGTTAAGGTGGTCCAACCTGAAATCGGAAGCAAATAGCATCCCACAGCAACGGATGACAGATGGCAAGGTCGGAAGGCTAATTACGGAATAAAGGAATTTCTCATTGGGTTATGAAATGAAATCGTTCGATACACGAAGGAATGGGACGACATGGGTGGAGTGTTGCACAGGGGGCTTAGAGGACCAATGAGGCGTCGGGTCAGATGAGGTTCCAGGGGGGCTAAGTAGGGTTTATAGGATCTCTGTAGGGTGTGTATGTTGGCACTCCAGACATGATGGTTGCAAAGAAGCACTATTGCTTTGCGTCAAATGGTTGCAAGTTGTTCCCAATGGTTGCAAAAGTTGCAGTCTCCAGATCCCGCATTTATGCATATGAGTTGCGAACATTTGGAAACCTGGCTTCCCAGGGACGATGTACTTGGTAAACTATGTCTTGTTACTCTTGGGCTTGAAGTCTTCAATTGATCTGTTTGGATATTCGGAGGCACCTGAAACACCCGACTTGAAGGTTGTACCTGTTCCTAAGCCACTGTCTGCTATTGGATACAATATCTCTATTCCTTTACAGGCCAAGAGATATAGAGACTCAGACCCTATAGTTCAACATCATCTAGATCATATATTTGATTTTAAATCCTCAGCAGCCAATCCTTTGGCAGATGAAGGTATCACCTTAAAACATTGTGATTCCGATGCTTACATCAGCAATATTGTACTTAACTATGAACATTCACCAGCTCTCCAATCGGCCGTTGATGAATCTTATCGTCTATCAGTAACAACCCGTGAGGTTGTCATCAATGCTTCTACGACATGGGGGGTTATAAATGGATTGAAAACTCTTAGTCAATTAATTTACTGGGATGATAACCTGTATATGCTTCAAGGAGTGGTTATTGAAGATTCTCCACGGTTTGGTCACCGTGGTATTTTAATTGATTCTAGTAGAAATTATTTGTCTATTGCTGCTATAAAAGACAATTTAGACTTGATGTCAATAAATAAGTTGAATGTTTTACACTGGCATTTCCAGGATAGCCAAAGCTGGCCTTTGCAATTAGACAATCTAGACATTATGGATCCCTATTCGTCTTCAGAAATATATACTCGATCTGATGTTCGAGAAATAATTGAATACGCTTACTATCGTGGCATTCGGATAATCCCTGAGTTAGACTTGCCTGGTCATTCTAATGCCGGATACAAGAAGGTTGACCCCAATTTGATCATTTGCGACTCTCCTTCCCATGATTGGAAATTAAATTCGGTAGAACCCCCTTCCGGTCAATTGAATTTAGTGTACCCTAATACTTATAAAGTAATTCAGGAGATCTATCAGGAATTGGATAAGTTGTTTGATGACGACTTCTTTCATTTGGGTCATGATGAAGTGAACCAGTATTGTTATCAGAACCACAAGGAAACAAGCGAATGGTTGCTGCAAAATGATGCAACTGTGGTAGATTTAATTGATCGATGGATTAGGAAACTACTATCATTAATTAATAATGGACAGGAAATGAAAAATGCAGAGGGAGGGAGGAAAACATCTTTAATTATGTGGGAAGATGTTGTGACAACTTATAATCTTTCTATCCCTACTGATATCATCTTGCAAAATTGGTTAGACGCAGGGAATATCAAGAAATTGACCTCAGAAGGATATAAGGTGATAGTATCAAGTAGTGATTACTACTACTTAGATTGTGGGTTTGGTCAATGGTTGATTAACAGTACAGGAAAATCATGGTGTGACCCTTACAAGCACTGGCAGGTCATTTACGGCTTTGACTTTACCAGAAACTTAACAGAGTTGGAGATGAAGAACATATTGGGAAGTGAATTGGCGTTGTGGGGAGAGACAGTTGATTCCAATAATTTAATCGACCGGATTTGGCCCAGGTCCATTGCCTTTGCTGAAAGCCTATGGTATGGTAATAATGATTTTATGAATTTTTCTTTAAGAATCTTTAAATTCAGAGATTACTTAAACAAACAAGGATGGAAATTAGGTCCTTTAGGACCCAAATATTGTGCTAAAAATCCTCATTTATGTATGTTATAAGACACACAAAATATACATTCAGCTCTATTTACTATCTGTCAATATTTCATAACAATTAGAATAGTTTATTCATGCTTCAGCCTCTTCTAGCAAGGAAAACTTGTTTTGTGGTGGTTCCTCGCTTGATTGAGTCTCGTTGTCCTTGCTTTGGCTCTCTCGGAAGTACTCTTGTAACAATTGTTCATCTTGATCCATATCATTATCATTATCATTATTTTTTTCGTCATCATCGTTACTGTTACTATTAGTTTGAGTAGTTTTGGTATTTATTTCATCGTTAATCTTGTCCCATCCAGATTTTCGGGAATGCTGTATGAAATTATGTCTGGCGATACTTTGATCAATTTTAGTACTCAAAATCCCTGAAGTTGTATTAAACCTATTGGACTTTTGTTTGATCGTGTTGGTTTTCCTTTTAGTAATTTTCTTCTTTTCCATTCTTTTGGCTAAGAGATTTTCATTTATAATGTTACTTCTTATTATGGACTTTTTGACATCATCTTCGTAGCTGTCCCGTTTAGGCAACTTTTCCAATTCTGTTGCTTCATTGCTTGGTTCTTCGTAGCCCCTTCTTGCAGCTCTACTATGTTTAGATACTTTCTTTACCATTTTGGTGTTATAACAACTGTATTTGTTTAATCTGGTACTGGTAAATGGTTATCTTTTTTTTTTTTTTTATCGATGAGATGAGACGAAATGAAGCTGCGAATTATTGTTGCACACAGCCTAAACAGGCAACCTTAAGGCGATTGTTATGTTTCAATATATAACTATCTATTATACAATCTATATATATATATGCATTATGCTTTGATGGCTCGTTTTCCATTTTCATTAACATCATTATTGATTTCGATTTCTGACTCTTCAGGTTGTGGCAGATTCACGGAATCACCATTACCTGTAGATGATTGTTGATCTCTACTGGCTTTTACAGCTTTAACATATTCTGCTAACGCTTTATCCAAAGGATTGACAATGGAGTTTAAACAGTAATTCAAATCATTAATCACTTTGTCTTGTTTACTACCGGCAGATGTATTAGGGTTAGCTGCGTTTGCTTGTGTTGCGAATTGAGGATTAGAAAGGATATGATCAATTGATTTCTGTTTCAAATCATTAAAGTTCTTTTTGCATACTTTAAGGTTGTTAAAAATTTTCTTCAACTGATTTGGATTTGATTCAAATAAGAAAAGATTCCAGAAATGAGTGAGAAATTCATTGACGGTCATGTTTAATAGATAAACCTCTTCGATCAAGGCAGATGATAATAAATTATTTTCATCACCATTTGAAGAATTGCTTGTACTGTTGATCAATTTGAAAGTCTTGAAATTCAGCCTCATTAAGTTATTGATTTCGCTAGCTGAATCATTGATGGAGTCCTTAGAATTATACACATCCACTAGATTGATTCCTGTCACTGAAGGCAAAATCTTATTTTGTTCAAGATATTTTTCCAATTCTTCTGGGGAGATTGTCTCTTTGGTACCAAAAGACTCATTGATGTTAGAATTGATATTCAAGTCTACAAACTTGGTATCTTCATAGGTGTTAAGATCATTTAAGTTTAGTTCCTGTTCATATTCTTCCATATTTTCACGATCTTCATCTTTCTTCTCAGTTTCATCCTGTTGTTGGTTTTGAGTAATCATTTTAGACGATAAATTATTCATATTTTTCATCAAGATGATCATTTCGTTCTCTTCAGCTTTCTGACCATCTCTGGCATCATCTTCAAATTTCATGGTAAAGTCAGGTAAGGTAGGAAGCTTTGTAGAATTATCTTCTTCATTACCCAATAAGTCAATAAACTTGTTTTTGACCCCAGTGTTGCCGTTATCATGAGATATCTGTACCTCCTCCTTCTTCTCGGGCACTTGCGGAGTATCACTTGAACCAGGAGTAGCTTCAGGATCATCAGCTTCAGTAGGTTTACTCATATAGTTCTGACTGATATACAAGTACTTATCCAAGACCATATCACCTCTTTCATTGGTGTTATTGATCTTATCACCTCTTAAACGCCTAAATAATTTTGAATTAAAAAATCGAGACCAGAACTCCCCCTCCAGGAACTTTACCGGTACCAAATCAGTGAAAGCTTTTTTAACAATGGGATAAGTGTCAAAAATCTCATTAATTGTATTTCTGGTAACATTGACATTTACTTGATTATCAGAAGTAGCCACTGGCTTGATGGTAGACAAAACATTATAAGGACCTCTATGTTGGTTTATAGTCAAAGCATAGGTTCTTAGCAAATTTACTCTGGTAGACCAAAAGATCTGGGGAGATAATTTATAATTTATAACCGATTGAGTGAATATATTACGGAGATTTCGATCTTCCAATAACAATTTCTGTTGTAATTGATGGTCCTTGAGTAAAGTTTTATCACTTAAATCAATGTTAGAACCAGCACCAGTAGTGGTAATAGTGGTACTAGTACCAGTTCCAGTAGTTGAGCCACCGGTACTGGCACTGGGGGCACCAGAATCCCCCGAGGATGATGGAACTGGGGTTCCCTTATTTGAAGACCTTGGAGTTTCATTCCCCTGGTGATCATCATGAATCACCGTTCGTTGTCTGGAAATAATTGTTTGCAAAGCATCTTTAATTTTATTCATGGCTGGTCTATTGGTAAAGGTTAACCGGATATCCTTTTCTCCGTCTTGTGGATGTTTATAAAGGACCTTCAAAATCATCTTTGGACTTGACTCTTTGGTGGCTTGTAAGTTAACTAGAGTATTTAAAGGGATGGTAATGGTGTTCAGTTGTTCAATAGCTTTCCATTCAAGTACACTGGGAGTAACATCCTCTCGAATGTAACACATCCCCGACACCTTGGACACTATACATGCTGCCTCTGACACTGACATCTCCCTTGCACTAACAACTCGGGTCACTAGATAGTATATAAGAGAGATAAAAAGTCTCACGGTGCGAGTTACAGAGTGGAAAATTTTTTATAAGCAGCAACTACCAAAGCTAAGAACCATGATAATGAAGGTGGGGATTAACAGACTAGGTGGAGCTGGTAGTATACTTAAGACCCCTATGAGATTGGGATTTAGACCCCTGATGATGGCATTGGAAACTGGAATCCAAAGGCTGTATTCATCGTCGACAGTGGAGACCAAGAATGAGGAACCAGGGAGAAGTACTAATAGAAGTACTACCACCTCCGGTGATGGCATAAGCAATGGCAGGAAAGTTACCGTTAATAGAGAATTACCGGATCCATTCAAGTCTAAATATGATAACAGTAAATATTTTGTAACATATGGAATTGGAGTGTTGGTATCTTGTGTAATAATATTCAACTATGAGAAGACCACATCACCTATATTGAACTCGGTCTTTTACGTATTAAGAAGAGACGTCAATGTCATCAAGTATCTTGGAGAAGATATTAAATATAAATCTAGCTGGCCCTGGATTTCAGGAGAATTGAATACGGTGACCGGAGACATTGACATTCATTTCTCAGTCAAGGGAGATTTGGATAGTGGTGAATTATACTTCAAGGCCACAAGACCTTCAAAAGCAGTTCCCTTTAGAGTTCATCATTGGTATTTGGTCCTTGATGATGGCACCAAGATCGATTTAAACCATGTCAATTCCATAGCCATTTAGGGCCGAAGTTCATTAGAACCTGTAAATAGATATATCTGTAAATACATCTCATTGACATAGCCAGTGGCTGTCTGTTACAGTACTGTTATAGTGCTTGTAGTAACAGGTTATAGTACATGTAGTAACCTGGGGTGGTCCCTGTCATAGTCCCTGTCATGTACCTGATGGTTGTACCTTGTGGGGTAGTGGCCGCGTCGAAACGATATCAATTTCACAGTTGCGGCCTCTTCCAAGGCGAGCTGACCTGGAACTTTGAGTAGGTCCGTTCAAGTCAAACCCTTCAATATAACCCTTGAATTCTTTAGTCTATATAGTACTAGCCTTTGGAATCTGTTGCACTTCCTGTTTGTTGAAAATTTGAGCCCGAATCCTGTCAGGGCTAAAAAAAAAGAAAAAGAATAGTCCCTGATTGTCTGAGGCTATACCGTTACAGCAACCAGGCTATACTATTCTTACTAGGAAAGGTAATACATCAAAAGGCTATCAAACTTCTGAATACGAGCACCTATCTACAAACCCATCTTTCGTTATAATCATGCAGTCTGAGACCGTCATTCGTTTTAGTCTTGACAAACGGATGTCAACATCCGATAGTTTGGCAGTAGGATTAGCAATTGGGGTTCCTTCAATTTTGGTTATTGTGGCGGTAGCGATATTTTGGATTCGGAATCAAAGAAAGCAAAAGAAAGAAGATTTAGTAGAGAATTCCCTTGATCTAGAACTACAGGATAATCAATCTTTTGAACAATTTCAACAAGAATTACATAGACCCTTCAAAAGTTCCAATGGTAATGATAATGAATTAGAAGATGGGGGATCCAAGGAAGATAAGAGATCAGATGATCAAGAGAATGATAATGATCATGAATTCACCAAGGAAAAACTTAATTCATCGTCAAATTCTAATACTAATTCCAATATTGAATCCTCTGATTTAGATTTAAATGGTAAACGCCATTCCAAAAATAATTCTGCTTATGACTTTTATGAAACTTTTATCCCTATTTTACCCAATAAAGAATCTAATAATTCTAGTTCTCAATTACATTCACAATCGCAGGCTGATACAATCGATCAACCATCTACTCCAAGCAGGATAGGTAGAGGTCATAAATCAAATGATTCGTTGGATTTCGTTCGACCTCAAGCTCCTGGCCTACCAGGGCAAACAGGAACTCCAGAATCTCAAAATAGTTCAGTTACTAGTTTATCAGATAAAGATAAGCGTTACTCATTAGATAATTTGGCCAAACAATTACAACAACAAAGTTACTTTGAAAAGCTTCCTTCAAGAGCAAATACTATCAAATTACACCTGCAATCACCATTTCAGTCCCAACCACCATCCCAACCACAAACCCCAATGTTTGAGCGTCCTAACAGGTTGGGGACTGGAAGTCCTAATAATTCTAGTCAAGAATTAGTAAATAAATTTGTTGACAATGATGCTATTAATGATAGTTATGTCTACGGAAGTAACCAAAGAAGTTAGCATTGTATTCTTGTATATTTTATATTTATGTAAGCCAATAGTTACGGTGGTACAGCGACCCAATGTAGGATATAAATAGATTCTGTTAGTGCTGTCTATGGCTAGTTCTTGTTACAACCGGCTGGTGCGAGGTGGGCCGGAGTTCGCAGCGGAGCGGAAGGAATGTTCTCGCCGGCTGATGAGAAGTAGGTCATATTCTTGTTACCAGTCTTACATATCACCACAATGTTTCGACTCTTTAGGGCTAATAGGTTAGCTTTCAATTTCCAGTCTACCAAAAATGGGTTTGTAACTATTCCCAAAGTACCTAGATATAATTATGCCACTTATAAATCATTCAAAAATACCAATCAATTTAACTTTCAAAGATTCATTTCCAATAGAAATGTACTTTACACAGTATTAGGATTGGGTGGATTCTATCTCTACTTTCAAGATTCGGCTCCATTCACTCATAGACGACGCTTTTTATGGGTCCCCTATTGGTTAGAAAAGAAGATTGGTGACCTCAGTTACAGGCAAATCCTAAATCAATACCAATCAAGTATTATTCCTTCTAGTGATCCCATTTATGGCACCATCTCTAATATAGTGGACAAATTGTTGGAAACAAGTTACCAGTATAGTGAAGATAGTAGTCAAGTGGAACATTTGAAGAAATTAAAATGGCAAATCCATGTGGTTAAAGTGAATGCTAATGAAGTGCCCCCTAATGCATTTATATTACCCAACGGGAAGGTATTCATCTTTTCATCTATCTTACCCATTTGTAAAGACAGCAATGGATTAGCTACTGTGTTGTCGCATGAATTGTCTCATCAATTAGCCCATCATTCTATGGAGCAATTGTCTAAACAGCCTATCTACCTTACCCTTTCAACGCTACTTTATATGGCAACTGGGATTTCTCAGTTTAATGATTTATTAATCGCTGGATTATTAACAATGCCGGCTTCTCGAGAAATGGAACTGGAAGCCGATAGGATAGGTTGTGAATTAATGGCTAGATCGTGCTTTGATATTCGCCAGATCCCAGATTTCTGGAGAAGAATGCATGACTTTGAAGTGAATCATCTGAAAGGTATCAGAAGAGGTGTATTGAATGAATTTTTATCAACCCATCCTAACACCGATAAGAGAATACATGATATCATGACTTGGATGAGTGATTTGGAAATGATCAAAGAATCTTCCAATTGTCACCAATTCAGTCAATTCCAGGGATTCTTCTAATGAAATCCTCAAGTACAACTAGAACTAAACTTTGTATATACAAGCATCTTTTTTAGAATATACACTTATTCTACTATGTACAGATAAGATTGAATAGATGGTAGTAATCTATAGGGACACACAAGTAATTTAAGTTTATAAGCAGTTGATTCAACTTTGGTATCTGGTAATTGTAACAAAAAGCATTCAACAATACCTAGCCTCTTTGTGTTATCTTTGTTATAGAATGGAATCCCCAACTTTATGAAGGGCAAGTCTTCATGGAAGTCTTTATCCAAATCTGGGTCATTTTCACCATAAAGTTTTACGTCCACAGACAGTTTTACAAAGTTCTCTATATCATGTAGATTGATTAGAACCTGATTATTAGAGTCTAAGAATATTGAGCCAAATTTCATGATATTATTATTAATCTGTTCCTTTATCACCTTATTAACGTGATATTTAAAGTGATCATATTCACTTTCAATCCCATTAAGCAACTGATTGAATTCAGATTCATCATATTTGGGAATTTCAACTACATTCAGATGCAATTCCTTATAAGTTTTGGGAGTTATAATATCCACCTGCTGTTTATATCGATATTCAGTAAGCCGTTGATATCCATAGTATCCTGCTCCTACAAGTGGTGGGCCCACTGTAACCAAATAGTTGGGGTGGATGTTAGCTATTGTCGTACCACATGCAAGTATACCAGTCCACAAAGGCAAGGTACGAGGAACTTTATTGTTCCAGAATACTGTCAATGCATCTTTGGAGGAAGTGAATGATTTTCTAGGGGGGCCAGAAAGCTGTCTTTTGTGACTACGAGGCAAGATACTAGGTGTTATGCTAGCTTGTGTGTGTATTTGTCGATTCAACTGAGAAATGAGTAGTTTGAACCCCTTCCTTGGTGCTGATATTCGTGTTGGTAGCATTGATATCAAGCAGTATATAATGGTTCATCACATCGCATCTTCAATCAATGTGGGTCGTCTGATTACCACATGAGTTTGGTTACATGAAGAGAGTTACCGGAGGGATTACGGTGCTGTCAAGGATATTCCAATGGCCATAAAAATGCCATAGGTAGCCATCGTTGATCTCTAGACCTTGTGTTTTATAATGTGTTCTATGATGTATACGGTCAAATGTACGAACGAAACTGTAAAAATCACCAACTGTGTATCATTGGCAACTGCTGCGAAACGTTAGTGGCTGCAAAGTACCCAAAGCGGTGGTACAACAAAGGCATACAAGTTTCTAATCATGAACTAGGCAGCTAATATACCAAACAGCTGTATCAGACACACGATCTAAAAAAGAGAAAAAAAAAAAAGAAAAATAAAAGCAAAAAGAATGCAGTACAAAGAGACATGGAACAGACACAAACCAGAAAATTGGCTGCAAAATAAGGAAGTCAACCATCTTCAGGTACCTTCGTTAGGTCTGCTCATTGAACTATTATCCACTATAAAGTCGCAAACGCAGACAGCTCACTGTTCTATATGTTCTTTGGATTATAAGCAGCGATGGCAGTGGATGGAGCCAGTGGATGGAGCCAGTTGATGGAGCCAGTGGTGTTGGATATATGTTAAGCCTATCTGTAAGACAACCATACTGCCATTTGTTCTGCTGTTTAACAGTAACAGTAGCACTCAGTAGATATACTAATCGAAGAAGCGAAGAGAGTCTAGACATGCTAGGGTTAGTTGTAACGCCATTGGGGGTTCCAGCACATCGTCTTTTCACCCTCTGACCTCTTTCTCTACTCACCTCACATCTGTCTCATCATATCTCGTTTCACACCGGCTCAGATATCTCAACTCTCATCGCTCATCTACGCACAAAATCGTCCCTCTAACCAGAGAGTCCTATACGTGCAACACAGTTTACCAGCCCCCATCGCCGACTAAGTATGGGAAGAGCTGATATAGGAACAGCAAAGTACCAGTCAAAGCAACTCAAGGCCTCTGGACTTCAGAAATTGAAATTCTATTGTCAGGTTTGTGAGAAACAGTGTCGAGATGCTAATGGGTTCAAGAATCATTTAAATTCCCCATCTCATCTAGGAAAAATAGAAAATCTAGCTAAAAGTAACAAAGATGTAGTAAGAGAATATTCTACAGAGTTTCAAAGTGATTTCTTAAAGCTCCTACGAATAAATCACGGAACAAAGGCAGTGAATGCTAACAAGTTTTATCAGGAGTATATTCTTAATGATAAGAATCATGTTCATATGAATACTACAAAGTGGAACACTTTAACACAATTTATAAAGCATTTGGGCCAGAATGGCCTTGTTAAAGTTGAGAATGAATCTGGTGATGATGAGGAATTCAATTTGTCTATAAAATTAGTTGATCCCACTGACCAGATGTCTACTAATAATACTAGCACTGTTAATGAAGAGAAATCAAGAATGAAATTTATCAATAATCAGATCAAGTTAGGTAAGCAGCAAGAACAGCAAGAGCAGAAAAGACAAGAGCAGCAGAGTACGCAGACGCCAAAACCATCACAAACACAAACACAAACACCAACACCAACACAAAACCATGATGAAACGATGAAGCCCTTTAAAGTAAGCTTGAAGAAAACAGGTTCTAAGAGAATTGCAAAACCTTCTATATTCGAGTGAATTATAAGTACATAAATCATTAACTATGAACTCTATAATATACAATGATGACTGATGATTAATGACTAATAAAAATTTAAATTGCACGTACCACTAAACTTTTACGTAGCATAAAACGTAAACATCTCTAGATTGTAATTTAGGATGATATTCTCCATGATTGATATTTAACTTGACAGATTCATCATCAAAGTAACACCAATATTGTTTTTTGTCGCTTTTATTCACTAAGGAAGTATAATGTCCCGATTTCAAGTTCCCATAATGATTGATTATCCCCATCAATTTATAGGTGATTTGGCCACCACCATTCCCATTCATATCATAGTTACCTGACTTGGAGTAATTGTTAAACTTAAGTTGTGATGGATAAATTATATTGGTATCTAATTTATCAGTCAAATTGTACATGGAGAACCTTGATAAATGGATAAAAAGGATTTTAGGAAGCTTGATAAAATTTAGCTTTTTTATCGATAATGCTGATGACTTTTCCTTTTCAAGGTTTTTCTTCTGCTCCGATTTACTTTCCTTCGATGGTGATTTGCTTCTTCTACCTAATCTGAAAAGCCCTGGTTTTTTAGTGAAAACTGGATGATCATCTAATGCACTTTTATCTTCAATTTGTTTTGAGCATTTAGGACATTTCCATGCGTTTTCTCCTCTTAAGATTTCATCTTGGGTATAATACCTCAAGCAGTCAGATAAATCAACATTTCCATTACCTCTATTACTTGGGATAGGTAAGGATAATATGGTAAATGGTGAATAATTGATAGATTGAAACCCACATTTGTCACAAATCAATTTATTTTGTAAGTGACCTTCAAATAAATCATGAACCGGCGAGTTACCTTCAAATTCTATCAATGATTTATACCAAGTATAATAACCTTCTAATTCGTCTGGCAAAATATTAATACCCCACATTTTTATATAGTTTTCAAACACTGGTAGGGATAAATCATCAGCTGAAGAATTAGGTGTCGATTTATTAGACAATTCTTCATGTAACCTGTCTAAAATAAATAATAGAAACTCTTGAGAATCCTGCTGTTCATAGGGAATATTTAAATCTGGTTTCAACAAAGAAGATATTCTAATGAATTTAGTAGGGGCAATAGATGCTCCTCCATGTAGATTAAACGACTTTACCAAACCAGAAATTGCTTCGCTTAACAAAACTGTATCTCGAGAGTTATTAGCCTGGCTCTTTTTAGCAGCAATAAATTTAGGATCCCTTATATACTTGTTATATTCCAGATTCGTGAAAAGCAACTTGAATTCATCAACAGCAAATAATAATTGAATGGTAGAATTTATATAACAAGATGATCCAAAGTTCTTTAAACCACAGATGGAGTACTCTTGCATACGCTTACTCTTACCATGAGCAGGCTGATTTGGGTAATAAGAACCTTGGTATTGCAGCAGTTGAGGAGGTGGTTGTTGCGGCATGTTCTGATACATCTGCGGTTGCATATTATATGAATACCCTTGTACATTAGGAACTGGAGTCAGAATGGAGGGCGGAGGGGGCCCATAATTTGTTGCGTATTGTCCCATAGAAGAAACAGGCGGATGAATGGTTTGAGTCAGGTTAGAATAGCCCATGTGGTTTTGCACAGGAGCAGCCATTGGAAATGGGATGGACATTTGGTTCATTGGAACTGATTGTGGAGTAGCGTGGGTATGAGATCGATATTGGTACTGTGGACGAGGTGGATTAGATGAAGGGACTGGTGGAACAGGATGTGAAGTGATCAGAGATGACTTGTGATGACTATTATTAAGATTGGAAGTGGAATTGGATGCTCCTTGTGGTGCCTGATATGGACCAGAGATTTGTGTATGCATATTAGGTTCAGTATTGGTAGGTTTCAACGGATGACCTCTTTCAACGCCTTGGGGCTCATTAAAATAAAGCTCTTCGTTTGAAATGTCTTGCTTTATAGGATAGGGGGTTTGCTGTACATCCTTTAAATAATCGGGTCTAAGGGGATATGGGGTTGAAGCAGCCGCATCATCATTCTTTGGCTTATTATCATGCCCTTTAGAGGCCAGCGGGAGTCCAGGAGGTAATGATGTAGGTACCGGTGGCCGAATGGATTGATAAGACCTGGGTTGGGGTTTATTCTCATTGTGATTCTCATCTTTCTGTCTATCAGCTTTCGGGGCAGGAGGAAGATGATCCAAAGGATCAGTCATCTTGTTGGATGAACCCACCGAGATATCTGATTTGGAGTACTCTTTATACTTAAGTGAAGGAAACCTTTGTTGAAAACCGTCTATTGAATCATTTGAATGAATCAGGTTATCATAATCATTACCATTTTCGGCAACACTCAACTGCTGAAGATTTGCAGCTATATCATGACTCTTTTTAGATTTTGTTAGATACTCAGTATACAACTCATCATCATCAAAGTCCTCATCTGGTTCGTGATAAGAACCTTGACCACCATCCTGGCCATCTGAAGACCCAGATTGATCATACTGATCCTTTTTCTTCAAGTATTCAATGTATTCATACAACCAATCATACAACTCATTTACATCAAAGCGCAAAAGATCCTTATCATCAAGGTATTCCAAAATCAACTGTCTTAGCTCAGTCAAAGGGAATTTATATGCAGAAGTGTCGATAATATCATCGGTATTGTAGAATGCAAATACATTCAAATATATGATAAAGTCATACTCATTGGAGGAAATAAATTGATCAAACCCATCGAAATGAAGCATAATAAAACTGTTGATGAAATAGTTGAAGATTAAATAGCCCTTTATGTAATATTTCAAACTCAACTCATCCCCATGAATCGAGTTGGCCAGGTTCTCATATAGTAGTTCACAATAGTCAATTAAGTCAAATACTGACTTGTTTCTCAAATTTTGGTCTAGTTGCAAACGTCTAAACTCATCATTTATTAGTTTGTAGTAATACCTCTTGACTTCATTGGTCTTCATCCCTTTACTGTTGGGTTCATTTATCCCCATCTATTCCTGTGGTGTTTCTGGTGGTAGTCGTTGCAGTAGTTCCTGATTTGTTTGTGCGAATCATACGGGGAACAACAATCGATCGCAGGGGAATGGGATGAGCAGACCAGACGAGCAGGCCGAGAGAGCGTAGTATAGTTAGTTGTACATTAGTTTACATTAGTTTATAGCAGTTATAGTTATTCCACTAGGAAGGATTGAATGGCATCATTCCAAAGCTTCCGAGTAAGTTTTCATACACGTAGTTTGAATTATCATGATCATTCTCTTCAAAGTCTCGGTCATTATTGTCTTTGAGGCCAGATGTATTATAATTGTCCTTAGGCTTTTGGCTAGACGCTTGCAGGGTGGTTTGAGTACGATCATAAGATTGGGATTGCAGAGGTCCTTGGATGCGGGATTGTTGTGACAGTGGTTGTGGTTGTGACCGAGACTGAGACTGTGATTGAGGACCTGGCTGGGACTTTGGATCTGGTTGGGATTGTGGTTGCAATTGCATGGCAACTTCGCTGTCAAATTGTGAATTTGATCTTGATTTAGAATATGACCGGTACAACATTCCGTATGCCTTCAAGTCATCATCATCATCTCCTTTGAACTTACTTATTATGCTAGAAATTGAATTAGATCCATTATTACTTATTCCCATCATTGAGTTCCCAGTTGGCGTAGGAGCTGACTGTGGTTGTGGGGTCACACTACCTCCAAAATAATGTAATGGATGATGTTGTGATACAGGTTTTTGGTTTTGTAATGGTATTTGTTGATGTTGTAATTGGTTCTGAGGTAATTCAGTCAAATTTCTCATTTGTTCCCAAAAATCCAATCCTTCTTCAATTTCCTCTTCCTCTTCTTCATTGGCTTCATTATTCCCGGATGGGTTGGATTTGGCCTTGTCTGATGAAACCATAGAACCACTCTTGCTGTTGCTATCAACCATTGTCTCTTTATGGGATCTTTTATTGGAATGATTTGAATCATACATTTTCCGTTTCTTAGTCAACTCTTCCGCTGCTGCTAATTCTACCGCCCGAGTCAACGGTGTTAAAGTAGTCGGGGAATCTTCTCTCCGGTAGGCTTGTGAATTCTTATCTCCTTTGTCTTTATTTTGATTAACATTATCATGGGTTTCATTAGTATTAGAATTACTAGTATGGATTGAACTAACGGTCTGAATAGGGGTGGAGCTTGGGGAGTTTGATGAAGTTAATTTGGGTAATTCTGTAAGTGGAGGTAAATAATTAAAGTGCTGAAACCGGTTCAATTGTGCTTCAGGCTCTAAGAAGTAAGACTTCTGTTGGCTACCAGGAGTCAGACCACCACCAGGGTAATTTGAACCATAAGGACTATTACCAGTATTAAGACTTAAAGTTGGATCATTTGGTGCCCCTGAAGGTTGAACATGAGCAAATGGGTGAGGAGGAGGACCATAATGATGATGAATATGCTGATGAATCTCGATGTTTAGGTGATATGATTTAGCATACTGACACAACTGATTGACCACATCTTCGTTATTAATGGTTCCACTATGTGAAAACTGAGGTATATTATTAGGTGAGTTACTTGTCGGTATTAAAGTATACTTCCACTCAGTTTGATTTTGATTAGTATTCCTACCGTTCAAGTTCCCATTATTCCCAGTAACAGAATTCCCCATGTTGTTTTTATAATTATTGCCAGCAGTTGTAGGAGAAGTATGATTTCCAGCAGAGGAGCCAGGTGATAAACCATTAGAGTGGAAATTGCTTGGGGATTTGGAAGATGTAGAATTTGGAGGACTTGTATGAGTAGCACCTGTAGAACCACTGCTATTAGGAATCAAATTATGATTCAATTTTTCCACTTCTTGTTTGATCAAAGGCTCAGCTTTCCCCTTTGCAACACTCAAGGCAATGTTTCTCCACTTATTTCTACAGGTCAAAGCGGGACGATTATCAAAATGAGCAGCAACAGTTCTCCATTTAGTTCCATGAATTCCAATCTGCCTGATCAAAAGCAACTCCTCTTCTTTAGTCCAAGGATTTAATCGATCTTTAGTTTTCGGATCCAATACTTCGGTATATCTTTTAGCACATTGGTCCGTTGTTCTAGTCCCTATAAAGTTAGACACTCGTTGCCAAGCAGGTCCAAACTTTTCATAAGCATCAATTAACATATTATCTTCTTCCTTAGTCCATTTCCCCTTTCGTAGATTAGGATCCAATGATGTGGACCATCTCTTTTTAAAGTCTTTGGTCTTTCGTGACCCGTCTTTAGATAATGTAGCTGCCACAAGATCCCATTCAACTTGATCAGCTTTAATATCTTGAGGACTACTAACACCCGTTAGCTTCAATAAGAAGTTTGTCAATTGTTCATCTTCTTCAGGAGTCCATAGATTCCTATTTGCTCTTCTAAACGTCTTTATCCCAAAAGATTCCGCTATGGAAAGTGGATCCATTTTGGGTTTCTTGGGGTCTTCACTCATTGACTCTTGATTTTGACTCTACTGGTGTTGTTGGGCTAGGTTAGGTGTACTGATTTGTGAAGCTTTTTGCAGGGCCAATTTTTTTTTTTTTGCTTGTCCGAATAACTTACAATGTCTTAGACACAATGGCCCTGGTACTTGATGGGGACACAAAAAAGATGGAGGTAAAAGGCTTGTACAATGGGATTGTTTGATAGGGGAGAGACAAAGTTTAAGAAGTCAAGATGAGATGCGGAACAAAGTCACATGGTACACGCACGCACCGCCTAATAGCACTGGATACCAATATGTCCTGACAAAGTGTATACATTTAAGGAATTTGGGAAGTATACACAGTGGTATGTAGGTTAATGTCCATTTTAAGTTATTGTGCACGTTTTTTTTAGGGTTCAAGTTTATACAGTAGCAGCAGCAGCAGCCTAACTAGTGGCAACAGGCTGTTCAGCAGGTTCATTATAGTCATTATTATGGATTAATCTCAATAGATTTCTGAGTAACATCGATATAGTTACCTTCCCAATAGATGGCACGTATAACCCAGCTTTTAATTTTATATCTTCATTAAAGTTCTTGTCACTGGAAAAGTTAATAACGGTGGTCCCATTAGTGACCAAATCACTATTAAACTTATAATTAGGAGATGGAACACCAGTTATGATCACATCACAAGAGGGAGCTAAAGATTCCAAGGTTGTAGAAGGATCTAAATCTATCACCTTATGTTTTTGCTCCGATAAATCATCACCACGAGTGAATTGTTGGATATTGTTAATATCCACTGAATATACAATAGCTCCATCATTGGCCAATAAAGCAGCCAAGGGCCTTCCAACGATTTCGGACCGGTTAACTACCATGATTTTCTTCCCATATAATCGATTTCCGTATCTTAAGATCTTGTTATAAATCCCTAAATATTCTAAAATCTTGACAATAGCTAATGGGGTACAAGGTAGAATAGACTTTTTGGTATTATGAGGAGGGTCCAAGAACCGAATGTTGTGATACAAATTCCGGTAGTACAAATAATTCAATCCTTCCACATCTTTTTCAGGACTAATTAACTGTTGTAAGTATTGGTCTTGCTTATCACCAAATACAGGAAAATATATCATAATGCCATGAATATCTGGGTTTTTGTTAGCTTTGATTAAGCTGGTTTCCAACTCATTCTTATCAACTTGAACCAATTCATATTCAAATCCCAACTCAATACATGTTTTACTTGTCCAATTAGCATACATGGAAGCAGCAGGGTCATCATTAGCTAAAAATCCAACCACTTTAGGCTTGAATGGTAATTGTTCAATTTGAGCAGTGATTTCCTCAGTGTAGATTTTGGCGATGGTAGACGCCAATATAGTTCTTCCTGCTGGTTTGGTTGACATCTTGGATAGTATAGCTATAGCAATGATTACAATTCGGTCAAGAAACGTTTACCAGTTAATGAGAAATTATATTGGTGCAGAGTCAAATAGCCTCCGCGATGGGGACCCCAACCGGGTCAAGTGAAATGTATGAGAGATCATGGTAGTGTGTATTATGAGACTATCTTAAATGAGCAGATGCATTTTTATACAAGCTTTGCCAGATAAATGCTTCACTAAGCATTAATTCAATATCCTTTTCAGTCCATGAATTAGTTGGTGGACTTTGTAAGAAAAGTAAAATTTCCTGGAAATCTTTATGTTTCAATTCATTACTGAATTTGATTAAAAAGGCTGCACATACATAGACATGAAAATTATTGAATCCTATGGGGGATTCACTTAGATAAGTATCCCACATTCTAATGATTAGATCAATTGATAATTCTCTCATTAATAAACAATTCATCCACCGGAATGAGAATTGGATGAATTCTATTGATTCTTGATTGAAATGGTTGATCAATTCTAAATCAATCTTGCTAATAAGATTTTTTAAATCATTGACTTGTTTGATAATTCCTGGCTGTTCATGGATGTAATTGTCAGTTATAGTATCCAATAATCTGGATAAACACCAGTAAGAATCGGCTTCTATAATGAGTAGGATTCTGTCACTCAATAAGGCTGGATCAAAATTATTTACAGTATAGTCGAGCAAGTTAGGATCTTCATGTAGTAAATATTGCTCTTGAGGATCTAATGATCCAGATTCATCATCCGTAAGTAGTCCAGGAATGAATAAACATGTATCATCTACATCTTGACTCTTGTGACTTTGGGTTTTCCGTTTTAACGTTTGTAACTGCCATAAGTAATTTCCTAAAAAGATTTGATAAAAAGGAGTAACCAAATCATTTATACCTTGAACATATCCACTAGCCGGATGTCTAATAGACCAGAAGTATAAAATTTTCCTTAACGATTTTTGAATTTGTGGATACCCGTATAACTTAATCGATGGATTAGTCCTTTTGACGTCAATTTTAATTTGATGATACAACTGCTTTTCTTTTGTTATATTAACCGAAGAAGAACTCATGGATTTATTATCATTCTCGTCGAAATTTATACTCGATTCCATCAACTTGATCCCATCTAGATACTCTTGTCGTTTGATTTTTAAAGTAGAAAGTTGACGACTCTTATTTGTAGGTAGATAACCCAATAAAATTTGCCAAGCTATAGCCCTTAAATTGGAAGGTATCCCATTCCATGATAACTTTCGTAACTCTTGAATATTAATATTTGCTGATTGAGTAAGAAGCTTTTTAAATTTTTCAAATTTAGTATTCAATTGGTTTAATTTATTGATTTCTAATTTTGTCTTCATATCTTCTGCATCGATCGATTGTTTATGTCTATTATTATCAGTAGGATTCATTTGCTCCATTGGTAGAGTTAGATCAGGATATAATGAATCTAACATAGGACTTGGTTGATGGAGAGGATTATTCCCAAACCCAATACTACTGGTACTAGTATTAGGATTCATGCTATTATTCAACCCAGTTACATCATCATCATCAAAGTTAGCATCCCAATCATCATCTAAGTCAGTATATTTAGCACTAGCAATACGTCTGGGTTTATTAGTAGGAGAATGATGATTATAAGTATTACTCGAAGTAGGAGTCAAATTTGATTTTGAACGAGGGAACCCTGTACCAATAGGACCTGAAAGAGATCTTTTAGGAGATGCATGTCTTGATTTTGATAAATCATTAGTACTAGGCCGGCTAGTACTATCAAAACTGGCCTTATTTAAATTAGCCACACTGGCATTTGTAATAGGAGATTCGGCTAAATCTGAATTACTATTATTGTTATTACTGTAAGATAAGGAGCCATAAATATTGGAATTGACCAGCTCGAAATCATCAGGACCTTTCAGATTGTTAGAAGGATTCGAGGATAATGATAAATTCTTTAGAAAACTTGATAAATGTTTACCTCTTCCACCCTTTTCACCAAAGATAAATTCGTTATTGGGGTTGTAAACCTGAGACATTTCAGGTTTTTTTTTGCCCATTATCCACCAAAGGGATTTAAAGAATCGAGGATTGGATACGTAATGGCCGATTGATTAAACAAATAACCACAAAGGTTCGACTATGGGATTGGTTGAATGCTTGCTTGAGGATAATTGGATTCAAGCTTGTTGATTGTTGAGGGTTGTGTCGCGCAAGCTGATCTCTCGTACCACCATCAGGGAGCTGGTACGACGCTGCGCACCAGGGAGGCCGACGTCTGAACGAGGAAACGATCTGAACGAGAAGCGACCGGCTCTGAACGAGGAGCGAAGGTCAGAACAATACCTGTCTACGTAGGACGGACTAACATTCACAAGCTTACCACTCTGTGAGAGGGTGTTGAAATAGCCCAGAGTGCCAAACTCCACTAGTCCCAGGACGGTCAGCAGCACCAGTAGACCCAGGCAGCAGCACCAGTAGACTCACCCAGTAGACTCACCCAGTAGACTCACCCGTAGACTCATCAACTTGCACAACGTTTAACCCGCACAGTCAGCTATATAACAAGCACAATCCAGAATCCCACGGCTATAGTGTAAGCACAGAAGCACCGATACAGGCCCCTCTCATATCTCTCCCTGGACTTCCCAGGCTTCCCCATAGCCATCCCTTCGGGAAATCTCGCCTGTCTTCCCACCATTGGCCTGATGAAGTGGGGATGTGGGGTGCAGCTGGTGAGTGGCTTTTAAAGAGGAAATCGTATGGCCTGATATGGGTTCAAATGGGCAATCTAGGAATTGATGAAAGGCATTTTCTGGGGTTACTCCTTACTTTAACTGGTTGGTTATTGGTTGGTTACCGGCTGGTTACTGGTTCTCCAAACCCCCCGGTACTATACCCACCAGTGCCCGTTACCGGGCTCGCGCGGCTAATGGTGGTGCGGGAAGGGGTCCTAACCATCAGGGCAGAAGTAGCTCAAAACCTGTGACATCAAGTTTGACACCCGTCGATCTTGTGTCAATCTCTGGCCCTGATACTTGTTTCCAAGCCCTGGGTGGGCCAATACACCACCAAAACATAAGTGGGGACATCCAAGATCCTTGCTACTGGGTCGCCAAGCCCGGGATAGACTTGGATATGACTCGGGGTTTCACCAGGGATCTTCTATGTACCTATTATGTCGGAGTAAGTAAACTCCGAACACAACAACTTGAATGGAACTGCATATCCCAAACCCCGCTGTAGTTTTTTTCTTCAATCTTCATCAACGTTGCTCTAACCACTCCACCGTAATTCCTTGACCTGGTAGCCTGTTGGTTAAGGTTTTTAGTTTCAAGTTGTCTCCACTTTTTCTTTCGTAATCTTGATTGTCTTCTGGATAAGCGATCGGAAGGCTAGTTTTTCTTGGTCCTGATATTTCCTTATATGTTGGGGATATAGTGGTTGTTACCCCGGAGGTTATTGACCCTTGGATCCTATGCAGTAGGAGCCTGTCTAGCTGTTGTTCCGGTTTTTTTGAGGCTTTTTTTTTTCACTTAATTAAATAATTATTTCATTATTCATTTTCCCCAAACTTTATTCATGAAACAACGAAGTATAAATTAGTCATTGGATCTCCCAGAAATCTGATCTTTTTTTTTTTTTAATTTTCTAGTTAAGTACTTATATATTACTGGGCCATTATGACAGACGATTATTCTGATATTGGTTCTATCCATTCTGATGCTGTTAGAGATCACAATCAACATGTTATCAACCCTCCTAAATTCACTTCAAGAGCTATCCTGAAATATTTTAAAACCAGATTTACTAGCTTGTTTGTTCCTAAGCTGGAATTGGCTCAATACTCCAAACAAGAAATATTTAATCCATTTAAACCTTTACTGGAATTATCTTTAAGACAATGGAATTTCTTCTGTGTAGGTATGTTAGCCTGGACTTGGGATGCTTTTGATTATTTTACTGTATCATTAAATATGGATGCAATTGCTGAAACTTTAGAAAGGGATGTTAGTGATATTTCATGGGCTATTACTTTGGTGTTAATGTTTAGAACTGTTGGGGCTGTTATTTTTGGATTTATTGGTGATAAATATGGTACTAAAATCCCTTATTGTATTACCTTGGCATTATTGTCGGCTTTACAAATTGGTTGTGGATTTGTTCAAACTTATCCCGAATTTTTAGCTGTACGGGCTTTATTCGGAGTGGTTATGGGTGGTCTTTATGGTCCTGCTGTAGTCACGGCTTTACAATGTCCAAAAGCTTCTAGAGGTATAGTACTGGGTTTATATCAACAAGGTTGGGCTTTAGGTTATTTATTAGCAGTAATTTTCCAAAGAGCTATAGTTGATAATGCTGCTCAAGGTTGGAGAGCTTTATTTTGGTTCTCTGCTGGTCCTCCTGTATTATTTATAATTTGGAGATTATTATTACCCGAAGTTGATACATTTATTGAACAACAACAAAAATTGGCTATTAGAAAGAAATATGAACAAGAAAATTCTGATCAGAAAAAACCTTTAATTAGTGATGGGTTAAAGAAAGTTTTAAAGACCTATTGGTTGATTTTAATCTATTGTGTATTATTAATGTCCGGATTCAATTTCTCAAGTCATGGAAGTCAAGATTTATTCCCTACCCTTTTAACTGTTCAATTAGGTTATGGTTCTGATAGATCAACCGTTACTAATTCAGTTGCTAATTTAGGAGCTATTTTTGGTGGGTTTGTATTTGGACATGCTTCTACTTTTGTAGGAAGAAGATTATCAATTATAATTGCCAGTGTAATTGGGGGCGCCATGATTTATCCTTGGGCTTTTATTAGAAATTCTGGAATTAATGCTGGGGTTTTCTTTTTACAAATGGGAGTTCAAGGGGCCTGGGGGGTTGTACCTATTCATTTAAATGAATTGGCACCTCCTGAATACAGAACCTTTGTGGTCGGAGTTTCTTACCAATTAGGTAATTTATGTTCCAGTGCTTCTTCAACTATCGAATCCACCATTGGTGAAAGGTTCCCTATTACGGTTAATGGTGAACTAGCTTTTGATTATGCTAAGGTTATGGCCATTTTCATGGGTTGTGTGTTTGGATACTTAATTATAATCACTTTTGTAGGTCCAGAAAACAGAAACGCCGACTTCGATATCGACCGTGATGAGTATGTCGATGATATCTACGATGCTGGAGTCAAATCAGAAGAGGAATCTGACGAGGATGAAGATTTCCGTCGTCCTCAAAGGTCGGTCTCTGCTTCTGCCCACCATCCAACGGCTGAGTCCAAGACTGAGAATGTGCACGTAGAAAAAAGAGAATCGATTGTATGATCAATGTATGACCAATGTGTAAGCTATGTGATTAATGTATAATCAATGTATGTTACCGATATATTTAATAGACTGTAGTGCTTCCTTTTCTCTCTCTGCCTCTTCTTTTTTGCAACTATTTTTGCATCAATTTTAGTCAACCCGCGACTGAAGTAGCCAAGATTGACACGATATAAACCACAAGGTTCCCATCAGTGTTTTAGCTTTTCCCACTATGAACTTACAAGTAGGGTACTATGATCCCTTCAATATATATCCTTTGATCAAGCCCAGTCTAGAGACAAAGCTCCCATTGACAAATTTGCACTGGAAAATCCTGCTGAATACTATAAAATCGATTCCTAAGTTGCCAGTAGATGTAGTCGAAGAGGTCCCTAGACGAATGAATCCTCAAGTATCAGTACGATTGATGTTCATAAAATGTGGTGATATGTCTACTTATAAGTCTCAGGTTCGTCCTTTGATCAAGGAATGGTTGAAGCTGAACCAAGGTGATCCTATGGTTGAATGGTTGCTTGTGTTTTATACTCCAGTTAAAAAGGATTCCAAGTACACCATCAAAACTTCGATATACGAGAAGCTTAAGATTGATTTTAATAAAGACGGGAAGGAATTACCTGGTATTAATATATCAAGTGAAGGTATAGATCGATGTTATAGATTAAAGGAGACCAATGATAATGAAATTAACAAGTTGGAGATTTATAATGAGTTTGTTGGCAAACTTAAACAATTGGTCTTGAATGGGTTTAGCAAGAAAATAGTTACGGCTAATCAATTGATCAGACAAACAGAAGCGGCTCCTCAAGTACAATCTAGCCATCAGGAGTCAATGAAGATCATGAGTTTATTAATTACTACAAGCAAATATTATCTAGAGTTGTATCTATTTAAAGAGTCTTTGACTTATTTGAATCAAGTGTCCTATAAATTCAAGCAATACTATTACCTGTCCAATGATGTTGGTTTCACTCATGATTTGGGGATTATAGATTTCCTGAATGTGTTTCGTACTCTTGTCTCTAGTGGACAAGATATTGATTTATCTCAGGAAACGAATGTATTTAAGATCCTTTGTTTTATATTCTATCAGAAATATTTAGTGCTTTTCAAGTTGATTGATAATGAACCACTCGTGTCTATAAGAGCCAATTATATGACAACTGTCTATCAAGAGCTTATTCATTATATAAATGAATTATCAACAATTTTTAGAGATAAAAATAATGACAATAATTCGGTTTTGATTTTGGCTTACAATTTCAAGTTGATCGATTATTTTCTTAACATTGAAGAGATGAAAAAAATTTTTGAATTAGGGAAGTCTTCTAATGAAATCAACTTATCTAATATTTATGAGGTAATAGGTGATTTAAAGCTTTCACAAAGAGACAATTTAATTCGATTAGCAGAAATGAAGCAATATTACTATACTGATAGTGATGAGTTCGATTCTGTTCCCCTAGATCATGATACCAAAGAAACAAACTCCATCCTTGAATCACTTGACGATATTGATAAGTCACTTGCTAAAATACTTGAATCCAAAGAGAGCTACTTCCGCTATTTCCATCTGTTGAGTGAATCAATAATCCAGGACTTTGTTCCTTGTAATAGAATCAAATCCATTGACGTGATAAGTATAGATTTGGCCCTCTTAAATTTTCATCAAAAAAATTACGAACAAGTGATTAATGTTTTACAAGATTCTTTTGAATACTTTATAAATAATGGTTGGAATTATATGGGTAATAAGTTATTGAAGATTTATATTACTAGTATAGAAAAGATATCTTCACAAAATAGGGCACAGGGTCCAAACCATGATCTGTTGATTGTCAATACTTACATCAAACTAATTAATAACCTAAAACTCAGCAACAAGAAGTCCGATATTAATCGCAAATTAACTCCAGATCTAAACAGATCCATAAATAGCATCTTGAACAACAAGATTTTACCGTTATGCAACGATCTATCTTCTGTTTTGGTCATTCCATTGCTGAGCTTTTTCATACCCAAAGTCTTCCCTGTTTTTGGATTCAATAATGAAGAATTGAAATATTGTTTAAAAGTTCAACTCATCAACGAGTTCGATATCGAAGGAACTGCTAACACAATTTCGTTAGAGTTATCAAATGGACTCATACTATCGAATGATAATATTGATTTTAAATCTTATGCAACTGTAGCTGATAAAGTGATTGAGTTTGAATTATTCACCAGCGTTTTCATAAAAGGGTTCTACAATCCCGTGAAAATGACTATTGCTTTGACCGAGAAGGTGTCATTAGTACATGTATTTGAAACGGCTAAAGTGAGTGAAACTACTAGTGGAATCGTTACAGATTCTCATGATACAGTAGTTGAAAATGACGGTGTATATAATGAAGCCCAACCTGAAAGTAGTAACGATGGCAAAGTTAAACGCCGGAAAAATTCCATTTTGAATGATTCCTTAACCATGGACACAAAAGTATTCGCTGATGAACACAACCAATTACTCATGCTGATCTCCAGACATGATTTATACTACTATGAGATCCCAAACACATTTAAAATGGAAGCAGAATTCACTCGATCGTATGTATTAGGTTCACCATGTATTACTGTTAGGATGACTAATAATTACAACAAGAACCCTATCCGAAATGTCACATTAGAATACTTGCAAGTGGATGGATTCAAATTAATGAGCAAGTCAAATGATACAACTGACAGAATTAATGATGGAGATAGCGAAGAAATCCATAAAGATATCAATGTGATCAGCGATGGAGATTGTTTTATCAAAATCAAAGCAACATATTGGATTAATGAAAGACCTTACGAGTATTATTATGACAATATTATCAATTGCAAACTACTCGTGTCAGTGACAGTTCAGGATATATTTAAAGCCGACTCGATCTTTCTGAATTTTCAAATCGGATCGATCATTGATAGTCCCCTTAGGGTCAATTCGACTGATTTAAGCCCCACTATAGCCAAAAATGAACTGGGGGTAATCATAGAATCGCCTAACATGCCATTACAGAATGAGGTGGTATTAAAGGACCAAATACTTAATTCGTTCTATAAAATCATGTTCAACAGTGAATCGCAACCGTCCGCATCAAAGCAGCACTCAAATCAATTACAGTTATCCATTAGCTATAACTTGGTGGCATATGAGTGTAGAAATCACTTACAGAAAATACTTACCCGCAAGGTCAATAACCCAATAATGGTTTATTTATTCGGAGATATATTGATTCCTATTTGTAAGTATGATTATGATAGATACTTGATTGATAATACGTTAAGTATAACTAATAGAAGTGACGTGTTGCAGGTTTTTCAAAGCGTCAAAAAGTATCTTCCACCTGATAGTGATAGCATTCATGAAACGACAGTAGAGGAGATAATTAAGCTGGATCAGAAGTTGGATACTTCGAATGATGAAGTTATCAAAGAAGTTAATAATCAACTTCAAATTATGGTTCCAATTCCTCATGTCGATATCTTGCAAATTATCGAGTTTAAGTACAAGAGACAGAACCAGTTTTTGGTAGGTGAACCAATTGAGATGGAATTGGTGATCGAGTCAAACACTAAATGGGAACAGAATACCAAGAAACAGTCTCGGGCTGCTAAAAAGCCTCAACAAGCTGACATACAAGGAGACGAGGATCTATCAATAATTGCAGAATCATCATCAATTCTAGATGATTTAGCAGATCAAGAACAACTCTTCCAATTTAATTTGGTAAATGATGAAAACTGGTCTGTAACTGGTTTTAAAAAGAAATTATTACTGGTTAACCTTTCAGAATCTGTATCCACCAACAGGTTTACCTTATTGTTAATCCCATTGACTATTGGAAAACTTCCATTACCCAAGTTCTATCTTAAGCTGATTGACCAATCAACTAACCTATCAATAGATATTTCTTTCAAGAATGGTAACGAAACACTCTTGGTAGTACCTGAGTTAGACAAAATTACCTTCTCATTTTAATTTGCATTATTGTATATATTTTACTTTTTTGTAATATACAACGGCTATGGGCCACGGTCAATATATTTTTTGTAAATTTATAGATAGAACCAGGAACCGGTTGGTAATAGCACGAAATTGTCGAGGCAATTGCCAAAGAAGTTCTCCATTTTCAAGGACCCAAATTGAATATCATGATCAAAGTTGTAGGTCTTCAGAGGCAGATTTTTTTCCGGCCCTGGGATATACTTTAAAAGGACAATTCGGCATAGGGTTTGCAGAAATTGACTCCGTGGCCAAGCTGGCTAAGGCGTGAGACTGTTAATCTCAAGATCGTGAGTTCGATCCTCACCGGGGTCGGTTTTACCTTTTTGCTATCCATTCTGTTTTGCTCTACAGAACAACTACAGACTATCACATAACACATAATACATTAACCGGTTTATACATACCTAATGAGCTATATACCCATCAATCAACAAGATCACATTAAGAGTCAAAAGACATAGAATCAATACCCCCATCAACAAAGAATTGATGGAATTATTAAAGCCAAAGTTGTTAATCTTGGCCAATTTATATCGATTCATAGTTATAAGGTAACTAACACCGGTAACTATTAAGAAGATAAACAGAAGTCCCACCAATAAGTATGATAAACTTTGACTCAATACTGAATTCAAAAACTTATCAGGACCATCATTCGAATCATTAGAGGTATTCAATTTGAAGTTAAGATGAATTCCAAATGACGTCACAAACAAGGTGGTGGAGAACCGAACTAGTGATAAACAAGTTCTTTCCAGCTGTAGAGCATCTCTTGGTTCACTTGTCTTGACCTGTAGTAACATTACGGTAGTTTGGTAGGTGCCCACTGACAACCCAATGAAAAAGTCGTCACCCTGCGCAAGTCACCTGACACACAGCACCTGACACACAGCCCGTGCACCAACCCACTCATCAACCTGTTTCAGCACGCAAGGTAATAGATCTGGCCCATCGATCGGGCGTAAAGAAACTAAATGTAGCCTAAGCTGTGCCTAGCTGTGCCCCTCGGCACTAACATACCAGCTAGTTACCGGCCCTAAGGCGACAATGGCGGGAACAGTTCGGGACTACCGGGTAGTACCTGAAGTTCACATTGTGCCCTTAAACCGTGTGGGTGGACCTAATATGCTCTAAGATACTACCAGTACTACACATACTACACATAATACACAAAGACCACAATGACCTTGGCCCCGTTTGACGAGGAAAACCTGAAATTACTGCCGTGGGAACACTGAAACGAGCTCGACACGTCGACGCGTAAAAAGAAAACAGGGCCATTCAGGTGAAAGGGTTCATACATTTCATACATTTTATACAAGATATATATTACATATAATACAATAATATACAATTCTTCGTTACATCGTAAGCATAGTGTTCGTAATCAAGATTGGGGGATGGGGTTTACTTGTGTTTACGATAATTTAAAATAATCTCAATGTTATTCAAGATTAGATTTAGGTTGTAATTCATGGGCTTTTTAAAGGTAAAATCAATCCCAATTCTCTTATAAAGATTAATATCTTTTTCATTGGATTTAGTGGTAACCGCAATTAATCCAATTTTATTAAATTTTTTATTTAACCGAATCTTCTTGGTAATATCAATTCCGTTAATTGGGGGCATCTCTATATCTAAAAATACCAAATCAAATTGTTCTCGGTCCATTAATTTCAATACAGTAGAACTATTGGTTAACTTTATAATCAAACTATTAGGAAATATCTTGGTTAAAATCTTATACAAGATTTTCAAGTTGATTAAATTATCATCCACAATTAAAAATTTATAATGGTTATAATTTGGTACCAAAGGAGAATTATCAATAGGACTAAGATATGTCTTTGTACTGTTTTTAATATTGGCATCAATCCCATTAGCCGTTTGACTATTAGAATTTACCGTAGTAATAGAACTGGATCCGTTGCTCGAAAATGAATTAAATGACTTGGCAGAACTCATAGATCCATTGGATTTAGATGATGACACCGACTTATTTCGAGACACTCCTCCATTACTGGTACTGGCAGATCCAGTATTAACAGATATAAATGGTCGACTATTCATCAGAGCACTAGAACTCTTTCGACGACTACTGGAATTAGAATCGGACCGACTGGTCTTGGGAGTATTAACATTGGTGGTACTATCTAACCCACTCGGATTAGGCTTTGGTTTTGGTTTATGATTACTTGAAGCTTTGAATGCTTTCAACATCTTGATAGGATTTTCTGTTAAAATAAGGGAGCCAAAATTATTGGGAAATATTGGGGGGTCTTTATAACTTTACAAATGAGGGAATTACACCGCCGGTCTTTAACGTTAGATACAATAGGTACAGCAAGTACAAACAGGAGTGGTATGTTAACCCCGTAAGAACTTCAAATTATAAACCTTTCAAGCAAGAAAGAAGAAAAAAAAAAAAGAATCGGTTACCAAAAGAATGTAATATAGTAAAATTCCCTGGTGGTCAATTAGTGGGAATTGGGTTTTCTTTAAATAACCAAAAAAGTTCCTGGACGGAAATAGGCCCATATACAGGAATGCTACATGCCGGTGAGGACAGTACGGGGGACTGACGAGGGGTTATGCGTAAGGTGCATTGCGCAGGTTGGACGGTGGTACGGTAGGGCGGGATGCGTGCGGGAGGCCTCTGTCTCCCCTTCCGGCACCAGTCCTGCGCGAGGCCCCGAAGTGGTCACCGTGCCGGCAGTGCTATCCAGGGCCAGGTCAGTCCCACCCCCGTCCTGGCAGACTCACCCCCGTCCTGGCCATCACTTTCAGTTCTGGCCCGTCACTTTCAGTTCTGGCCCCCTGCGTATCCTTAATAACCACCTCCTCTTGTTGCTGCTTGCTGCAGAGCATTTTCATGTCTTGCTATTCCGCCTGTCTCATTTCACCTTCCCTTATCCCATCGGTTCATCATTTCATGTCATTCCATCATTTTATTATTGCCTTCATCTAAGGTTGCCTGCTGGGGCTTCGCAACCGGGCAAGCTTATTCATAAGGTTTTCCTATTAAAGTTAAAAAAAGGATTTTTTTTTTATTGTTTTTTTCTTCTTTCTGTTACCTAAGCGGACATTGGGTACTGACAATAAGAGGTGACAATAGAGACTAACAATCGGAAGAACAATTTCAAGGGCCCTATTGAGAGGTTCTTGGGCCCTTGTGAAATAAGCTTAGAGGCTGCTTGAGGTTCTACAGATTCTTTGTTCTACAACTATAGCACGGGCGGGTTCTTAGCAACAAAAGCCTGGGAAGAATTCTATTGGGCCTTTGTTGCTACAGGCGTACCTGAAACATGTTTGTTTTAGACATTATTATTTGCTGATGGGCTGCGATCTGCAGAGAGGACTTGGGTGCCGGCCCGTGACACTGGGCGAGGGCCCGGATACTGGGTGAGGTGAATGCGCGTGAGAGGCCGTGAATGCGCTCGGGAGGCCGTGAATGCGCGTGAGAGGCCGTGAATCTGGACCCAGCCGTCACCAGCGCCTTTAATATTTTGGGCGTGGTTATGCGACTGTCGTGACTCATGGTAATGGCCCACTACCCGGTGTGGGCCATATGCAGTGCTGGCCCCCCATGTCTAATAGTGTCTGGGTTCTTGTTTTGGTGGTTCATTTGGTACCTTATCTATTATCTTATCTCATCGGGGAATGGTAATCTTGCTGTTTTTCTTTTTTTTTTATTGTTATACACCTCTACTTTGTAACTATATACCCGTTTTTTATTTTACACATTCAAGTGGTGGTATATTCGTTACCAGAGTCTCAATTAAGCCATTCCTGCTTGTCTTAGTTTTCTCATACGGTCTCTGTCTCTATTGATTTCGTCTAATTCTGTTTCAGTAATCAAATGATGTTTGTGGTCTTCTACTGGATTGCCAGTAGTACAATGGTTAATGCTTGTGATAAAGTCATGATTTTTAACATCATCGATTAAAAATCGTTCCAGTTTATCTATCAACATATGACCAATTAAATCATGACTTTCTTTTGGTAATAACTTTAATAATCGATCTCTATTCTTGGTAAATCCTTTATAGCTATGATCATGCTCTTGAGGAATTTTCCATGGGAATCTTCTTAAAACCATACAACAATATATTATGGCAATTGACCAAACATCTACTTTTCTAGCATCATATCCTTTTATTGGTTTATCTTCTGAATTATTTGATGCTACCGTTGATGAATTTTGTTCTCCAATTCCTTCATAATTAGGTTGAGGAGTTCCTTCTCTACTTTCTCCTCCTTGTCCCCCTGGTACTACTGCATCTTGATCTAATACTTCAGGACTTAAATATGGATCACTTCCCACGATTCCTCTTGATAATAATAATTTATAGGTTTTACCATTAATTGTAATTACTTCTTGTTCCGGTTTTTTGGTATCCTGGTCAATCAGCTTTCTAAATTGAACGGCTGACCCAAAATCAATTAATTTTAAAATCCCTTGTTTATCAACCACACAATTATCTAATTTTAAATCTCGATGAGCTAATCCCATCTCATGTAAATGTACTACTCCATTGATTATTTGTTTTAAATAACAATTAATTTCATTCGGTTCCATTAATCCTGACATTACTAAATTGAAGAAATCATAGGGACAGTATTCCATAATCATATAATATTCGGCTTCACTAAACACTGACAGCATACTATTTTCCCTAACCAATTCAATTGTCTTAATCAAATTTTCCTGACTCAAGATTTCTCCTACTTTATATTCATTATTAACTTTAACCTTGTAATCTGCTTCAGTTTCATTAGGTAATTTAGTCCTAAACTTTTTAACAGCATATACTTTGGATGGATCATTTCTAAGATGAACTAAATTTACCAGTCCAGATGCTCCGGTTCCAATTAATTTTCCTTTGGTGTATTTTTTATATAATTCACTCCCAGGATGTTGTGGTAAGAAATGAAACTTTTTCCCTAAATGATTGCCTTTTCCGTGTTGATGTCCATTATTTCTAGCTTTTTCCTTCTCCGTTTCCTTTTCTTTTTTATCCTTCTCCTTCTTTTCTTTGGATCGATGGTTATGAAATAATCCTCCTTCTTCCGGTTTAAATATCTTTAAAAACCGCTTCAATGATAAATGACTACTCTTTCTATCTACACTCGATGAAGTATCTGAATTGTTGGATCCAGCTGATGAAACATTCTCCATTGATCCATTATTGGAATTGTGAGTGTCCCGTTGCTTTAAAAAATTTCGGTACCCTCTATCATTATCACCACCTTCATTACTTGAAACCGAATTGGATCCCAGATTAAGCCTGAAAAAGTTTTTGATCGAACTCTTACTATCGTGGTGGTGGTATTCACTTTTGCCATCTTCTTGAGTGGTTTTGCTGTTTTTACCGTCTTTGCCGTCCCCAGACCCAGTGTTCTCAGGGTCCTGCGATTCCTCAGGGTCCTTGGAGTCTTTAGAATCTTCTTGTGTATCAACAAAGTTATCGTCTGTATCTTCCAGCCCTCCAAGTTCATCTGCATCAGACATGGGCTGGTTCCCCTGGGCTGTCGGTTTACCAGCTTCCAGACCTTCCTCTGTGGGACCAGCAACTTCCGCATTGGCATTTGCTACATCATCATTACCAGTTTCTGCTTCTGGCTGTTCTTGGGGACGTTTTTCCCCGGCATCGTCTTCAATTCTGACGGTTTTATCGAATTTTCCAGCTATATTTTCTGCCGAATCAGACCCCATTGTGTGGTCACTGTGTGCTAGGGATGTGGTAGAAGCTTAATGGGTTCTGACGTCAAAAAATTATCCGCGATCTGCTGCGAATCGCAATTGCCGTTCAACCCCATGTTCGGCCAGGTGGTGCCGCAACTGGGGCCGCGACTGGGGCTACAGAGTGAGGGGTGGTACCCCGGGGGGACTGGGTTGTGCCAGGGTTCGGGTTTATATACTGTAAATTCAATCTACATATCGAAAATAACGGAAATTTAACGGCCATTGGAATGAGAGTTGGACCGAGACCCTTTTAGTAATTTGGCGGATTCGGCCTCATCATCATGGTAGTATTGATCATGACCTGATTTGGTTAGAGAATCATATCCCTCACTGATTTCAAAGTTTTGTTCGTCATCACTAACATTTTCAATAATGGTTTTATGAACTCCTTGAACATTAATGACGGATTCAATGATACCTCCAGTTCTATATTGACGTTGTTGGCTCAATTCTCCATTTTCAGGAATGGTAATTTTAGTGGTATTATTATTGTTGGATTTTCGGTTCAGATTCAGAAAATCAGAAATATCGGTTTCTCTTTCATTAGGTAACAAAAATTTATGATTTTTATCACCTTTTGATTGAGATGGTCTCTTTCCTTGAGCTTGATCGAATTGATGTTGTTGTAAAGCTCCATCTTCACTGATATGGATCGGGCCATATTTATCATTATCCATAACTATTCCATCCTCAACAAATCTTTCAGTAACCTTAACATCATCATCCTTTTTATCTTGTCTTGATTCAGGTCGAGGTGATAAAACCGAATCTTTAACACTTTGTAAATTAGGACGTTTAATGGTAACGTAACTTTTAGATGTTTCTAATGGGTTATCTGCTGGATTCATAGGTTTCCAAGTTTTACTACTATCCATTTGACCTAAAATATTAGTATTGGCCAATAAATTACCAGCTCTACTAGGACTTGGAAATTCTTTATCACCACCAGGAATTACTTCTAATCCATTAGATGAACCATTTTTCCCATCGTGTAATACTTGTTGAATACCATCTACAGAATTTCTTTTAGATGCATTAGATGATTTTTGATACAAGTTATGTAAATAACTAGTCAAGTTTCTTTTTGATAATGGACCAGGTTGGGCTCTTTTGATATTTTTATTAATATCAATATAAACATCTGATTCATCAACAATTTCTTCCCCAATTAATTCTTCAATTACATCTTCTAAAGTTAAAACACCAATGGCGCCATAAGGTTCTCCAGGACTATCACTAACAACAACCATGTGAGATTTCCCTTCTTGAAAGTAATTCAAGATATTTAAACAGGAAGTATCATTACCAGTTTCTGGTAGCGTAGCCAAGGGAAATGAAGCTACCGGTAATGCATCTTCAGGATCATAACTAATTAAAACTCTAACCAATAACATCCCAATGAAATTCATTGGTTCATTAGGTAAATGAATAGGAATTCTTGAAAATCCAGCATTAAAGATTTCTTCAACCGTTTTTTCATCCAAGATAGTATCAGCACTCATAGTATATACTCTATCTACCGGAGTCATAATATTACTTACGGGTTTCTCTTTTAAATCCAATACAGCACTGATTATAGTAACTTCATCTTGATTTAATCGTTCAACTCCCATGGTTTTATGTAACGTCACCAAAGTTTTTAATCCGGATTTCTTATATACAGTTCCATGATCTTCCCCCAAGATATGATCCAATAACATGGCAATAGGGAAAGCAATAGGATACATAAGATACATTAATAATAACACAAATGGAGCACAATAAGATCCAACTTCCAATCCATATCGTACACAAATACTTTGTGGAATAATTTCTCCAAAGATCACAATAGATGCAGTCGAAGTAACCACTGCTGGCCAACCACCTCCTAAACATCTATCTAAAACAATTGGTAATGTCTCATTAGTAATAACATTAGATAACAAAAGGGTAATTAAAACCCAATGTTTCCCTCTACCAATTAAACTTAATACCTTTTTAGCATGTTTTTGTTCATTTATATCCCCCGAAGTGGCCATAACTTTCAAGTAAACTTCATCTTGACCCATTAATCCAATAGTTAACCCAGCAAAACAACCTCCTAATAACACCAACACTATTGACACCAATAAATTCATATAAAATTGTTCAGGAGTCATAGGCTCCTCTTGAGCCGCCGTCTTCACATGATTGATCGATCTATCCGCTACAATGATGGGGATGGCTTTAACTAATTTGGGTAATTGAGTGAAAAGTAATAATAATTTGGACATCACCGTGCCACTTCCCCCAGCGATTCCACTACTTCTAGCGTTCATAGAATGGGCATGTTGTCTCGGCAATGATAGTTTCTTTGTCATGAATCAACAATTAGTTAGTTATAAGAACTTACCAATAAAGTCAATAGATCAATAGTAGATATAGTCAAAAAAAAGACTTTACTTTGAATAAGGGTTTTTCTAGTATGGTGCCAATTGCCATGCTTCTCATCCGCATTCGAATGGCTCTGGTGCGCGGTCGTGGTGTGGATGAAATGGCAAGAAACGGTCAGGGGTTTGGGGAGCCAGAGGGACCCAGGGGACCCAGGGGGCACCGAGGCTATTTGTATGCGGTGGCTGCAAGGACCTGTTGGCTGCAACACTGGCAACAGTATAACAGGATTCTAATAACAGCACTAGATGCAGCAGTATTCTAGAACAGCACTAGATGCAGCAGTACTGCAGCAGATAGCTGTACCATCCATACCCACTCGGGCCCTACAGATTTCTGTACTACATTGTAATCATGTCTACTCTATTTGTACTTATTACTCTAGTTACCCTATTTATATGGCACAAATGGAAGACATTTCCTGGGAGTCAACATCACTGACTCATATACCAACAAAGCTGCCAACAAGGCCGTACTAATCCCCATCAATGCAGTGATAGTTATATCGGCAAATGGAAGCACGAGAATAATTACTCCGATTGGTATCCTAAAGATGATTCTCCAGAACCTGGGGAGAACATGTAATTCTTTTGGATCCTTAGGATCATCCAAGAGTCCTAATAATCCTAATGATACCATAGCAATAAAAAGCCCCCCGGTAAAGAAAAATAAAATGGCAGTTATAGGCTCTGATTCCTCTTCTCCCGAATGTCCTTCACCCTCAGATGAAGATTCAGAAGTCCCATGACCCAGAGATTCACTTCTCTTTTCAGCACCAACGGATTCATGTTCTTGGATCTTACATAAATCTCCACCAGCATCCGCTGCCAACACAATGGCTGCAATCAATGGTAAGTGTAAATATATCCAAGCTACAGCTCTAAAACCAGAATGTCTTAAAGCATGGGTAGCTCTCTTAGCAGTAGAACCATAATTGTAAATCCAAAAGAGAATATAAGCAATTATTAACAAAAAGATTCCTCTCCATAAATGATCTTGAAATTTGGATCCTAAATCATGTTGAGCCAGAATCTTATATAAAAATTCTCCAATAGCAATGGTGAAAAAGGTAGAAAACCGTTCAACTTCATGTTCAATATTTAAAGCAGTGGAAGTGGTCAATTTCAATTGTCTTTTAATCCATGGATGGAAACAAATAATAAAAATCACTTGTTCAAGAAACAATATAGCAATAGATAATCCAATTTTACCTCTAGTATTTAAAAATATCACTATAACCCAAAGACAACAGGTAATAACAAGACTACCACTATATATCCGTTGTTGAGTTCTATGTTCAGGGATATAAAAAGTATATAAAAATATACTGAATGACAATGAAGCTCGACATAATATATATGGTATTATTACAAATTCAGCTCCTGACCTGTCTTGCAATAAATTCACTTGATTATTGCAAAAAATTGTCAATAGCACCAATATCCATAAGATATACATTTTTTGGGATAAATCTTCATTATAATAATAATTTGTAAAGTCTTTAATATCACACCAAATAGTCCATACCGCTATAAACAATAAAATATATTTCAATACAGCTCCCCAACCGGCATTTTCAACCGCTTCTCCTGCCAAGTTGGCTATTATCCCCACGTACATCAAGTCTAAAAACAACTCAGTCTTGGAAGAAGACCGTTCTCCCTTGGTCCGATACAACACCCCATCTTTAAAATAATTTAAAGCGTGAGGTCTAATAAACCATACAGCATCTTTTGGTCTTTTTATATACTTGAAATTCACATCTCCATACTTTCTGATAAACTCATCTTCTCCTTCACTGTCAGTTAATTCGATTTCTCCTCGCTCTTCGTTTTCAATTGCTTGGGCCAATTCGGTATTGATTCTTTCATTGATTGAACTAGCTGCTTCACTATCCGTCCTGTCTTCCATTTTGGTTATATAAATGTAATGATTACTCAAAAAGAACGGCTGGATAACTTCAAATTATACAGCGCCGTCGTGGCCCTACCGCCTCCCCATGTCCCTAAAATTCCTTCGGGGGTCGGGCCTTACTGTAAGCGGAATTAGAGCCATCACACGTCAGTGCCGACGTCGGTGTCGATTGCTGACATAATGGACTTGAGACCACTACTTACATAAGCAGAGCCCGCGATGAAAATTTTCCTCTAAACCAATTAAATGGACTTGAATTACTATTGAATTATTATTGATTTACACATACACCAGACAAAAAATATGAGTAATCCATGGGCCAAAAGAGACGCTTGGAGGTATGAGGGGCAGTTCAGCCGGTTCAATAGATTTAAAAGTGCATTTCCAGGATTCGGAATCGGATTAGCTGCTTTTGTTGTTTATGTTGGATATGAAAAGGTGACTGCTAAACCTCATGATGAACACCATTGAGCGTTTGACACGAGTAGATTACGTTTAGCATGCATGGAGACAGTTGCAGAACAGATCCCGGGTGTCAGACCCGCTTGGGGTCGAAATAGGTGTCCACAGACCTACTTCAGTTAGTTTGTAATTAAATATATATTAGCATCTTTGACTATTTACATCACTACACATAATGTAGCAGTACAGGCCCCTGAAGTAGATATTGACCTCTTACAAGGACCTAGCTGATCCATTCACGCATCCTGTTGTATTGATTCGTTCAACTCAAATATCGATTTACCTTCACTACTGGAACCAGCACCTTCACCGGCACCACTACTGGCAGCATTCCTACTGGACATATTTGCTCTTCTGGCCCTGGTTCTATCAGCAGCAATATTGGCCCATTCATCTATAAATACCTGTTCTTCCTTTATACCATGGCCCAAATTACTATGAGTATATATGGCTCCATACATAGAACTCTCTTCTTTTGAAATACTACTTTGTAATTCTTCTTCCATTCTTAACTTGTAAAATTCAAATCTAGCTTGGTCATAACATTGTTCTAGACCATTATTACCATTATTATTCAAGAGCCATAATGTTCTTTGTACTACTGATTCTCCATCTAATGCCTTGCTTAATTGGATCATATGACTCCAGTCACAGGTTTTGTTGTTATCCCCACTGGTTTCAATCAAAGTTTTGGGTCTAGAAAATTCCCATGGATGAGTTTTGTAAAATAAATCTCTTAATTCATCTTCTATAAATTTCAATTTAGGAACTCTGTGAATCAGATTATTATGATTTTGAATATCTCTACGACTTAATCTAGTTTTATCACTTGGAATAATATCATTCGAGTTGAATAACTTCTCTTTAGGGTCGCTGTATTTCCCGTATTCTAGAGTTTTAGGTTTCCTGGTTAAATCACTAGCAGGTGGATGGTTGGCTACCACATCATACCATGCAGGTTTTTGCTTTAAAAGTCCTGACTTTAAATAGGCAGAAGTTCTTTCCAACACAGTGGTGGCTTGATTTTGTATCTTCATCCTTGATTATCCCGGTTCTTGTCCCGTTAATCCCTACCGATTTGGTGTCAACTTGGTGTATGAAATCTGAAAATTTTTTATTTCAGTGCGTTTTGGTGCGAGATAACTTAGGTTAGGTGTATCATTATCAGCTAATGGAATGGACTAGAACCGGGAGTATTCCACTTATCCAGAATGTCCATAGGGCTCTCGATACTTACCTGTCGACTGTTTTCCGCAAACCCTTTAATGTAGGAAACAAACCTTCCAGATCTCCCAAATTTCAAATCCTTGACGCATTAGATGCCAAATATAAAGACCCCGATGGAGTACGACATTCAAGAGCCACAAAGCTATCGACATACAATAGCACCACTCCGGTGGGATTGCTAAAGGCATTATACCCCCCAAAGCATGCGATTTTTATGAGTGGAACAAGAAACCATGGGAACACCCATGACCAAAGGCATCGAATATTTGAAGAGTATCGTAAGGTTGATAATATAACCATGATTGAACCAAGACATTTGAATGAATTAATAGACCGGTTTCTTGATATTCTGAAGTATAAGAGACCCCTGGCCCTTTTTAGTGCCATGTATAAACCTCCCACCACCACTGTTCATGGATATATCCAGCTGGAGAAAAGACGTCTTGATCAGTTGTATCAGGCAAACCATATCTTTAATGACCTACGAGTAGCAAACTTGCCTATATCTGTCCCAGAGCAGAATAAGTATTTATATATGAATTTCTTTCAAGATAGCCCTGAGATCCATCACCGAGTAGCGGATGCTTTTAGGTCCATGGACAAAATTTTGCAGCCATCTCAAAGGCCCCAATTCTCCATTGATCATGCTAATAAGATCACCAGAACTGATTCTGACACCTTAAGCACCCTATTGGAGATTGCTGTGATGAATCAAAATCCACAGGTTTTGAATGCCTTGATATCTACTATAGAGTCTAACCAAAGTGCTAATAGAGATATTTTGAGAGTCTTATGTTACGGCTACTCCACCGGGATATTTAAGGACAAAAATAACTTTTATTCCTTGTTAAAGCAAATCCATGACCACCACATGTCTCTTGTTGATATCAGCTTGATCAATGAGATCCTTAAAGGCTTAATAAGATTTGAAAATATCCATGGGGCCGAACAGATACTAGCACAGTTATTTGATCAACCACATTGTAATGAAGTAGCCAACAACGATACTTATAGAGGCTTGAATGATCATGACAAGAACAGTTATAAAAAGCATTTGTTCTTCTACGATGAGTTGTCAAAACTAGTAGAAATGCCACCGGTTTTGTTGATTCCTAACATCGATACTTTTACTCCATTTTTGAAGTATTACAGTGGTAACCACAAGTTTTCAAGCCTCCTCAAAACCGTCGATCAGATCGAGTCAATGAATCTCCCATTAACCACCAAGACTTTCAAGATATGCTTCAGCAACCAGCTAGAGGTTCATGAGACCATCAAACTTCTTAATAAATTACTTGTGCATTTCAAAGCTACCTATAAACTTGATTATGATACTACCAATGATAATGGTCACCAAATATTTAGTACTTCTACGGACGGACAGTATCTAAAGTTATCAGATGATTTAGTTTTGAAGGTGGTGAAAGGATTCCAAGATCCACTAATTAGACAAAAATATGACGAACTTAAAATGATTATTAAATCTTACAGAAAGGGAAGTAATTACAAAGATTTATACATGCTTAATCAAATCACTTATGTGAAATATGGATTCTTAAAACAGATCTATACCATGTCATTGGATACATTACCTTCAGAAACCGCTTCCTTGTTGGAACTAGAGCCTATATAATCGTTTTGAGGAGGAATCTCTTCATCAGAACCATTTATGATGTCTTCGATATCATAATCATAGTTATTAGGGTCTTTATCAAGGTCCAATTTCTCGGTTCTTCGTCTAGCTTGTGGTTGATTCAATCTTAATTTGACAGGAACGTCATCCCTTGTGAATTTCCTTAAGCCAGTGGATTTCCCTTTTGATTCTTCCTTGATGATTTGTTCATCTGGGGGAATATATCCGGTGGTACCGTGGTCATAATGGTTCATTGAAGAGGATTTGAGGTGATTTTTCCGGGATTTGGCATCTGGATTGGCTTCATATTTGATTAGTCCGGCGGAGTAAGGTAGATATATAAGAACTGCAACTATAACAAGAGCTAATCCTATGATAATCAAGAACATTGTGTGATGGACAGTGGAAAAATTTTGATGCATTTGTTAATGAGAATAAAGAGTCGTACAACTACCACTAACCATATGCTGCAAGTGGTGGGGACAAGAGGTATCCAATATAGAGAAGATTAGCCAGCTTGTAGTTAAATATAAGCTAACCAGTGACTGTGACATACAGAAATGTGAATGGTGGTCGGTATAAGTCAAACAAGAGATTCACATCTCCTCTATATAAAGGCTCTGGTCAGTGACAAAAGTATTATACTTTCCTCAATCAAAGCTTATGTAGTCAGGCTTGATGTAGACTGGAGCAGGAGCCATTTACACGTGTTAGATGGGTAATGGATCTCGCCAGTTTCTTTCCCAGTGTGGTCAACTGTGTGGTCAACCGTGCTGGCTGCTTTACAAGACACCTTTTTTGCAGCCACAGTGCAGCACCTGGTCACAGTGCAGCACCTGCCCAAAGGGGTTTATGGCCTACTTGATGGTAGCAAAGGTCTACAGTAAACAGACGTAGTAGACAGGTAGCAATCAGCCATAGTACCAGCCATAGTAGCAGCCATAGTAACCTCCTAACTGGCCCCACAGTCTACATTGCCCAAGAGTCTCGGTCCCACCATTGTGGCCGGTCGTGCTCCCGGGCAGTCGAGCTACTACCACAGTGCGATAATTTTGTTCCGAATGACAACTGCAATACCACAGCAATATTTCCATAACCTTATACCAGTTCAGATTCAACATGCTTAGAAAGAGTACAACTTTGGTGACTCCCATGAGATCCTTAATTAAAAGGAATACCAGATATATCCACTTGAGTCCTCTCGGGTTCTTAGGAGGTTCCAGAGGGTCTAGAAGTGGCCCTAACTGGCTCGCAAATGGTAATAGTTTAATCCATCACAGAACATATGCTATGGATAGATTAGGAGAAAAAATCGATACTAAGATCGATGATATAACTGATGGGCAATATAATCAAATTTCTAACATGTATTTAGAGGATTTAGGAGACGAATTAGAGACTATTGGAGAGGATTATCCTACCATTGATTTCGAGTTGAGTCAAGGAGTGTTGACTTTGAATACTTCTAAAGGGACTTATGTTATCAATAGACAACCTCCTAACAAACAGATGTGGTTAAGTTCTCCATTGACTGGACCCAATCGGTATGACTTGATAAATGGACAATGGATTTCCTTGAGAGATCATGGGAAATTGTCTGAGTTGTTATCTCGTGAATTGTCTGATATTTTAGAAACGGAGATCGACTTACAGTTAGAGAGTTAAGATCCAGAAATCATTATTTATTTATCTATTGCATTGTACATAGCTAATGAAATATAATAATACTACAGATCCTCTATTATGTTTTCCAATTTTCACACATATATTATAAAAAAACCATCTAACTAACTACTAAAGATATCCCCATATGATGGATCAGAATATTTGTAGTAACTGTTCTTAGTCCATTGTCTGAATTTTCTACCCCAGATAATTACTATTACAAATGAACCATTAATAATCAAGGATAACATGAATAACAACCAAGTAACAAGTTCTAATCCATTTCTATTTAACCATGGAGTGATAGCAAAGGTGAATCCCATCCCAATCATGTTTCTTAAGAATAACATAAGAACCATTCCTTCACTTGCCATTTGATGATAACAATCAATGGCATAAGTTAAGCAAATGGTACCACTTGAACTCATGGCAAGCCCTAATAATCCTTGACCAATAACCACCGATATGGCCCAATCAGTCCCATAAACAGATCCAATCCCGTAAGCTACGAGACCAGCAGCATTTGTAACTAAGGGGATGACCATAACCCACAATCTGTATTCGGGTTCCATAATCCCATTATTACGTTTGGCTAATTTAACCGTCCACCAATCAACAAGTTTACCTGAAAACATCCCCAAAATAGACCCAACTAATGGTGATAAATTAGTTAATCCAGTGGTACTAGCACTGAAGTTATAAGGAGGAGATTGGTAAATGGTGGCTTGAGTAGTAAGCAATAATGATAACCACATCATTTGAGCCCCATATACTAAAGCCCCAAAGATAATGGCAGGATATCCCAACATGAAAAATGGCCTATAAAAGATACAAAACCATGATCTTCTATCATTGTATTCCGTATCATAAAGCTTTATTTTTTGGGGATAAGTTTTTAAAGGAATAGAAACATCAATAGAATCAGAATCAGAATCTCCATAACCAGATGGATCGATTTCTTTAATTTGTTGAACTTCATCAACCTTAGAGTCTCTAGATTTGATTTGATTAATAATATCATTTTCCAATACCCTATCTTCTTCATCTCTTCTGAAAGTGGTATCTTCCATGTAGAAAAAAGCCACTACTAAAGTGACCCCAAATAAAATAGCTTGGAGCCAGAAACACCATCTCCAACCAATAGTATCAACTATATAACCCGAAATCACTGGGCCAATATAAGACCCAAAATAAAGAGCTAAAATGAAAAGAGACAAATAACTGGCTCTTTCATGTTGGAAAAATACATCAGTAGTAGAAATTTCCACCAAAGAATCACAAGGAGCAGCAGCAAATCCAGCAAGAATATTAACAGCATAAAGATGTTCGACCTTGGTCAGAGTAGCCCCTATAATATTGGCCACAATCATTAACACACAACATATTAAATATACGAATCTTCTTCCTACTTTTAAGGCTGTAGGTTGTAAGAACAAACATCCAAGCCCCAAGAAGAGGAAACAAAAAGCAGAAGCAATATTTAACTGATCAAAAGTACAATTAAATTCTTCAGTCCAAATAACCCACACAGGACCAGACCAATTAACAGCAATAGCTAAAAAGGTAGCTAACCAAAATAGAAAGAAAAACTGACTATTTTTTTTAGTTTTAGTCCATCTCAACGGATCGTTTGGATTCAATGATGGTGGTGGTCTTAAGATAATATCCCCATTATTCTTCTTAACGTTCAAGTCTCCGTCGGTATCAACCAAGTGAACGGTTCCCGGTACTAATTCTTTATCTTCTAACATGTTTGACTATTTAACAGAAACAGAAAAACGAAAAAAATTGACCCATATAAATATTATTTTATTTGGAGCAGAGTGGGGGAAGAGAAAAGATGTCGATGGCTATGGAGCCCCGAAATTTACAGATCTTGAGGCATAATTACTTAGATAATTGTTCATCTTATCAGCCCCGAATACGAAGGTTTTCGCTTATGCGGACGCTATGAGTTACCTAATTAGGAAGGAGTGGATCTTGAAAATCCCAGATATAGCGGAATTTGGTTCCACATTCCTATGGCTAAGCCGACGGAGACAAAAAGATACCGTAAACGTTTAGAGAAAGTTATTGATCCTGAAACATTTATTTAAACCTAAAAACACAATAAGAAATAAACTTAAACAACTTAATAACCAATAGTAGCTTTTGAACCAGATTGTTGTAACCAACCTTGGACGGTAGATTTAGATAATGAAGAACCAAAATCATCATCTACTTCAACAATAGAAATATCTTTACCATCAAAGATAACAGCAGCTTTCATGGAGGAATCATAAGGTCTTTCGAAATAATCTTGAGAACCACCACCACCTCTACCACCATTACCACCTTGACCACTATGTAAATGAGAAATTAATTTACCAGAACCAGAAGATAAGATTTCAAATAAATCTAATTCACCACAATCTGGCCAACAAGTACATTCAGATTTACCATATTGTAAAGTTCTTGGGATTTTAGCATTTAAAGCCCAAATGGCTGGCATATCATAGTTAATAGAAGTCTTAGAACCAGAAGCTTTTGGCATTTCAAATTCAAATACAAAAACTTTTTGGTTACCACCAAATCCATGATAAGCAGGAATTCCTTCTCTATAATAACCACAAGAATCACCATCACATTTTTCATTAGACATGATTAAATATTCATTGTTAGAGTCGATGGTTACATCATCTAAAGCAACTGGATCACTAGAACCACCACTAGCATCAGAGTTACAGTAAGAAATGGAATTACCAAACAGCAGATCCCAAACACCAGAACCAGAACCACCATGATGATTGAAAAATACTAATCTATCAGCATTACCAGGAGTATAATAAGCAGCTCTAGTCCAAGAATCAGCATCAACTTCTTCATCATCTTGACTATCATCTTCTTCATCAGCAGTTTCTCCAGATGAAGTAGTACCAGGAGCAGAACTAGAAGAAGTGGTGGTTGGAAGTCCATTAGTGGTGGTAGAAGTAGCATCTTCTCCCCCTCCATTAGGAGTACCAGTAGAAGTAGAAGTCTTTTGAGAAGTTTGAGTTTCACCGGCAGCATTAACAAATACAGTTTCAGTGACTTCTTCAATCTTAATAGCTCTTTTATGACGATGATGTTTATGAACATTTACAGTATCACAATCTTCTTCATTTCTAGCTTGATGAACATGTCTCTTGGAATTCTTTCCAGCTGGATAATAAACTCCAAATTGTTTTAATTTCAATGGACCTCTGAAATGTAATGATAATTCTTCGTCTAATGGACTCAAGTTACCGGAGAAATCGTATTGATCAGAAGAACAAGTACCAGAACTAGCATCCATCTTGGTAACATCATTATAGTTACCAGAGTATCCTACACCAGAATAGGTAACTTTCTTGGTGGATCCACAATAATAATTACCATCATCAGATTTATCACACCAAGCTGACACTAAGGAGGAAGCTAATAAATATAATACCGCTTTGGAGAATTGCATGGTTAAATTCTACAGAAATGAGCGGATGGGGAATTATTTGTTATAAAGGAATGGACAGTCAAGTAAGAAATTATACTTGAAAAGAACGACAAGGAATGACTGTAGTTAGTGTTAAAAAGGTGTAAAATGTGTGTGTTATTTCTTCCAGTTTTCGGGCGCTGTTTTTATGGGAACCGGCGCTCATTTAAATGACAATTTGGCTGGGAAAAAAAAAATAAATAAATTAACCGCATTGGGACGCGTATGAAGGAGCTGCGGCAGCATTTCCGGTATGGGGTCGGCCCGGTGCCTGCACACGGCCCAGGTGTTGTCCTGGCATTTCCTGTTTCGGTCCAATCATTGCAGAAATCAGTGCCAGCAATTGCCGGCCCCGATATTCACCCCCAAGTATGTGCAGGCTTAGTGTTTGCAACAATGTCGATGCCAGCGCTCTTGTACAGGGCAGGTGGCCCTTGGCGAGCAGTGACTATTCAGGATAGAGCAGCTGTAAACCATCCTGAAACAGGGAAGGAAGCTGGGGCAGGGCCTGTTATTTTGTCCTTGGTCGTGATTGTAAGAGTGGTGGTGCAAGCGGTGGTGTAAGAGTGGTGGTGTAAAAATGGTGGTGTAACCGGTGGAAGGGTTGGTGTAGCCGGTGGTTGCATGGGGTTGCTAGATCTCTGAGTAAGGTACTGTTGATATATCACGAATCGTCAAACACTAATTTCGTGTTTTAGCTGTTTAAGTAAGTACAGCCACTGTAGGGGCTCACTCGTTGGCAACGGCTTGGCGCGCTCGCCCTAGAACACAAGTTTCTGGTGCGAGGGCCCTGGTGCTAGGCGCAGACAGGGGAGCGGTAGCCAGGACTAGAGGGCATTATTCACCGTAACCACCCCTATCCACCATAGCCAATATACATCCATCTGTATGGTCACCTACACCTTTAGCTAACCTCTATTCCATGCCTTGGTTGCATAGGAACTAGAGGCACTAGGGCCTGTGGTCTTTTGTTCTGGCCAACTATTGGCTCCAGTGTTCCTATTGCTTTTCTTGCCTACCATGTGTTGCACCGGATAATCCCAGTTCAGACATATTAGCCTGCTTTCCATTCTCCATGTATCGGAGAGTGCAGACTTTTAACGTTTTTTTTTCTTTTTCTTTACTTTTTTTTTCATTTTTTTGTTGTTTCCCTTTTGGGGAAGCTGCTTCTTAGTACATATGCAACAACTATGTATCGAACAGGGACACCACGCAACGGCCATGGACCAAGATCTAGACTTTGGACCGGTCTAGACCTTAGATCACATTGTCTAGACTTTAAATCAGATTATCTGGCGGTCGAGATCTGTGGTTCTGCAGAGAGACAATGTCCAGCCATGGTTACTGGTTGCCTAATTGGTGCAGTGTATTGATCTCGCTTGTGGCCGCATCAAGGTTATTTTTTGTGTCGATGAGCTGGTTATTTACTATTGCCTAAATGGAGTAAAGTATGGAAAGCTGGTATTGCTACAGGACCGCCTAGCTGCTACTGCAAAGCTCGGTTACCCTGCTCTGCGTGCTGCTTGCTCTGCTGACTGTGCCGGTGCTCTTCTAACTGTGTCCGTGCTCTGCTCTCTGCACACTGTGTTCTGCGTGCTGCTTACTGTGGTCCCTGCTTACTGTGGTCCCTGCTTACTGTGCTCCCTACTTACTGTGGTCCCTGCTTACTGTGCTCCCTACTTACTGTGCTCCCTACTTACTGTGCTCCCTGCTTATGTGCTCTCTGCTTATGTGCTCTCTGCTTATGTGCTCCCTGTTTAATATGCTCTCTGTGTTCTGCGTGCTCACGTGCCCTGAGTGCTGTGCTGCGGTTATTCTGGAACCAATCTCCGACAAGAGCATCTGCCGAGCAGGCCCACTAGCCGCACCGGTCCAATCCCGGGCCATGAACCGTTGGAGTGCCATTTGAGTCTGGCGAGACAAAGCCTGGCAAAGGTCCCACGTCCTGTGTTTCTTAGGGGCTTGGTTTCTTTCAGCAAGCAGTGGCCGTACTATCATGGTGGCTCTGTAAAAAACACCACCTGAATTTGTGCACCTCTACTGCCAGATCTCACATAGGTGTGGTCTTTGTGGGGTAGCATACATAGAAATGGAACAGCTACAGTCTCTAGTTCGTAAGTATTAATCCCTGTATGAGCACTTGGAACTCCGTAGCTAACAACCACTCCGCCGAAGTTACACAGCTGTAGAACTAGAAAGGCACACAACATTTGTCACTATTGTGGCCATGACAACTGATCAAAGAACAACCATCAAAAGAACAACAGAACAACTGATCAAAGAACAACCATCAAATGTTATGGGGGACATCCGTGCATAGGCCGTGGTGTGTGAATATGTGGAAAGAAACTGCTTATCCGAACTGCCAAAAGCTCTTAGATTCCTTGCGGCAGCACGTCCACCATCATCAAACTTTTGGCTTCGAAGTAAGGAAAAACTTAGGAGCTGTTCAAGCAAGAGCATCTCCCATTACGGCCCTGTCGTCTCCTTATGGGATCCAATATCCTTGCAGGGCAATGCATTGTCTCCGGCTATTGTTGATCTGCTGTTTATCGGATACCTTGAATAAAGTATTTGATCCATCACTAGACAGAATTGTAGAGATGACTATAATCCCAGATATGCTTTTTTCATTATCGTTTTATTAGAAACAGTCGAATCACAATATAAACATAGACACCATAACACAGCCTATTCGAATTTGTGACGAGGTCATAGACGTTAAAGCATTGTTGACTCGAGAACACATACAACTATCTCCTATATTCTCCTTAGAAGATGTGCTGGCTCTGGTACCGTGGTACTATGGCTACCGCCGTGCCTGGTGCCACCACTGGGCCACCATCCCCCAACGGCCGCGCCGTCCTCCCGCACTGATTTATTTTTAGTTTCGTAAACAAACATCATTCCATATATATATTCACTCCCTTGACCGGTTCAATCGTCACCATCTATCATACACCATGAACAACCAGCCGCAATTAATCATAAACGATCAGCCCATAATACCCGACTACCCCATCCAATCCACCTTTAAAAAATCAAGCTACAGCATGAAAATCGTTGTGGTGGGGGATGGGGGTTGTGGTAAAACCTGTCTTTTGGTGAGTTACACCCAGCAGAAATTCCCCGAAATCTATGTCCCTACGGTATTTGAAAACTATGTATCAAACGTGATAACGCCAAATCATAAATTGATTGAATTGGCCTTATGGGATACCGCTGGTCAAGAAGAATATGATCGTTTAAGACCTCTCAGTTATCCAGATGTCGACGTGATATTGATTTGTTTTAGTTTAGATAATCTTATCAGTTTACAAAATGTTAAAGATATTTGGTTTCCTGAAGTCAACCACTTCTGTCCTGGAGTACCTATTTTATTGGTAGGTACTAAATATGATTTGATAAATGATTCCATTAATCCTGATATCCCCATTCAATTAGCGTATGATATCAATGCCATAGGGTATATTCAATGCTCGGCAAAGTCCATGTTTAACATAAAAAATGTATTCAATTTCGCCATTAATTATTATCATCAAGCTACCGAACGAGCCTTAGCTGCTAATGGAAAGAAACGATTAAGTTTTCTAGGACATCTGAGAGATAAGTCCAAATCCTCCATAACTTCTAGACACACCACCCGATCAAATGGATCGTATGGGGGACATCATAAGAAACAAAGCTCTATAGATTCAGCTATATTTAATTCGCCCTTGACTGAAGAAGACAGAAATCCTTATACCTCATCTAATTATGATCAATATTACAATAACGATGAGTTTGATTTTGCTAAAAGAGCTAATAAGAGATCGAGAAAGTGTACTATTTTATAGGTTTTGCAGCCATGCTAGGGATATATTTAGATCTGATAGACTGTTAATATTACGTTTCCACCCTTCCAATACTGTGACCACAGTATGGCCATATGGCTTATAGTTGTCCTACCTACCTGCCTACTGACTTTTGGACCTCTAGACCTTTTCCTTGCCTCCTCCCATACCCCCTATCTTCCCCTAGCCTCTTCGTCTCCACCACCATTCTCGCGCAAGGTACGTCGCACTTCACAGCAGGCCGCGACTGGAAATCGATTCATTTACTTCCACCACCAATGGGCACAGGGCCGTTTACAAAAGAAATAACTCCCGAAGCTGATACAGTTGAGGGACCAGATCCCGTAGTTATGATTCCCAATGACATCAAAGATGACTCGTCTTTAAATGGGATCAGTGGTGGCATTCAAAGAAAAGTTGACTCCAATAACATCCACAGCGATGCCGTTAACGACCCAAAGAAAACCAACACCGGTGAATCAGGACTTGGAATTAGGCAGTCTAATGTTACCAATGACGTAGGAAATGACTCGGCCGACCACTACAAGATCTTACCTCCTTATAGGTTCAGACTAAGAAACAAACTCCACCCGATTGTCAGAAAAGAAACAGAGATTCTATACAAGATTCAAATCAAGTTAAGACATCCATGGTTAGATTATTACTTTGCTTGGACGGCTAATTTAGCCAGCCATACGTTCTACGTGCTAATGCTACCGGTCTCTAACTGGTTTGGGTCTGCATCTTTAGCAAGAGATTTAGTGTATGTGTTGGGATTAGGAATTTACATCACCGGGAATTTAAAGGATTTTTTGTGTCTTCCTAGACCCAGATCTCCTCCTCTACATAGAATTACCATGAGTAGCTATACGGCTCAAGAGTATGGGTTTCCATCGAGCCATAGCGCCAATGCCACGGCAGTGTCATTACTTTTGGTAGAAAAAATCCTTTCCATCGAGGGAATATCAAGTGGATTAAAGACGGGTATTTTGCTGGTAATTACTCTTTATTATATCTCTTTGATATTCGGAAGAATCTATTGCGGAATGCATGGATTTTTCGATGTTATTACTGGATCAATGGTGGGATTCTTATTATATTTATTCAGAGTTAAGTTAGGACCTATGTGGGATAACTTTCTTATTTTGGATAATAATTTCGGTCTTTTGACTCCACTAATAGTCTGGAGTTTCTATTTATTCTTAATTCATATTCACTTTGAACCAGTTGATAATTGTCCTTGTTTTGATGATTCTGTGGCCTTTGTTGGAGTGTTGATTGGCTTAGATATAAGTCACTGGTTAGCAAAGTTGACGTTATATTTCGAACACTTATCAACCAATACCTTATCGACTCCCATAATTATTGATTATGACTTTGAAAAAATAGGGGTTATGAAATCAGTATTAAGGGTTATTATGGGAATCACCTTAGTAGTTGCTTGGCAAGCTATAGCTAAACCAGTTGTATTTACTATATTGCCACCCATCTATAAATTTATTGGTATTTACCTCCCCAGAAAAAACTTTACGTCCACTGCATTTTCACCCCAATCCAATAGACAAATTAGAAAGACTTCTATATCCAACCTTAATGAAGAAGAGTTGAATTTTTTATTGCTGACTACCAAAAGAGATGAAATAGGGGTTCAAACTGATATTGATTACTATGAAATGATGAATTATAATCAAAACCGGTCCCAACCAGAAAACAAGGAACCTATTAAGGCAACCAAGTCTTTTAAGACTGGAAAAGTTTTCAAAGCTAGATATGATGTCGAAATTATTGGTAGATTAATAATTTATGCAGGAATATCTACGGTTACAGTTTGGGGGTTTGCCTTGGGGGTTAATTTCTTGAATTTAGGAGTCAGTTAGAAATAGTTTAACCCTAGCTAAGCGAAACCACTCGCACTACGGAAGCAAAAATAGAGAAATAAAATGAAATGACACAAAAATAGAGGAATAGGGCAATTTAGACGAGTTGAAATAAAATATCAAAATACCAAGGCGGAACAAGGAGGGATCGTAGCCACATGATAAATAATAAACTAACCAACAATTTGAAGGAATATGTTGAAGATTTTACTTTATAGACTACTATTGGGGTGTGGGGAAGAGTGGCATCAAATCTTTCGAGCTTGATAGAGACAATAATGGTTATGAAAAACTAGATTCTAGATTCCATAGTTGACTTACTGGTTGGTTATAGTTACCCTCACCTGTTTAAAACTAATTGCTCAAAGCAAACAATTATCAAACCGATCTGCAATTACCATGATTGTCTTAGACATATTGCAGCTGATCCGCTTATTCTATCTGTTTTCGGTAGCTATCAGAAAAACTGGTGATAAATGCCCCTAACTATTTCTTATTGTATAGGTTTTGTGCAATATGATGAGATATTTTTGATGATAATTTAACGCCGCGACCTCTGTCACCTGCGGCAGTTCACGCCATAACTGAGGCTACGTATAGCTGTAGACACTGGATATAGACTTTTCAAATCCGTAAAGATGACAATGTAAAATAACCATCGTCAATGGTGTCTCAGACACTCTAAACTAATTTATATGTACGTCATTCAAAAATTGTCTCGGGTTTCCGTGGTATTCATGGTTATGACCAGGCCACCAAATTTGTGGCTAGTAAGGCTCTCGTGCTCATGTGCTAGTGGCGGGGCCGCGGATTTCACCCAATCTAGACCTTTCCCCCCTATCTTGCCAGTTTCTTTTTCCTTAGACTCCATTCTTGCTTGGTACCTATCTAGGTTTCTAATTACGCCTTGATAACGTACCATGCTTGCTGGCTCATCTGGTCCCGTAATTTCCAGTTCTCACCATCGCTCTACCTCTTCACGTTCCGGAGTTCCACGTTATATTTGTGCCCAATGGCACTGAGGAGTGCGGAACCACAAAGGACGAAAACAAAAAATAAAATAAAATAGTCTGCTACAACAGAAAATTTTATATATATCTAATCCCGGACGCATTTTGTGCTGAGATCTTTAGGGTTTAATTTCTGCTATACGGAATATTAATCAGATTTAATTAGTGACCTTGCTGTAATCTCAAACTGATTCCTATTCCATTAAAAGTCCAGAGGTTTGTTTTTTCAAAGTCAAGTTTTTTTGTCACACCGATTGTGTTTTAACTTTTGTTTATTGTTGTGTTTGACCCTTTATTTGTAATTGCCGGTTTTTTTTTCATTGAAAAAAAAAAAAATCGCTACATCCACTTCTAAGGTTTTGCTAATCTATTCGTAGAAGAAAGACCTAATAAACCTATAATGGTAAATGGAAGACTTTAGTCGACCTGGAATCACGGTTCCAAATTCTAGTAGTAGCAATACTAATTCTAATAGCGCTGGTGGTGAAAGTGGTAATGGAGCTTTATCCCATAGGATTCCTGGTCCTTATAGAAATAGCTCTGCTGCTGCCAGTAGCAGTGGTGGTAGTGGTAGTATTGGTAGTGATGGTAGTGGAGTCACTGCTGCTGATTTATACCACCAAATTAGTCGTTTGAATCAACAGTTTACAGATTATCAACCTCAAAATGATCGAAAAATCGAAGAAATAAACATCAAGACTTCATTTCAATTACAATTGATAAATGAGAGATTGAGTAATATGGAAAATAAATTTGCCAATTTATATAATGAAATTGGAGATATCAGAAAAGATTATAGTACTGTTGGTAACGCTGGTAATGAAAACATTCAGAAAAAGATTGAAATTATCGGTAAACACATGGCCGATTTGTCGTCCGACATTACTAAATTAAATCCTAATGAGGGTAGTAGTAAACCGACTCCCTCTAATACTAGTACTGGTGTCGGTGCTGGTGGTGGGGGCTTGGGAACTAGCGTTGCTCCTGGGAATAAATCTGTTAATAACATTACTCCCCCTGGTTCAGGAATTAATTTAAATAACCCCAATACGTCTACAAGCATCAGTTCTATTCCTTTTGATACGTCGGCCTCTTTACAGCCTAATAATGATCAAATTAGTGATAACTCTAATAATACAGGTCTGGCTAATACGATGTCGAAAACTAATCAGTATTTGGAATCTTCGGATATGACCAATCAAAATGCGCTGTCGACTATAGAAGTTACCAATCCTCAAATATTAAATAGGCCAATGCCGTCTTCAACGATTTCAGACCCCTTAAGTAATAGACCACAAGATTTAGTGTCCCATACTACCATTTCTGCAACCGGAAATGCTTCGGTTCCTCATTCAGTACCAACAACTGCTAAGCAATCAAAGAATACTTCTCTAAGCACCAATCCTAATAATATTAGCACCACTTCCAGTGGGGTTGATCAAAAGAACAATGGTGGTCAGAATACACAGGCATTTACCGATGAGAACTTGACGAACATCAATAAGCAATGGTCTCGAGCATTAGGAATAGGATCACCAAGAGCTGATTCTCCTTTCGCCCCAAAACAATTGGCATTTGATTATTCTATTCCAGTAAATCGTCAATTTTCCTATGATAACAATATTAATTCAGGAGGTCAACGTGGGATGACATCGAAGATTGCTGCTAATGCGGCAAATGAAACCGCAATGTCAGCTCTTACATCTGCATCACCAGCAAATAATACACTTGAAACTTCTAACACTGGTCAAATAACGGCTCAAGGCATGTCAGTTACGTCTGGGATTGCCTCACAAAATCCTCAGCAGGTAAACCACCCAGTTAACGCAATGAATTCCTTAAATACTGTGGAATCGGTCAATTCAGTAAATTCGGTACCATCGTCAGTAGATTCCGCTGGTAACCTTGATCCCAATATAGGTGGAGGAGTAGGTGATGTGGATATGGTTGATACAATAGAAAAGAAGAAACTTGAAGACAACATCCTTTCTAGTATAGAACATACCAATACCAATTTCAATTTAATGGCAGGAGGTATTAGTGCTGGGCTGGGAGCAGGAATTAATAGTGAAACTATTGGTTCAGATTATAAACGTAGACGCAAGTCTTCCAAATCTAGTGATTCTAGTGATTCCAATTCCCCAATGAATACAGGATTAGGTAGTACCGGGAGTAGTGGAAGCATCAGTACTGGAACTAATGCCTATTATGGTTCTAAATCAAGAGGTTCTGATGCTCCCCAATTTAAATTAGAGAAAGGTGCTAGAAATGTAAGTGAGATTTGGAGAGAATATGAATATGGAATCAATGATAAACCTCCATTAAAGTTATTGGAGATCAAGTATAATGCCAGATGGAGAAATGATACTGAATCAAGAACTTTTGTTAGACGAAAAAAAATTTATAGTGCCATTGAAACTGGTAAAGCAAAGGGTCATAGTGAGGAAGAAATCATTAATGAGTTAGAGAACTTGCGAACTTATTATTCCAATGGTACTGTTAAAAAGAGACCATTGAGCTGGTTGTATAATAATATTCCTAGGAAGTATCAACTGTAAGTAACTACAGACTTGTATATTTTATGTTGTATTGTAATCTTCTATGTATTAATGTAAGATAATTAGCGATGCTCTTCGCACAAAAAAAAAAAACAATATTCGAGTGCTACCCATTAAATCATGGCTCCAGTTAGTGATAAGCAAGATGACGGGCCCCATGGGACTGGTGAAAATGAAGCATCTATCAAAAGAATGGGAGAGCAGATTGATAAGCCATTTGTCAAAAGAGAAAAAAAAGCAAAGGTGAAAAGAAAATATAAGACTAAACCAGTGGAGAAAACTTCACCAATGGGGATCTTGGAATTTGAAATCAAGGAACTCTTGCAAGAACAGAATTTAACTATTGATGATATAAAGAATGATATGAAGTTGATATTGAATGATCCAGATATTGAGAATGCTTATCACGTTGTGGTGCCACACGTAGAAGTGATGAAATTAACTTCAAATGGTGATGGAATTGGGTTAGTTAATCATCCTGTTGCTGATAGAAAACAGATTGCTATTATTCCATTTGGACTTCCTGGTGACTTGGTCACCATTAAAATATTCAGATCTCACCCATTATTTGTAGAGTCTGATTTGCTTGAAGTTGAAAAAGCGTCAGAATTGAGAAATGACTCTCTTATCAACTGTAATTATTTTGGAAAATGTTCTGGATGTCAATACCAAAACGTTGAATATGAAAATAGTTTAAAGATTAAACAAAATGTGATCAAGAACGCATACAAATTCCTTGCCCCAATATTGCTGGAGACTAATAAGCTTCCAGATATTCTCGATACTGAACCATCACCTTTGAAGTACAATTATAGAACAAAATTAACTCCCCATTTCAGCGTCCCCAATAGTCTTATTAAGCATCGTAAACCAATGGAAACTAGACCTCCTGTAGGATTTGGAGCTAAGGGAAGACCCAAATGGAGAGAAACATCCGGGGGAGAGTCTGCTACCGTGGATATTGAAGAGTGTTCGATTGGAACTCACATTATAAATATTGGACTCAAAAATGAACGAATGAGGTTTGATAAAGAGTTTCAAACATATAAAAAAGGAGCCACTTTCTTACTAAGAGAGAATACCAAATATGAAAATGAATTCAATGACAAGTCTGAATCGACGGATCCTAACAATACTGATGTAGTTAGTCATATCAGTGAAGGAGATAAATACAAAACATGTGTAACCGATTCCAGATTTATTGTGAATGAATTCATTGATGAATATAAATTTAAGTTTTCAGCAGGAGAGTTTTTTCAGAATAATAACTCCATTCTCCCTATTGTCACGGAATACGTTAGATCAAATTTATTTATCAAGTCTCCCAACAATAATGATAATCAAGACAATGAAGAGAATTATCTTGTGGATGCATACTGTGGTTCAGGATTATTCTCTATAACTTGTTCTAAGAATGTCAAAAAAGTTATTGGAGTAGAAGTAAGTGCTGATTCAGTCAAATTTGCTAATTTAAATGCCGAGTTGAATCATATTAAAAATGCCAATTTTATTGTTGGTAAAGCAGAAGAGATTTTTAAAGATATTAATCTACCAGCCGAAAAGACCTCAATAATATTAGATCCTCCTAGAAAAGGATGTGATGAAGTATTTTTAAATCAATTATCTGATTTCAGTCCTAACAGAGTTATCTATATTAGTTGTAATGTTCATTCACAAGCTAGAGATCTAGAATGGTTTATTAATAATACTACTAATGGGCACAAATATGAAATTATTAGCATCAAAGGATTTGATTTTTTCCCTCAAACCCATCACGTTGAAAGTGTGGCGATTTTAAGAAGAAAGTAATGTATTTAGAGTAGTAATAGCAATAGCATAGGTATGATAATAGTTATGATAGTAAAGCAAAAAAACGAGGGCTCTGGACCTTGCACGTGAGACGTGACGGGTATTTTTCGTGCGTGCCTCAGGGATTCCTTTGATGAGTGAAAAAAAATCTCAAGTGAAAAAAAAAATTATAGAATACACATAAGTAATTAACCAAGATGGAAAACGATAAAGGTCAATTAGTATGTAATAAACGAGATCCAACAGGGCAGTAGATGACTGAAATATAGTGTAGAGATGGTGTGATATTCAATCTGAAGGTTTTCTGAAGAGAAGTAAACAAATAATGAGTGACAAATAATGAACAAATACCAACAAGTATGAGCAATTATGAACAGATCCTAATGATTTGAAGACGTATAAAGATGAACTGCAATCCGGCTAACCACTGGCTAAAGTGTTTAGGTTTTCTCCCCCAGCACCAGAAACATGTATTTTGTCCGTAGCCGTACCATGAAATCAACCATCCAGCTGCAAGTGGGACCTCCACAATAGCACAAGACACATTCAACATCCACCAACACCAACGCATGCAACATCCATCGACATCCACCAACACTACCAGTTCTTTCCAGTCCTCTGCCATAGATTCCACCCACCACGGGATCCTGAACCATTACTAACAACATTTAGGTCGAATTATACGTTCCAAGAAAATGTTCTGCCACCAACAGAATCATTAAAGCCAAAGATCACTCTTCTGTTCAAATTAGCATTGCTAACATTGATGAAGAAGGTAGAGCTATTCCAGGTGACAACACCACCTATGCTTTATGTGGATACATTAGAGGTAGAGGTGAAGGAGATGATTCCTTAAACAGATTAGCTCAACAAGATGGATTATTAAAGAATGTCTGGTCTTACTCTCGTTAAATATGTATTTAATAATGTCATATAATTAATATATGTAAAGATAGAATTGTGGGGGTCTTATGGGCCATGTAGTGTTGGTGGTAACCTGGTAGTAACTGGTAGTAATTTGGTGGTGATGTTCATCGGTCGTGCCATGCCTGCATACGGCTGCTAAACCCCTCGAGAATTTGTATCGATAACCTTAAAAACTCTGGACGACTGATAAGGGATTATAGCACATAATACCACAATTTAACTACATTTGCTAACGAAATCATGACTAAAGGAGTTTTCACATTGCTCTATAACGTCAGTTATCTCCCTGGGACTCTCTTATTGGGGGCCATTGTAAAGGATATGCTTAAAAAATCATCCCATTCTATGGTGAAATTGGGGTTGCTAATTGATAAAAAACAGTTCAATGACAGTCAATTATCAATATTACAAGAGTTATATGATGACATTATTGATACTCAGGTCATTGAAAGTCGGTTAACTGAATTATTGGTTGAAGGAATTAATAGACCTGAGCTTGTCAAAACCTTTACCAAAATTAATTTATGGAACTTGAATGATTACGAAAAGATTTTGTATTTAGACTCTGATACATTACCGAACCCCCAATCTGACTTGTTACAATTGTTGGAATTAGAATGGCCCGAGGGGAAAATTTTGGCCAGTCCTGATACAGGATTTCCTGATGTATTTAACTCAGGAATGTTTGTAATAAAGCCTAATCAACGAGATTATATCAACTTGATGAAGTTAGTTGATGATCAAGGAAACATCTCTTTTGATGGGGCTGATCAAGGGTTATTGAATCAATATTTCAATAAAGATCCTGATTGGGTTTCTGAATTGGTAAAGGAAAAGTCATCTAAAGATAGTACCAATGTCAGTATGATGTCGTTGAATTCGAATTGGATCAAGTTACCGTTTCTATATAATGTTACTCCTAATAGTCAGTATCAATATGTACCAGCTTATAATTATTTTTCAAGTCAGCCAGTATTTCCATTTGATAGTGGTAAGACTTCTACTGAACCCACTGGTGATTTGGTACCTGAAGGTGATGCTAAAGATGTTGGACATTATGCGTATACTGCTGTAAAGCATTTTCATAGTCAGGTTAAGTTAATCCATTTTATTGGGCCCTACAAGCCATGGAATTATCCATACACTCCTAATCATCTGGAATGGTGGGGGTTATGGTATAAGTATTTTAGTAAGGATATCTTGGATCAAATAACCAAACCTCCTGGCTATAAATCTGTTGAACCTGTTAAGAATAAACTTAAAGGTGTATTGCATACTCATTCACAACCAGTGTCTCTGTCACAAATGGTGTCTCTGTCACCACCAGTGTCTGCATCGATCCTGGAAAGAAGTAGACACAGTAAGAAGAAATCTTATTTGGCCAGAGCAACAGAGAATAGTTTACAATACAAGGAAAAGGAGTCCATTTATGGGTATCATCCATACCAAGTTCCTGAACGATCATTTGGTGAAACAGAAGATTATACTCCTACCCACCCTATTATTAAGAAGAAGCCTGCGGGTAAGAAGCAACCAGCTACTCTGGGGTTTCAGGGTGTTGACGTGGATAAGGTGACGGAGGAATTGGAGAAGTTGTGAGAGAACGTTGAAGGTGTTAAGTATCGTGTGTAGATAACAAGCTGTATTGGATATGCTGTGGTGTAGAATAACTCTTTTGTATGACCAGCGACGGATGACCAGCGACGTATGACCAGAGACTGTTAGACCCGTAATAATGACCTATAAACTCTCTCGCCACCAAATCGTCACCCCAAATCGTCATCCCAAATCGCTTTCATCCAATGGCCCCTGTTGCAAATTTCTAGATTTCGCAGCAATTGCCAACATTACAGATCACATCATTTACATACACACAGATATTCTGGGAACATCTTGATCTATTTCTCCTATATACCACTACGAACATAAACCACACCACCATCCCCACAAAGTCAGCCCTCATATCCCACCAACGAGCTCATATAACCCCGTTACTAATACGAATGATGCCTGTAGTAGATTACTGACCACAGATCAAGCTCCGCGATGACGTGTGCATACCAGAAAAATTTTTCCAAGCAATGGAAAAATTTTAATGTTAGGGGACATCACTCATACAAAAGGTTTTTATAATACACATTTAAACTTAAAGGAACTTTTTATAATAACAAAATGTCCAACGGTATTACTGAAGTCGACTCTGGATTAATCGAAACCAACTACGATAATGTGGTTTACTCATTTGATGATTTAAACTTGAAAGAAAAAATTGTCAGAGGGATTTTTGGTTATGGGTATGAATCACCATCAGCTATTCAACAAAGAGCTATTTTACCAATTACTGAAGCTAGAGATGTTTTAGCTCAAGCTCAATCTGGTACTGGTAAAACTGCTACTTTCACCATTGCTGCTTTACAAAGAATTAATGAAGAATCTAAAACTACTCAAGCCTTAATTTTAGCTCCAACTAGAGAATTAGCATTACAAATTCAAAATGTTATTACTCATATTGGATTATATTTAAATGTAACTGTTCATGCTTGTATTGGGGGTACTTCTACCAGAGATGATATTGAAGCTTTTAAATCAGGAGTTCAAGTTGTTGTTGGTACTCCTGGTAGAGTTTTTGATATGATTGAAAGAAGATTTTTTAAAACTGAAAATATTAAAATGTTCATTTTAGATGAAGCTGATGAAATGTTATCATCTGGATTTAAAGAACAAATTTATAATATTTTTAGATTATTACCAAAAACTACTCAAGTAGTATTATTATCTGCTACTATGCCTCAAGATGTTTTAGAAGTTACTACTAAATTTATGCAAAATCCCGTTAGAATTTTAGTTAAAAAGGATGAATTAACTTTAGAAGGTATTAAACAATTCTTTATTAATGTTGAAAAGGAAGAATTTAAATTTGATTGTTTATGTGATTTATATGATTCTATTTCTGTTACTCAAGCAGTTATTTTCTGTAATACTAGATCAAAAGTTGAATTTTTAACTAATAAATTAAAGGCTGAAAATTTCACTGTTTCTGCCATTCATGCTGAATTACAACAAAGTGAAAGAGATACTATTATGAATGAATTTAGATCTGGTTCTTCTAGAATTTTAATTGCTACTGATTTATTAGCTAGAGGTATTGATGTTCAACAAGTATCTTTAGTTATTAATTATGATTTACCTGCCAACAAAGAAAACTATATTCATAGAATTGGTAGAGGTGGTAGATTTGGTAGAAAAGGGGTTGCTATTAATTTTGTTACCGATAATGATGTTGGTATGATGAGAGAAATTGAAAAATTCTACTCTACTCAAATTGAAGAAATGCCTGCTGATATTGGTTCTTTATTTGCTTAGAAACTTTAATTAATGGTCTTGAGGGGGTTATTCTCTATTTTTCTTCTTTTAATTCATTATTATATACGTGTACACTAGAACTGTTGTATACTTCATGTCAGCTCTGTCTGATCAATATAAAATTACTAAAGTTTTTGTCGTAGTAGATGTAAAAATGAGCATCGCATTCAATCATAAAGTTAACATGAATCGTCTACTTAGCAGAATGATGCCTGGTGCATTCCCCCCAGACGATGATGGAAGTGGTGCTGGAGATGAAGATATAAATAACTTCACCTCATCATCTATGGGATTGGGTCTTGGTCAATCAGGAGCCATGGATATCGTAGATCAGGACAATATGGTTGCCTTCAATAACCAACAAAAAGTATATTTGAAGACTCAAAGACAAGTCCGACTTATAAGTCAGTTGGATGTTCTTGTATATATACTAATAGGATATCAGCTAATTAAATATTGTCATTCAGCATGTTTATTACCGGTGATTGGCCATGTGTTGGTCCAGAAATCACTCTGTTGTGAACGGTTTACACCTTACCATAACGATTCTGAAACTAGAGATTTTTTAACATTTATCAATGAATTAGAAGCTAACAATGACCAGGAACATCAGATGAATAACATCTCCAATAAAGTATGTGCTGCTATATATTGGAAATCATTTGTATCTATGATTTATCATATGGGATTTGTGGCATTTTGGTTACTTCCTATAGCCACTAGAGGACGATTAGATTTATTAACCAATGGCACTTGGTGGTTTATTTCATTTATTGGAGAACCAATTGTGATAGATAATTTCGGAAATTTGAATTACTTTGAAAAATTAATTCAACTAGGATTATTGGGATTAATCTTATCGGATTTATTCATCTTATTTATACAATTATTACTCTACCAGGCTATATATAGACAATCGGTTATGTCTCCAATTGGAAGAAGACTTGCCACTGCTGAAGTGGAGATTCTAAGAACAAGTTCTGGGGGCAGTTCTGGTGATGGAGCCCAATTACCTGATATTACTTACGAGCCTCCTTTGGCGTTGGTGGTGAAGCTATTTGAATCGTTTAACACATCTTCTTTTATTCCTACGAGAGAAAGTTGAGTGGGCCGGGCCCGCCCGTGCTGCTGAGCTGACTGGACTGGTACCGGCTGGCTCCAGCGGCGCCACGTCCGCGCTCATTTATGGCCCGGCAAGAAACCTCAACTAACTTGAACTACTTCATGAGTATTTATGGCTCCAAAGACCCCGGCACAGATATATTTGAATTGTCGATGGCTCAAAGAACCATTCACCAGTGGATACCAGACCCGCAATACCCTTATTACTGATATTCAAGAACTGTTACTGGCAGTACTTTTCGAGAATGAAAAGTCTGTTTCCACCATTGACCAATTGTCCAAGGTCTTGGGATTCAACAAGCAGTTGTTTACCAGCAGCAGACCCATAGAAGCATTTTATGATAACGCAAAGCCCACAAAGACAGAGGGGATTGAATTGTTCAAGCTTCAAAACCCTCAGTTAAAACTACGAGTGAACCTTGCCTGGAAGTTGTTGGACCCAAACATTAAGCAAATATTTTATCAACCAGAGTATATTAATTCTGATTATGAAAATGGATTACGGATCTGGCAAGGATATGAAATGGTTAATTTTTTAAAAAGATACCTGAAGTATAAATTCAACCCCTACGTATATCTGACGTTGAAACCATGGGAAATCATTACTGACAAGTTGAGACACAATAAGTCTATACTAGCCCGTAGATATTCTTATGATGAAGCCCAAGCAGATTACTATGACGTGTTGATAAACCAAGCACTAGCACAACCAAGTCGTAAACGATCCATTTACCAGATTATTTCCAGAGAATTAAAACCAGATGATTTCACCAATGTCACTAAATCCCAAGTGATTCATGAGTTTGATAATAACCAACAGAAACGACATTATTATTACGACAAGTTCTTGAGTAGAGAATGCCATCGATTCTTTCTCCACAATAAACCGGCCCCAGTACTTACACCATTTCTTAACTATGTAAGTAGATACTTAACCACCCATCCAGCCAAAGGTTCAAAAGATTTTGGAGTTAAAGGGTCTCATGCTTGGGACCATTGGAGGCACATGACTTCGACAGATAAGGCTAAATACAAGTTATATCCTGGTAGCGAAAGACTTTTAAGTTCATTGAATACTACTCGTTGGCAGATGCTAGCTACCTTATACTACATGTATGAAGTGGGCCATGTTAAAGATTTAAAGTCCACGTTCGACTGGAGGTATGATATTCAACTGAATCTCTATTATATCAATGGCCATTATTCAAGGTACTTTTTCCATGTTAATACGGCCGGCGACCTTGTGACCATAGACTTGGGGAACTTGACATGAGTTGTATTTGGGTCTTTACTATATAAGAGTACAATACTACATAAGAGTACAATAATGATATACGACTATAATGCAAATAGTAGCTCCATTCTCTCTATTTCTGTTTGCTCACCACTGTTTGGTTCTCTACGCGTCTCGACAAAAAAATCTCTTCTTCAACCGTGTTACTGCGTTTTATATCACTAAACATCACACTTGTGTCTCTCTTATAATGACCACTGCTGTTGAACAAGTAACCAAAAAGCAAAAAACTGAAGAAGTTCCAACTTTAAAAGTTTTCTTGAGATCTGAAAATGCCAAGGTCCCCACTAAAGGATCTGCTTTAGCAGCTGGATATGATATCTATGCTTCCGAACCAGGATTAGTACCAGGTCATGGACAAGGTATGATTGGAACTGATTTGACTGTATGTGTTCCTGTTGGCTGTTATGGTAGAGTAGCCCCAAGATCAGGTTTAGCTGCTAAACATGGAATCTCCACTGGTGCTGGGGTGGTGGATGCTGATTATCGTGGAGAAATCAAAATCATTCTCTTCAATCATTCTGATAAGGATTTCGAAGTCAAGAAAGGGGACAGAATTGCTCAATTGGTATTAGAAAAGATTCTTTTGACTGATGTCCAAGAGATTACTGCTGAGGAATTAGACATCACTATAAGAGGTGAAGGAGCCTTTGGATCTACTGGGACTAATTAAGTCAGTACATCTATAGATAGTATAAATACAATGTATAAGTACAACGTATAAATAATATAAATATAAAATAAATAAGCCTATAAAGAAGCTATAGCCTAATTCTAAATAGTCAGTCCCGTGTTATAACAGCTCATCCCATAACAGCCATTCCTATGTCATCATCATAATTTATTTATCTATTTACAATATCTTTTTATTTTCTAAATAGCTGTTTTACATACCAGCAGTTGGTCTATTGTCGTCCTTCTTTTCACCAGAAAAGGGACTTTTATCACCATCATTATGATTATCTTCTTGGTTACTGTCTTTTTTATCTTCTTTACCTTTTTGATCAATAATATCATGTTGAGAAGTTTCATTTTCTACTTGAACCTCCATACCTTCGGTAGTGGTTTCTTCGAAATCATCTAATTTAATTTCATCTTTAACTTGAGTAACAGTATCTTTCTCTCTCATATTTTCTTCATTAATTAATTCATCTTGTTCCTTCAAGACATCTAATTTCATCTTGGAATCATCGGATAATTCTAATTTAGCCACATTATAAACTTCATCAGGAATAGAACTTAATACAGCTAAAAGAGCATCATAATAGGTTTCAATATCATGTGAATGATCTCCATAAGTATAAGTTGATGATAAGATTAATAAAGTGGAAGGAATTTTTTGTCTTAATCTTAAATCTAACCAAGTAGCTAAATCTTCTCTTAATCTTGCAGGGGATACACTGTTAGTCTTAATACCTCTTTGTTGACAAGCATATTTTAATTCTTGAATATTCAAAGATTCAACTCCTTCATAATCAATAGCTTTATCATCTTTAATGATATTTAATAATCTATGTCTAATTTGATAACGAAGAATTGAATCAGTACCAAATGGAGTAATATTCATATACTTGGACATAGCTAATAGTTGAGGTCTTGATAAATTATCTAACACTTGATCATTTTTAAATAATCTAGCCACTTGAATCAAATGATCCCTTGATGGCACTTTCCCCATTGAAAGAGTATCAAAAAATGAAACAAAAGCTTCTCTTTCCTTATCAGTAATCTTTGATAATTTTAAACCACTTTCTTCCATAGTTTGTTTAATATAAGTAGATGCAGCATTTTTAGCTTTATATAATTTAGCATTCTTTAATTTACGAGCATTTTTAGATTCATAAGTTGATGGTAAAAAATTTGGGAAAATTCTTACAATTACTGGAATCAATAATTCAGCAAATGGAATCAACACTAATGCTGCAAATGGTACTAATCTTACTAGATCACTTAAAGTTCTTTGTAATTGATTAGACTCTCTCCGTGATAATCCATATCCTGAAAACATCTTCATAAGCAATTTAGTAGAGATCTTAACTTCATATCCCAATAACTTAGTCCCAGCCCAATAATGTTGTGCTTCATGTTTGACCTTTTCCCATATCGATTGCTTCTTCTTTTCGGTAACAGGTGATGATGGTGCTTCAGCATTACCCTCTTTAGGGGTTAACCCAACTTCCTTAACATCATCAGCCAATGCTTTAGTCTCTTCCTTGGCTGTTTCAACAATTTTGCTTCCAGTACTCTTGTCCTTAGTTTCCTTGGTGGCAGGCTTATCGGTGGCGGTACTGTTCAACCGAATGGAACTTTGAGGCACCAATGCCTTAGCTAGATTGTGATGTATCATGGACATTCTTGGACCTCTAGCAGATTTTAATCCCGCCATTCCGTAATAATTGTAATATCCAATACCTCGTTTCGACACCAATACCAGCAACCTTACGGGTTTCAAGGCTAATTTATTAATTGAAATCCGCTCTATCATATTGATTGGTATATAATTAGCCACCTTGAAGATTATTGGGTCAGTCAATGATTGAAAACTATGAAATAATGATCACTTTAAGTCCCCGATATCACCACTAGGTTGCAGTGATTGGAATCCGCTGGTTGAAAAAATTTGAAAAAGAATGAGGGGTAGTGCACGCACCGCCCCTGCCGTGGGTTGCAAACATTTGCATTTGCAGGCATTTGGCAAATGATAACTTAAATAAATTGTCTACAAGTTCATATATGACCTATATAATTTTGGCATGAAATTTCTAATCAGATCTCTTATTCTAACTGTTCATGTTCTTAACTTTAATGTTCATGTTCATCCCCCGTAAGTTTCTCCATCATATTATGGTGGTCTTTTTCTTCTCCACCAATTCCAATAATGACAATCTTTTCAACCATTGTATGGCTATCGTCATCATCACCATCTATAAAGATATTCAAGCTTTGAACATTTTGAAACCTCACGTATTTCAATTTACACTCATACCAACAATCTCCTTCCATTTGTAGTGATTCCATGTGTTGTGGAGAAGTGTTGGAACCAGCATCTTCAAATGATAAAATACTTAATTTATTCCCCCATATTTTTATAACATTAGGGTATTGGGATTCCTCTAAATCATCAGAGTCCAAGTTTAAATCATCTTGAGAGGTGAGGGGCTTATTGGTCTTTATAAGTACCGAATATACTTTGGATATATGGGTCAATGGTACGTATAACAACATTTGGGAATCAGCATCAGAAACTATACATGTATTGGCCTTATTCAAGTCAAATACATCCTTAACACTTCCTTCCTTATGCAACGGAAGGGTATTCAATGCTTCAAAATCTCCTCCATATACAGTATCATTCAAGACATTAAAGCCCTTAGGAACATACTTGGTAATCTCCTTCAAGTGTGAAACACCAGTTGACGAGTGCCCATCTCCACCAGTGCTTCCATTACTACTTCCATTACCCTTCCTCTCGGTGACACCCTCTTGTTGGGCCATGTCAGCTAGCTTTTCAAATCCTCCCCGGACGTTCCCAGCACCCGTCAATTTATCAACTATTTCTCCTTGTTTCATAAACAAAAACGTGGGGATACTAGTGATCCCATACCTAGCGGCCAATCCCTGCTGAGTATCTAAATCAACTCTGACAACTTCAAGACTTTGAAACTCTGAACTGTCATACATCTGATCAACCATGGGTTTGATGGCTTGACATGGGCCACACCATTGAGCGGTAAAATTTACTACCAAATATTTATTGTTACTGACATAGTCGTTAAAGTCGTTTTCGGACTTTACAAACTGAATTCCTCCCATTCTAACTGCTAGCTCTTTGGTACCTGATGATAATGTCAATGAACAACCAAGTTCAGTTTTTTCTCGCTTGCGGTGATTGCGAAATATTGGAGTCACCAATGATATGGGAACAACTGGCCAGTGATAAGAGACCCATGGACTCAAGAAAACCTTCTAGTACAGGTAAGAATGGTCAGGAATCACTTCTAGTGCCTGAGTGGAGTAATGATTTTGCTTCAAAAAACAGATCAGATCGGTCTTTGGTGATGTCTTCTTCATCTGTAAAGCCTCCTCTAGTTGACGAGAGACCTGACAATAATGGGTTTGAAGTGGAAATTCCAATGGATTTAAGAGCTAAATCATCAGGACTGAAGGCTAAATCGACGAATAAAGATCCTGCTGTTGATGAGAGAGATGGGGAGCAGAATCCCAAGGAATCTGAAGACCTAGCAGGTACTAGGAAGGGGCATGATATCAATGAAGACCCCAACAGCATTATACAACAAGAGAGCCGAATGGGAGAGTCGGTAGACCCCAATGGCACCACAGAGTATAATTCAGGGGGTGACCATAGTGGGACAACGGAGGAGTACCTTAAAAGAGCGGGTCAACTAGCAGAGATGTTTGTAGATTCTAAAAGAGCCTTCTTGGCTGACAATAATGTTCTAGATTCTAATAAGACGGTTGATGCATATGGAAGTTCAATACAAGAAGATCCCACCATGTCTCAGATTTCTAGAGCTACATTCGTCAGAGCTGAAAAGGTCAAATCAACCATGGCCCTAAAATATCTCGTCATTGAACGACTGTATCCATTAAATTCTGAAATCAATTATCCGGGAGTGGAAGGAGTTTATAATCCCTTGCAAGTGATGAGAAATCGGAAGATCCGTGCAAAATATAGAGAATTTCCCAAGCCTTTATCTATAAAACCATTACCATTAGCATCTAACATCTTTAGTTCTCATAACATGCATCGGGGTCGAAACAGGCATTGGAAATTACCTTGGGCTATTGAATTAAATGAATTGGTTACTGATCCGGCTTGGAGAATCCATCATATCCATGAGTTGAAGAATCCAAAGGGGGAATTGTGGTTTCCCCCATCTTCAAACTCTTCTTTTACTTCAAACCTCAAGAAGGGTAAAACGCATGATTTAATGAAGAAAAGATTACATGATAAATTATTTAATGAAGATGATCTAGAAAGTGAAAAATCAAGCAAATCGACTTCTCGCAATGATGATACCAGAATGTTATCATTGACCAATACAACAAAACGTAAGAAGGATAGGTTAAAGAACAACGTTAGAAGGAAATTAAAATATTCTACCGAGTCTGATACATCATCTGAATCACTTTCAGTTTACAGTAAACATGATAAAGAACGAGATAGAGAAATAAAACTCGAGAAAGACAAGGAATTAACCCCAGAAACAGAAAGGGCCCCTCCTTTCCCTATCATTAAAGAACCTAGTGATGATTCAACAGTACCATTACTGAGGGTGGAGCTGTCAGAACAAGAAAATCCAGGATTGAGTAATTTACAAATCAAATCAATCGATAGACGTAAGCCTAATTCGGATAACCTGGAGGTGCTAGAGGAAGTCACCGACAATACTAATACCAGCAAGAGCAATAACGAAATAGAATCCAAAGGTGTAGTAGAGACTATCGATAACTCATATCTTGAAGCGATTGATGGTAGATTTGCTGAAATAAGTGTCGGCTTGGATCAGTTTCATAAATCCAATAATCTTAAACTCCATTTTTTACTCAATATTTATCCTGAATTAAGCAACTCTAACTCAGCAAAGATCAATCAGTTGCTCTATACACAGATCCCGGATTTGAGCCAGTTGATGATTAATATTAATGATGATTCCATTCCCTCCTACGAGCTATTATGTAACACCATTTTAAATGAGATCAAGTCATTGAATCATCTTTTAAATGATGATTATTCCATCAAAATTGATAATTTGTTGACCAGCGGTGATAGATTGATTGGAGAAATCAATACATCTATGTCCTTAGAATTACGAAAGGTTGATGAACGGTTAGATAAGTTGAATCATTCGTTATTTGGTCCTAGTTTTGTCAATAATAGTTTATCGCAACCAAATAATTTTCTGCCTTTACAACAGCAGAATTCGAGTTTGATGATATCAGAGTCTGGTAACTACAAATTCCTATACTTTTTATTAGAAAATACCATTGTAATAATCCTACGATTGATTTGGGTGGCAGTTAATATTTACAAATTTAGCTTATGGATTTTACAGATCATATGGAGGACGATAAAATTTATTTTATATTAAGTGTTAATTTATAGACTTTTTTTTCTTTGGGAGCTTAACTTATCTAATTCAGATATTAGTTTATTTGCATTAATAAAATATTCATAATAATCATTTTGCTGAGAGTCATTGGACTGGACATTATTACTAGGGCTATCTTGGTCCGTTGTAATGGTATTTCTTTCGAAATACTTTCTCATCTCTTCAAAGTTTTCTTGATAACTATCTCTACTGGCAACAGTCGATTTATCACCCTCGAGATTATGGAAGGTTCTATGAGCTTGGGTTAGATCAACTTTATAGTTACTAGGGACATAACCATCACCACTATCGATCAAAACTCCAACAATTTTATATTTAAAAAATTGGTCATCATCAGTCAAGAACATTTTAAGCATACTTAATTTTTGTTCATAGTCATTGTTAGATATTCTTCCAACATCTAACATAATCTTGGGGGTATTAAATTTCAACTTTGGATGATCGTAGATCAACTTAATAAGGTCTTTTAAATCATCAAAGCTAAGTTCAAGATTCAATTCCAACACTATAAAAGTTTCATCATTACCAGCAGTCCCCACCACAGTAACCATTCCTAACTTATTGACAGATAAAAACTGGTGTTGCTGCTGGGAAGCATACATAGCATCAAGGACAGATTGAATTTTATGTTTATACATAGACTTGTCAAAAGGTAAATTGGAGTCGGAAGTATTAAATCCCACAGGATAAGATACCCCTGAGATTAGTTCTCTATGCAATTGTGATTCCACCAACGTTGAACTATTTAAACCCAAACAGAACAAGTCAGATAAATATTGAGGAGTAATGGTATCGGATGTCTCTCCCACAATAGGACAAATTTGGCTTATCTCATCCAATAAGGCCCTACAGAAAGGCATACCTTGGGAGATCTCATAAGTCATTACTGAACTTGATCCTGAATCACTTGAAGCTACGTATCCATTTAAGTTGGTTCTAATAGAAAGCATCAAGTTTTTAGGCTTTAAAGGAGTATTATAAATGTTGGATACTTCTGGAGGTAGAAGTTGATGTGGAACTTTTGTGAAGGTCTTACCTAGCATAGACCCTATCCATTGAGAACATGCTTTAATCTGGTTTGAAGTAGTCACGTATGAGGGCCCTGTAATCACGAGAAGAGGACTATCAAACTCGATTTTGGATTCTTCGTTTAAAGGATAATTTAACAATGTGGACAAGTTATTCCGATAACGGAGAATCTTTTGTTCCAATTCTTCTGAAATGGGGTACAAATAGTTTTGAATTACTTCTGGTGAAGCTGTAGCTATATGTCCCTTATTCGACAAAAGTAGACCTGAACCGGAGGAGGTATTTCTTTTGGGAGTAGTAGTTCCATAAACCCAAGTAGGTGGGGTATTAGGTTTAGGACTAAGGTCAGGGACAGTCTCATTCACGGAATTTCCATCATTATCAGACTCCTGAACATTATTAGTGCTGATATCTATATCACTGGCACTTTTTGAGAGCGATAAATCACCGACTAGCTTAGCTTTAATTGGGTTTGAAGTCATCATACACAAAAAGAATACCACAAAATACTACAAGTAAACTTCTAAAATTGAAACAAAAAATCACCTGAAAATACCAAAACAGTGTTATAGAATAAAGCCTATCAATACCCAGTCGAACCAATAGAATTATGCGGCTCTATATACAATTAAAGAACAATTTAGTATATGAGTCACTTTTCAATACCACTTTTTTTTTTGCAACAAAACGAAAAAAGTCTCTTTAAGCGAAGTCGCACCAGCCTGAAAATGATTGAAAAACCATCACCATGAAAGCCAAATCTATAGCTTTATTGGGTATGTATACGCAGCTTTCACCATAAATCCAGGGCCAGTTTGCTATCCCTTGGAATCAGGGAGCCATCAGATGTGGAGACTAACTTTTTTGTGTTTTTTTAGAGGACATTGATTCGCATATTGAACAAATATTGCAGAAATTCCAGGACATCTTTGATGTAGCAGTAGTTCAAGATAAGTCTAAAGAACTTCTATCGGTAGAATCTTTGGCCATTGAGTCTGATGCGTTGTCAATAATTAGATTTTGTGAGGATCTATTGGTAATCACAAAAAATTTAAGAGAATCATGGTGCTTAGATAGTCTTAAAGTCAATTCACTCGAAGACAAAAGTTATCAACAAGATGAAGTTAATTACATCTTCAGTAAGTTTAATCAATTGACCGATAAGATTTCGAGTATTGAGTCTAATGTACATTAATCGTTATCCATTACTAGTCTAAGAGCTAAGGGTTGAAACAAAGGCTATTTCGAGGTCTATAAGCAGAGGGTCCATTATAACTAAGGTTTCTTGGGGCTGGCAGGTCTACTTGGAGTAGAAGGTCTTGATTCTTCTGTAACCTTCTCTTCAAACAAATTCACGTATTTTTGAACTTTTCCAACCTTAATGAATTTGAATTTCTTATCTCCTTTGATATACGAGGGGCCACCAAAATCAAAATCATCAGTATCACTGATATCAAGAGTGAAAGATGAAGAAGATTTTTTTAATGGTTTGGGGTGTGGGGGGATAAAATTTGATCTTGACAGCTTTCTGGTGATTGAATCGAATTCTAACTCTGATTGTGGAGGAGGTTGAGGTTTTAAATCTGATTTGGAAGGCTTTAATTTGATTGAATTGGCAAAGTGGAAATCCGAATTAGGAGATGTGGGCGATTTAAGTTCGTCATCAACCGAAATGGATCGTATTGGGGAATGAATTGGGGATTTAATTTCATCAATTTCATGCCTATTATCTATTATATCATGCTCTTCATTATGCCTTAGATTATTCATATTACCTATGAAATTATCATCAGAGTTTTGTTCCTTGATAGTGTTTAAATTATGGGACTTTATAAGGTTGGCAAAGTTCAACTTGTGATCGTCTCCTTTATGCATCATGTCTTGTTTTCCTACAAGGGTCGAAGTATCATCATCTTTAGAATTATCTGGTAGGTCAAATGAACAATCAAAATCGTGTAATTCATGTTCAGAAATGTCTAATGTAGTTTCGGTACCGGAGATTTCATTCATGGGAATTTCTTCAAGAATAGTGGAATTTGAATCTAATGAATTTGAATTTAATATTGAAGAATTGGAATTTTCGAGGGATTCTTGTATTTGTAATTCTCTTGCAAATAGATTTTTTATATAATTTTCCACTTGATAAATAAAATTATAATCACATAGCAATAGAATTCCATAATTTTCATCTTTCAAGAAATCAATAGTTATATAGTGACCCGACACCAAAAAGTTTAAAAGTTTCAAGTTAAGAGTAACCACAAATACTTCATTATCAATAAATCTCTTAGGATTAATAGTTAACTTGTTTTCAAAGTTCATACAATTATTGATGAAATTAATTGACACTTTTTCCTCATTAGCCTTGGCTAAAAAGATTAAATTGTCTTTGATAAGGTCGGTAGGCTTGAGGTTCTTGTTACGATTAAGAAGGGTATTTAGTTCAACATTAACTGTAAATTCGATTTGAATATGTTCTGATAAGTCTATGGGGGTATCCGATCCCACGGAGGTATCCTGTCCATTGGAGGAGTTCTGTCTATTCGAGAAACCATTCACATTGTTGTTCAATTGATTCTTATCGTTGGTAGCATCCTTGGAGGCATTAGACCCGCTATTTATACTTCCGGGGTGATTAGAACCGTAGTGCATAGGATCCCTCGAGTCATCATTGCAATGACTTTGACTGGGAGCACGGGGAATATTCTGTCTATAAACACCACACAAACCAGAGATTTTCTCCGGGATATCCGACGAAAAGATAAAGTTGGGCCTATGAAGGTCCTTTGTAGTAGGATGGAAGTGGAACAGGTGGTACCGTTTCAAATTAATCCCACTCATGATGGTAGTTATGATTGTTTACTTTCCACGCGAACAAGATAAACAGAAAAGGTGAGGAAGTGAGAGAGAGAAAATGAAGACTGAGACACAAGTGTGAGCAGGGTGAGATATTTATAACTGTAGGCATCTGGTGCCACCATGACTTGTTACTACTTCACCATCATAGGCACCAACGATAATCCCTTATACGAATTAGAATTCTCCTCCTTTAAACTAAACCAATCCATACCAGGAAAGTCTACCTTCAGTAATAATATCAAAGAATTACTACCGTTCATAACTCATAGCTCGTTGGATTTGATAGAGGATAATCAATGGGTTAATAATCAATTTAATTTGGGTAAAATCGATTCGTTTTATGGATTACTGGTTAATGCATTTGTTACCCAAGGAAATATCAAATTTATTATCTGTTATGAGAGTTCAAATTCGACTAATGGTAAATATGATGAAAATTCTATAAAACAGTTTTTCATGGAGGTTAATGAATTATACGTTAAATGTTTAATGAATCCATTTTATTCGGTTAATCATCCCATCACTTCACCTGAATTCGATTTAAAAATTAAACTACTAGCTAAGAAATATTTATAATATATATATATAGATTTATGTACAATTGGTTTATTGATCTTTGTTTTCTGGTTGTGGTTCTTGTTCAAGAACTTTTTCAGTTTCGATTTTATACCCATCCAAGGTTTCCACTATGATCCCTTGATCTTTCAATTGGTTAAACATATCTTGAGGGATCCATCCTCCGGTGGCTGCAAATGGAGTAGATGAGATCTCTGCTTGGTAGGTTTGGAGATCGGTTTCAAATTCTTTGATAAATTCTTCTGAATATTCAATTGGGAATTCAGTACTTCCATCTCCTACAGAATTGCAAATTTCATTACTAACATAGGCTTCCCAGATACCTTTTAATTGGATAATTGATCCTTCAATATAGAGATAATCTTTATCTGATTTGTATTCAAGAGCTTGAATATAGGGGGATTTCAAGACCTTGATATGTGGGGATGCAATAGCAATCAAATCATGTCTTTTACTATTCAATTCTAATTCCATTAATCTTTCATTTCTGGTTTTATAGTACATGAATTGATATTGTTGTTTATCTAATTCATCTAATTCATTATAATTAGGCACATCTTCTTGTAAATCATAAATTTTGACTCCAGAATAAGCAATGAAGTTTGGATATGTAAACAATACAAATGGTTTGATACTGGAATATTCAAAGTCTACAAAATATAATTCATTGTTTCTGTTGGTGTTTAATATTACATTTAAAGGATCCAAATCAGGTAAGTATAATCTTGGTTTGAATAATTCTTCCACATTTGGAATATTTTTAGATTCCTTGTTGAGTAATAAAGGGCCCATAGTTTTCAAATGCTCAAAGGTCTCGATTTGTTTATTCAATAAGGGGATGTCTTCAACAGTATTACTCGAATCGGTTTGGGCTCTGGAAAGTCTTTCCCTTAAGTTTTCTAATTCAATATTAGCTACATTGGTGATTACTTGATCTGGTTCATTTTTATCATAAGGACCATTGAATCTATTAATTTGATTAGGGTCTAATTTAGATTTATTCTTGGAAAATAATTTTTCAACTGAAGGACCAATTCTCCATCTATTCTTCAAAATTGGATTTTCTTCATTATCATAAGGCAAATCATTTTGTAAAGAACCCTCAACGTCATCAATGAAGTATAATGATCCAAATTTGTTAAAGACCACAGAATTAACTTTATCTTGGAATTCGGAAATAGGCTTAATCACATCCAATAACTTTTCATTAGCATTTGGCATTTCATCAGTGATCAAAGGTTCCCATTGTTTCATCAACAAATCACCAGGAATATATTCCATTAAGATATATGGAGATTCTAAATGATTAACTTTGTTAGTCCCATAACTAAGAATTTTAGGAACATTTAATCCTAATTTTAAATTCAAGAAATCATTGGTAGCTACTTCGGATTTGATTTTTTGGGAAATGCTATATTCACTTTCCAATTTATAAGGGATTCTTAAAATAAATTCTTTTTCATTAGCCAAGGTAAGTCTATAGACTCTATGATGTTTACCTTCATGGATAGAAGCAATTGATTTAATTAACAACTTTTCGTTAGGGTCAACTTTACCAATTAATCCCAAATTATGAACTAAACTGGTAGAACCATCATCTAATTGAGCTGGAGCTCCAATCAATAACTCACTAGAAGAATCACTATTGGCAGATTCATCTATTTGTTTAATCAATTCTTGAAATAATTTACTGGTACCTTCTATAGAAAATTTAGTTTGACGTTTAGCCTTTTCAATTTTATCATTCTTTAACCAAGACCCCCAGGAGTATTGGAAGAATGGATTTCTTTTAGGGTCAGTAGTATCTGACATTTTGGTTTCAACTTGCTCTGGTTCATCACTCAAGCTTGAGTAGCTACGGGAGCGTAAAAGTTTGGATCCAGAGACACCAAGAGGTCTGTAACCCAATTGTTTGGTTACGTTTGCCTTGCTGGCCACCGATCTAGCGGTCTGAATAGCTCTGTACATGGTTAATATATAAAAATTTTCGTTGCTCGACATGGCTGCAATTTATGAGAGATATCCATGATTACATAAGCAGAACTAGTACTAGAGTTAACGAAAAAAGTGTATTATATTAGATTATTCCTTATTTAATAAGCTCATCTTGGCATTCAAAGACAAACTAGGCTGGTCTCCTAAAATATTTACCCTTTGACCCCTCTCTCCATCAATTTGGGCATCGGTGGTCTGTAATGATGTTTGACTAAAATTGTATTTATCAGACACAGGAGATTCAGCTTTTGGGGATTCATTTGGTGTTGTGATAACAGGAGTACTACGAGGAGTATCTAAAGGAGTTTCAGTAGGAGTTTTAAACTTCAAATTTTCAATTTCTGGTTCAATATGTGATACCGGTGAATGATCATACTCATGAGCACGTTCACCATCAACAATCAGATCAATACCTTGGTCAGGATTCTGGTCAGGATTCTGGTCAACATCTTGGTCAATGTCTTGTTCATGGTTTCTAATCATATTGGCAATCAATTGATTGGAGTAAGGATTAGGCCCGGTTCTATGGATTTTTCGACCTTCTATTCCATCTTTAGTTGCAGTAGTAGATAAACATGAAGTGGTTGAATTTCTCGACAAGTTAGGTGATGGAATGAATAAGGAATTGGTTTTATTGGGAGTATCCGAAATGTCATCAATATTATTCGTTTCTGAATCTAAACTATCAGAAGAATTAATTTTCGAAGTATTTCTACGATCACGTCTTACTAGAGGATCCTCGATAGTACTGCCATCATCACTATCAATGATCTTCCCACTTATTATTGATTTAACACTAGCAGCTGGATCTGACATTCCAATTGATAATTTACCATACCCAATTAAAGGACTATTGTAATTAGTATTTATATATGGTTTGAGTTTCAGGGTCCCTGATGAAGTAGTGGCAGAATGAACATCAAATCTCGAGAATGACCACTAAGGGTTTAAAACCTGGGGAACCAGTAGTGTACGGGGGACGATCACATGAAGGACTCGCAGGAGTGTTTTTGCTGGCTGTCTTGGTGGCACTGCAATGGTCCAGTGCTCCAGTGCTCCAGTGCTCCAGTGCTCCAGCACCACGATGCCACGGTACTGCAGTCTCCTCTGCGACCAGACTGTGCTCCTGACGGGGCTTGAAAACAGCTGCCTGTTCTGATTACGGTTCCAACAGCTCCCCAGTGTTGCTCTCGATATTGCAATTTGCAGCCATTCGCATACGGCTGTGAGCAGTTGCTTAAGCGATTTAGAGGTGATCAGGGAGGATACATGTAGAGTAGCAGAACCAGAAGAGAGCAGATTGGCGACTGATAGACAACAGAGAACATCAAAGGAAGTGTTGAGGACAAAGGAAAAGCTTAAGCAGAAAATATTAGCTAGTGAAGCTAATAGAAGAAGGTAGGACCAGAGACAGCGAACCTAGTACTGCTATGTGTAGCAGAATACCACTAGGGGACTTGTCTCTCATGTCTAAGCCCCTGACCACTGAATCCTCTTATCAGCCTACTTGTTACGTGCCTCTCCATATTGCATGGACCACTCAGCATTGCTGCAGATGGTGCCGTAGCCACATTGGGAGACCAAGATCAGTCTATACACTTCCAGATTCAGCTGCTCAGCTGTCGTTGAGTTGAAGTCAATTATTTACAATAACCATAATGGTATTGGCCACCTATATAGCATAGACTTTCCACCTGATACTGTAGCACTCGAGGTGCCCCTGAGTCGTGTACAACCTATTGCAGCCACTTCGATCGCGGCCACCTCAATCACGGCTGCAAAATCTGTTATCTATCACCTCTGATCTAACGAGTATAGCATATAGCACACACGTCAGACAGCCCACCATAAAAATGACTCAGAATAGTGATAGTGCCAGTATTAGGACAAAGATGATGAGAGAAGCTTTGGAATTTTGTCTCCACAACATTGCTTATACTAGAAAATTATTTGACCCCGATTTCTTTAAAGGTCACAACTTCCAAAAGTCACCCTTTGGTCGTAAACCATTGAAACAGTTAGAGCAAGGGAAATCAAAAGAGCTGGATAAATTTATGGATTGGATTGAGCAAGGAATTTTTCCTGCTATTGACTATCGGTACTTGAAAACATTACAACTTGGGATCTATGTTGATGAATCAAATCCAAACCAGTCTAGTGAATTATACATCTTTGAATTTGATTATCAGAACCATTCCATATCTATTAATGATAATAACGCCCATAAGAAGACACCCAGGATTAATTTATCAAGCACCTTTACCATAAGGGTCAAACAAATCATTAAATCATTAGTCACGGTCACTAGGGATCTTGATCCATTACCAGAGAATAAGTACTTCTCTTTTAAGATGCTATTAGACCTGAATTGCCCTCAAGATTATCAACCCCTTAACTTTAGAGACTGCTCATATCTGACGAATATCATCAATGTTGGCAGTAGTAGGTACGCTCCTAAACGGCTTGAACCTTTAAAATTCGATGAAAATTCAATTGGGGTTAAAATAGTTTCGAATTATGATAAACCACTGAAGGGTTGGATGCCATTTGATCCTCTTGCATCGGTGAATAAGGGAAAACCTGATGATACACCCAGCTGTATGATTTATTTTCAAGAAACACACACTCGTGGTTTGCCTTCACACCAACAAGTAATTAGAAAAAGATGGCATCCAAACTCTAGAACACAGATAGAATCACAGTTTCAACCACAGACGGATCCACAGTTACAACTACAGCCTGCATCACAGTTAGGAATATGGGCTAAGCCACACCTGCAACCACCATTACGGTCACCATTACGGTCACCATTACAGGAACCACCATTGCAACCACAACCCCAACAAACACAAGTGACCTTTCCTCCTCCAAATCAACAACAACACTTTGTTCTGCCAAACAATGACAGTAATGGTCTCCAAAGAAGTGTTACTTATCCAAAGGTAATCGAGTGTGAATGTGGGTTTACAACCCGGGCCCTTGTGAATAAGTATTTGAATGACTATTTAGTTTGTTGTAAGAGCTGTGGGAAACAAGTTCATAGATACTGTTATAATGGTGACGACAACATTAGTGATATAAAATGTATCTCTTGTACTAGTGCTACTTATTGTTTATTCTTGTTAAAGTTCAGGGCTATCTACAAGATTTTGACCTATAATAGGGTACCAAATTTAAATTATTTATTTGATTTGACTGATTATCAGACCTGCTTGATGCTAGGAATCTTGATCGATTGCAATATATTGACAGCAGACCCCAATGAGATTGAAAAAATTGCTATATATGATCCTTACTCGGTCGGTTCAGTGACCATTAATGAGGAAGTTAGTTTGAAATTTACTGGGGATTCGGTTCTGTCAGGTAAAGTGGAAATAGCCATTACATCCAGAACATCCGAACCGCAAAAGATTACACGATTTTTCCATTCAAATGAACTTAATCTTGTGATTGAGTTCAACTTGTTAGCTCAAAGGGTGGATAGCAAGTTGTGTCACCCCGACACTGACAAGGGAAGTGGTGATAGTAATAGTAATAATGACCCTGAAATGATTGGTCCTGAAATCGTTGAGCCAGAAATCATTGTGCTTGGGTCAAGAGTTCCACCTTCACAAATGATTATCCCTCAATTCTCTGGTAACCACAAACAGGGAGAGAGCCACTAAATAAATGCTACACAAATCGTTGAAGTCTAACTCTGGCTAAAGCTTCAATCCAAGGGAATAGCAGCCAGAAGGTGCTAGTTCAAGTCATAGCCTAAATAATAATCAGCAAGCCATAAATATTCAATACGTCTCACCCAGGATATAACCAGAAGAGCGAATAGGGTTAAAGAAACGAAGGACTGGTTCCGACTGAATTTATTCTCCGAGAGCCGGGTGCTGCCATTTATGTTCTTTTTGCGGCTATTACATGATTTTGACACAACCAACTGCGATTGTCAAAAAGAAATAAGACCGGGAAGAGAAAAAAAGGAAGAAAAAGAATACAAAATCGCAGAAGAGTTACCTAGCTTCATTGAGTACATTCCTTTCGTTGATCAGGAAAACATCCACACCCAAGTCTACGTCTTGGTCTACATATATATTGTTTAGTTTGTATTTTACAGGTACTTTTTAGTGGTTCAAGTGCTTTAAAGTCCATTTTGTTTATGATCCAATAATTATTCCGGTATAAATGTCACAAAATGTTAAATCAGCCCCGAGTAGGCGAAGGCATACCAACTCTAAGTTGGGATGTTTGGACTGTAAACGGAAGAAAATCAGGTGTGATGAAAATTTACCCGAGTGTAATAACTGTGCTAAGGCTAAAAGGGATAAATGTTCCTACTTGTCATTGAATCAAGTTGAGATTAATAAAATCAAATTGACCCACTCATTAAGAAATTCCCAAAATAAATTATTAGATTCCGATTATCGACTACCTACCTCGAAATCGGCTCAATCCAAAGGTAGAATCAGTAAAGCACAGTCAAGTTTTGATCTAAAATTATCCTGGGACCAAATTGCTTATCAGGACAACGCATGGGAAGGTCTTGAATTCAAACGTGAGTTAACAAACCTACCTATAAGAATACCGATTTATGATTATCCTCCATTGCAGTATAAAATATCAACAGTAAATGATTTTGGTAACGAATTCACAGTCCTTTACGACTCCTCTGAACGAGAGGACGATCAAACAGAACAGACATCCAGAGCAGCAAGCTTGACTCCGGCAGCAACAGCCACTGGTAGCATAAAGACATCCCCCCTTCCGAATGCCCAAATATTACCTGTAGTAATACCTCGAATAAACCATAGTGTAAATAATCGAACTCGTCCACGCCCACATAACTTTCTGAATAGTCCAAATCCAAATCCAGACTATCTTCCCAAACTAATGGAAATGACCAAATTTGACCATAGATATAACCAACTTCTATGTGATTTTATGATATGCTTTGGTAGATGTATTATGTTGACGGCTTTAAAAAGGAATAATGTGATTTCCAAGGAACTTTCTATCTCTTCAGATACAAGTGAATTGAAATCATTCATCAGAACTTGCTTCGAAGATCATAGTAAGTGCTTGCTTAGGATGAGAAATGAAGTAACAGAGTATAATAATAGGGTCAAAAATATGACAACCAATAGAGATATATCTCGTGATATTCAGTATATTCAAACAGTTACTCCTCTATTGTATTTTGCAAACAATATGCTTGGATGCTGTGTGTTATTACTCGATTTCAGTATGGAGAATTATAGCAAGATTAACAGTGATAGCTATAAGATTGTGGAAACTTACCTAAACATCACTAGTCGTTTGCCTAATTATAGTCATAATGACGTAATCAACTATATTCTAAGTAGGGTTCAGTGTCAATTTTTATTCGTAAAAATGCCTTCCTATGATATCAATTATACATCAGAACTTGCCCTGAATTTACAATCATTGTCCCATGTATTCAATAACTTAGAAGGGATGTTATCAAAACCTGGTGCACTTAAGTTGAAATACTGCTACGGTGAATTAGAGAAATTCATTACTGAAGAATACATACCGTTACTTGAGAATCCTACAAACAATAAACTAACCAAATACCCAGTTCATAAAGTATTCGACTTGATTAAGAGATGGATTCTGATTTTACCCGGGGAAAGTTTTGTTTCGATAGAGAATGATTGTAACGATAAACAACAACTATTTGTCCGGGATTTGTGGTCTGTTTTAAATTCTTATTATTATGCCATCGGAATATCATTAAAGACCAGTTTCCCATTTGCGTTTTATTTATTCGGATTCATTTATAATCCTTTACAAGTAGGTGCCTGCAAACAACGGTTCGCCATTCGCTTGAAGGATTCAGAATTAAAGCAAGTGCTTAAGACCCTGGACACAGAATTATGGCAAAATGATATGGCTAATGTTCTTCAACGGCATAATTATTTTAACCTTAGAGTTTGTTCATTTTTCAACTTTCGGATGACAATATATTTGGAGAATAGTAAGTGGGGCTTAGAAGCTCCCACGGGTGCAGAAAGATTTGAAAATAGGAGTTTCCAGAATTTCCAAGAAAAACCTATAAAAGATTTCAATCTTACGTTGATAAGACCAGAACATTATCCCACTTCTACCAGCTCACCCCAAGAAGGTGATGATTTCAAGGGTCACAAATTCATGAGACATGACGAGTCGATGACTTTGAGGCTTTATACCAGAAACATCGAAACTTTGGACTTCTTTAGTAAGAACTACGTGTTACAGTTTGACTTTGAGTCTTTGTGCTTATTGAGAGACTACCGGCCATTGATAGACCAACAAACTCCACAGAGCAGCTTGTTGGCTGAAGATATTCAGTATTACCTCGAGGACCGGAGGTTGATCACTAAGCAGTTCAGATAGAGATGTGTCATAGAATTGTACTGTGGTATAGTTAAACCTAGAGCTAGCTGTAAATATAATTAGTGCACTTTTTTTTGTTCTCTTTTTTGTTTCTCTGTGCGATGGAATTTTTCAACTCTAACACATTATGAAGGTGATTCCTGGTGATACACTTCCCTTGAATGAAGGAACCAAGACTTCTATAGGTCCTGGAATCTACAAGGATCCCAAGAGTCAACAGGTTATCCCAGCAGCAGCCGGGGAATTAGTGAACAAATTAAACAAAAAACAAACCAATCAGTTATTGTATATAGAATCAAGAGCTAAAAGATACATCCCCAAGCTTAATGATTTTGTTGTTGGAATCATCACGGGGACCATGGGGGAAGCATATAAAGTGAGCTTACAAGATTTCTCCAACCCGGTACTTCTTTCTATGATGGCATTTCCCAATGCCAGTAGGAAGAATAGACCCAACTTGAAAATTGGACAAGTAGTTTATGCTAGAGTTTCCCAAGACATATCGGAGATTGACATAGAAATAGAATGTATAGACCCAACCACAGGTAAAGAGGGAGGCTTCGGATTGTTGGATGAGTCCGGATACGTGTTTCTGGTGAACTTGAGCTTTGCCAATGAATTACTATTCAATGCTGATTGTCCTGTGTTACAACAGCTTGCTAATAAGTGTAAGTTTGAAATTGCTGTAGGGTTGAATGGTAAAATATGGTTGAAATGTGGTGATGGGCTTGTCACCAATGAACAGGGCCAGAATAATGATGGTGATGGTGATGGATCTGGTGGTAATGACTTAAGTGAAAGTAGTTTGAATAACCTCAGGGCCACATTAGCAGCCTCTAAGTTTATCACAAATTGCCAGAGTAAACCGGCTTCAGATATTGGTCAAGAGCTACAGAGGTGTTTTAGAGGGATATAGATATCGTGAACTATAGACTATATGCTATAGACTGTAGGGTATATATAGTTAATGTACAATAGATGACATCATGTCTGCTCATCTCGTCTCAGCTCACCGCAGTGAAAAAATAGCACCAGTTGCAAAAGTTAAGCATCAAGGAAAGGACCAATATAGGTAACAATCATGGGAGTTGAGCAGGCCAAAAACTCTTCCACGGATCAAAAGACCAAGCAGAAAGCTACTGGTCCTAGTCCACAGGAATTAAGAAAAATACAGAAAGATAAAAGACGTAGACAGTATGAGGATATTCAAGTCCAAAACACAAATAATTCATCAATTGTTTCAAAGAGATCGGTAGACATGATCTATAAATCAGTATGTCCCCCGGGAGAATGGTTTAAGTACTTTGTGCCGAAGGGAAAGAGAAGATCTCCTGCAATAAACAGAGGCTATTGGATAAGAATGGAGAGTATACGACAACTCATTTACCGGATAATCAGACAGCACTCTCAACGTCCTGTCAATGTAGTAAATTTAGGTTGTGGATTTGACCCTCTCCCATTCCAGCTCTTGAGTATGGGAAATTATGATAATGTAAAGATTTACGACATTGACTATCCTGATTTAGTGATGAACAAAAAACAAATGATCTTACAATCTAAAGATTTGCTCCTGTTATTAGGTACTCAAGCATATGAGGACGAAGAGTTATTAAAGTTGGGATGGGTTTTGGATTTCCCCCATTATAAGTTGCTTGGATATGATCTTAAAGATCATGAATCATATAATCGACAGTTACAAAGAATGTCTCAACAAGAAGACGCAATTACTATCTTTGTAGCGGAGGTCTCATTGGCATATATGCACTTTAATGACGCTAATAAGATTATTGATCATAGTAGTCGAGTTCCTAATAGTCATTTTATTATATTAGAACAAATAATTCCCAGTGGAGATAAAGAGGCATTCACAAAAAAGATGTTAAACCACTTTAATAAATTAAGGAGTTCATTGAAATGCGTGGAACAATATCCTACTGCATCCCACCAATTCAATCGATTTAACCAATATTATCCCCAAGTAGAAATTCAGAATTTATTTGAAAATTGGAACCAATTAGTTGATGATGAGGTCAAACGGAAAATCATGGATATCGAAGAATTCGACGAATGGGAAGAATTCATCTTATTCTGTCAGCATTATATTATAACTCATGCTACCAATACAAATGCATTAGTCTATGACCATACCCAAACAAAAGACCCATCTGATCAAAGTGATTCAAACTGCATAACCTTAAACATGACCCCTAGTGAAATAAAATTGATGGACTTGAAATTTCCAGCCTCTTGTTGTATTGGAGGTGATGTCTATACTTTTGGAGGAATGCAACAGTACAAGACAAACGCAATGTACAGAAATGGAGAAGCCATTGAATGTAAAAACCTGGAAGTGGTCACAGGAAGAATGTGTCATAGCTTTACCAGTGTTAGCTCCAACGTTGGAGTAGTAATTGGTGGTAGAACAAAACCTAACCAGCCGTTACAAGATATCTATTTATTCCATACTGGTGATAATAGCTGGACCAAGTCCAATATACAGTTGCCATACCCAGTTTATAGGCACGAGACAATAAAGATAAACTCAGAGGAAGTAATGATCATAGGAGGACAAGAACATCCAACAAACAACGACCAAAATGAAACAGTTATGGTGTACAACTGGGTCCAAGATAAACTTCGGTATATCGAAGTGAACAGTGATTGTGGGACTCTTGCCAACCTCAAGAGTTTCGGGATTAGCTACGTGAATGGAAAGGGGTATATAGTGGGAGGAATGACCGATAAGGTCAAGCCCTGGGTTAGTGATAAATTAGTTGAGTTCACTCTTAATGACAACCAGAGTCAATTACAATGTCAGGTGATTCATCAACACAAAGTATACCAACGGGTTGATTGTAAATTGGCTAGTCATAAAGACGGAACAAACTTAATGATTATTGGTGGAATTAATTCCAATGATCATCTAGGACAAGATGAAATATTTTTGCAGATAAATCTTAAAATCACCCCACCTGTGCAGCAAGATTTGCATATTGACATGCGAAAATGCAGGATTCCAACAGAGGTATGGGAAACCACTAGTCCTATCTTGGTGGGATTTAATGTGGTAATACGTGATGATAAGATTGAAATAATTGCTGGTGGAGTAGTATGTTATTCGTTTGGAAGTGTTTACAATTATAACTATACTGTAAAGTGGTAAACAAACCATCATCATCCCATATACCCCCCAGACCTCAACTAGAGCACGCCAGCTCTTGTGTCTTATAAATTAGTAATTATGTGTAATCGTACCGGATATTACATGTCGTACGCATTCAGCTATAGTTGTACATGCAGGACAATCCCGCCCAGCCTAGATCAGAATTGCACCCAAAATTAAACTTTCCAAATGCGGTTCGGAGGCCATGGAAGTCCTGGCATAGTGACCTTGTGAAACAGCAGACATTATCAACAATTATATATGACTCTACAAATTTTGTCTATTATATAGACCCTAGTAAATTAATTTTCAATCCTTTAAACTACTTCATTTCCTTATAAACCCGCAATAACCGTTTCCCCATACTGTATTATAAAGGGTTCCTTTTTGCGTGCCGAATTAAACTTTCTCAGATAAGGGAGCAAAAACAGGAAAAAAAAAAAAAAACCACATTATAAGTAACTACTCATACCATTTGATAGATAGAATTGAGCTTCTAGCACATAAAGACCAGGGATGAATGAGGTTAATGAGCCATTATCCATCAGGTTCATCCATAAGCCTGCTAGGTCCAAGGAACTTCGGGAAAAAAATTTAGATCAACGGGCTACTAGGGAGAATAGTGATGCTAATAAGCAAACTGGATATATTGCTACTCAATCTTTTGAAATAACGCCAGATGGAAAGGAAAATGTTGGGAATTTAGCTGATGATTCCGATAGTAAAGGGGCTGGAGAATCTGATAAGAAGGTTCCTAGTGGTTCCGATGGTGCAGCTGCAGTAACAGGTCGTTTCCGTCCTCGCCCAAGTAATATATCACTTGACAATCTTCCACGGATTACCATGGACCACCACATGAAAAATTCTGATGATAATGAAGGCACAGAAGGTACGGAAGGGACGGCTGACTCAGATGTTCTTGCTGATGGGGATACGGATGGTGATGCTGCTGGTGATGATGATCTTGTCAAGTATAGGTTGGTTCGGAAAAAGAGTGGAGAAATTGTCAAGTCAAGTCTTAAAGACTCTTCATATTTTAATCATAAATATTCTAAGAGTTTACCTAGTACTCCAAGTTTAAAGCAAGTTCACTTTGGTGATGCTTTTGACGTTAAATATTTTAAGAAAAAGGACAAGCCAAATGCTATTTCTGCTTCTAATTCTCCAACTGTCCAGTCTCCTGAATTTCTGGCCATCGACGACCACTCCCTTTATCCTATCCAGTTCCAAGGTTCCCATAATTTTGGTTCCGAATTTTCCGACTCCGAATCTGATTCTGATGATAATCAGTTTGATACTAGCTACAGTTACAACTATAGAAACGTAGGAAGGCATGATATTGATGATGATGGAAATGACGCCGATGATGATGACGACGAAAATGAACAAAATTTCTTTAATGCATCTAGAGCTTTGGATGGTTCAACCGCTTATCCAAACCCAAGACCTGGAAAGCTAATAGACTGGGAATTATCTTTGAAAAACTTTCCACCTTTAAATTATGATACTTATATCTCCAAATGCATTCCTGTATTTTTAGAAAGAGTATTCATCACTGTGGATAAAAAGTATCTATTGGGTCACATAGCCGTAAAGAACTTATCCTTTGAAAAATCTGTTACATTAAAGTATACCTACGATGACTGGCAAACAATCGTAGAAGTATCTACTAATTATGTCTCTGACATTCCCCTAATTTTGAAAAGAAATAATTATGATCGGTTCATTTTTAAAATCCCTTTGAATAATTTGTTCAATAGATTCAATCAAAATTCTAATAGTACTTATGACAATAATGGTTACTTTCCTTATAGTGGACAAAAATCCATTGCTAGTTCAGGTCACTCCGGTAAACATATTCAGGAGAATAACTACCAATTTTGTGTCCGTTATTCATGTGATAGCCAAGAGTTTTGGGATAATAATAATTCTCGAAATTACAAATTGAATTTAATTAAGATCATCAACAATAACAAGGATCAAGCATCTTCTAATCATTCTCGTGTCACAAATAAGCTGGCAAAAGCATCTAACAATGAATCAAAACCCAAAGGTTTTAAGCCTTCAGGTCATATAAAGCCCCGATACTCTTCTACTTATCTAAGAAGAAGAAGTTCGGATTCGAATATTCCGACCGCTGTAGAGAGTGATGCTGATTATGTCAAAAATAACTTTTATTTATCGTCTCCATTATTATCAAATTATAATTCTGGCAATTTCAATTCTGATAATTTTGAATCCGATAATCTTACTTCCAGTAACGTGAATTCTTCCACAAATTCAATTCCAAGTTCCAGCTTAGATTCAGATATTACTTCTCCTGACATTTTTGACCATTCTCATCGTTCTTCAAGGCCTAGTAGTAAGAAAACTACTCTGACTCGTGATCCTAATGAGAATGGTACAGATACAGTGAACCAATTAGACTTAAAAACTCTTAATTCCAATTTATACAGAGATTCGTTAAATTCCAAGAGCTACAAGGAATTAGTTGATAGTTATTGCTTCTTTAATTCAGGTACAGGTAATGGGGCTAGTACCAATAAGAACTCTCTGAAAGCCACCACTGATACTTCAAATTCGGCAATGGACGCTACTGCTGCTAGTGTCAACCCTGATAACTCTGAGTCTAATAACGATCATTTGGAAATTGGAGTTTTAAATCCTGAACCATCTGTTGCTGATGACAACTCAGGTTCTGGTTCAGACTCCAATTCCATCATATCTTCTGATGCTTATAATGGCATGCACACATTCAAACCCGATGCATTTAATTCGACCGACACCTTTACAGTGTCCTCCTTACTAGGCATTTGATGAACTATTGTCATGTCTTATTTTATTATTGTGTTCCTTATTTTTATCTTTTGTTTTTAGTACCTTTTTGTTTTGTGTTGTTTGGTAGGTTTTATAGATTTTTAACTGTTGCATATTTTTTAAAATATATATTTAAAGACAGACTCCACAGTCTCTTGTTACTAATATCGTACATTTTTCACTAATAAATAAATCACCTAAATAAATCCCATAAAATTACAATAAAATAATCCCCAACATTAACATTATTTCGAAAGTTTATTCGAAACAGTACAATTTAACTTTACCATTCTCTAAACCTGTAGCAAACCTTGAATCATTTAATCCAACGCAATTTACAATAGATTCACCAGACCAAGTGTGCAAGCATTTACCATTTTGTAAATCCCAAAGCTTGATTAATCTATCGTGGGCACCGCTAACGATCCTAAAGTTATCAGCTGAAATTGACCAAACACCTTCTATATGACCAAATTGAGTTCTAATACATTTCCCTGATTTCACATCCCAGATCTTAATGGTATTATCTAACGAAGAACTCAACAAGTGTGTTGGATACTTACTATCTGGTAGCGGAGTAAGACCCGTGTCATTATTATTCATTGCTTGTGCTGCACTAATACCTTCAGATTCACTATCAGAATCTTCTGGACTAGAATTATCATCATCTCCAATCATATTATCTTTATAGTTGATAGGTATGACACACTGGACTTGACCCACATGACCATTATTTTCAATCCCCCCAAATGTCTTTATACATTTATGAGAATCTAAGTCCCACATTTTTATGGTGGTATCATCAGAAGCTGAAAAAGCTGTATTTGATTGTGGATGAATCTTTACAGAATTCACCCAATCAGTATGGCCCCTTAATGTATAGCAAGTTCTGGAATCAACGTGCCATACTTTAACGGTATTATCAGCGGACCCGCTTACAATTGTTTTATCCAGAAAGTCAACTGAAACTACTGCATCTTCATGACCTCTATAAGTACTAATGCATTGACCATTATGATAATTCCATACTTTGATAGTAGAATCCAAACCACAACTGATTAATTTCTGGTTATCGAATATTAAAGACCTGATACCTTTAGTATGTCCTACCAATGTCCGAATACACTCTCTGGTAGCTACATCCCAAATTTTGATAGTTGAGTCATAGGAACCACTGATTAAATACTTACAATTAAATTGCAAACAAGTAACTCCATCAGTGTGCCCAACAAATTCCTTAATTCTATAAAGACCTTTACGCCAATTTTTTTCCAATTTGTACCGTTCACTATAGACAGTCTTCCAAGGCCTTCTTTTAAGCTGGGCTTGCAGTTGACTTTTTTCATTTAATCCTGGTCGAGATTCTCCAGAAGATGGTTTCGACTGGGTTGCAACAGGTGTCTCTGAAGACAATGGTTCTGACTGAGGGCGTGGTGGCAGCTGAGTCGATGTTCCTGATTGAGACTCCGAGGGCATCTGTTGAGACTGCTGGGTTTCTTGCAGCAGCAGTTGCTGAGATTCCTGTTGTTGTCTTTGTTGTTCGATTCTCCGCCTCTTGTTATTATTATATTGATCATATTCTTCTCTAGCTCTCTTCATATGCATTAAAGGTAACCCCCACCCACAACTAGGACATTTTCTATCAATGTGCTGTTCACACATATGATGCCAAACTCTATCATCATCAGCCAAACTTTTCCATTTTTTAGAAACTTGAGCAGCATTACATAAAGAAGCACAATCCAAATAACATAGAATTTTAAGAGAGATTTCCACCGGTAAATTAGAAATAAAATCGATTTTAATCAACGAACCAACTTCACTAGAAACATAAGACAAGGTAGGAAAGCAACACTGACTCAAAATCCCTTGTAAAATCAATTTTCGGTGATGACTTGGTGCAGCAGAAAAGATTGACCATACATGACTAATGGCATTTTGATCACTCGAAGGTAACTTGTCTAGATTATTCTGAATATTCATCATCTTTCTCTGGTCAATAGTCTTATTTCTATACACATCAGGATTGTGTCGATAGCAATATTTGTGGTAGTTATCCTTTGGAATGGCCGACAGGTCACTGATATGTTTAGTCAAAAATGGAGTTAACACTGACCCTTTATCTTCATTATGAAAGTAATCACCATCCATATGAACCATTCTCTCAGACTCCCCATCGTCTGTAGCAATACCATCAGCAGGACTAGTTTCCTCGGCGGTGCCAGCGGTGTAACGAATGTTGCTATCATCATTGGTATCTGTGGTAACAAAATCATTGGTGGTCCTTCCATGGGATGCATGCGATGGCTCTGCAGTCCTCATGTGGTCTAGACTTGAGCTAGAGGCCTCAGAAGGACCCTGTACATTTGTGAAGTCATCATGTGTTGATATTAGTGATCTTTGGTCAACCATATCAACGTTAGCACGAATGAAAAACCCTTAAAATGTGATTATTTTATATTTACTGGTTACACGAAATGGTGAGAAAATTCAAGAAAACTGTGGTTATCGAGGTGGTATATACACGCAAAATCACTCCGGAGCCACAGGGAATAGATGGCATCGTTATATAGCGTTGTATGTATCACTTTATCGGTTTATAAGTGTATATGGTATCTTCTCAGGCCACAGAGACTCTTTTAAAAGCCGCTGTACGCAATGTCGTACAGTGCAGACAGTTCTAAAGAAAGAGATCTTTGTACCAGGAAGAAGGGACACAGAACTACAAGGTGTTCAGGACAGAACCACAGAACCACATAACCACAGAACCACAACCACATACCCAGAGACTCACACAACGGTATCGAATGGGGACTAGCAACTATGGATGACCACTATCATTACTGTCAGTAACGCAGAGTGATGCCTCAACACGTGATGACGTGCTAACGTGATAACCGGTTTTGCATGCTCACGTGACAACTACACCTCATTTGCAGCCTTTGCAGTAGGCCTTTGCAGTAAGCCTTCCTGGTCTTGTCCGCAGAAAGCTGGGGTCCATTTAGATAGCACACGGCCCCAGCCTTAGGATTCTCCCTGTCCAAGTTCAGTGCAGCCAACTTTAGTTGCAGCCATTAGTAATGCACTCACACCACTTCCTACCCGGTGAGCTGGTCAGGAATTCTACTTCAAGGCTCCAAGCTCACCACAGTAATTCCTGCTAAATATCACTAAATATCACCCGATTACTTAGGCGGTTGTCGCTTCTCTGAGCCAATATAGATTGTTCCAACCTCTTCCATCACCTTCTAGTTCCTCCTAGCATCTCCAGATGTGATAGTGCGCCTGCGAAATGAGCAGAGATGAGATAGAAAAATTTGAATTTATTAATAATGAAGAGATCCGAACCGTTACAGTCGAATCAGGACGAAAAAAAACAAAGAACCATGAGTAACGATATGTTTGAAAAGGTCGGAGACCAGGTCGAGGCCATGAATAGAGAATCTCAAGATTCTAATACTCGTGACGATGGAATCAAAGTGGGATATCATGATGCTGAAGGACATCCAATTCAAGAGATTGAAAGTTATTGTGTCAACTGTCAAAAGAATGGGATAACCAGAATGTTATTGACAAGGATTCCTTTTTTTAGAGAAGTTATTATTATGTCATTTGAATGTCCTCATTGTAATTTCAAAAACAGTGAAATTCAACCAGCTGCTCAAATTGCTGAAAAGGGGGCAAGATATGTCTTAAAAATTGAAGATAAGAAAGATTTCAATAGACAAGTGGTCAAATCGGAAACTTCTACTTGTAGATTCACCGAATTAGATATTGAAATCCCTCCAAAAAGAGGGCAATTAACTAATGTCGAAGGTTTATTAACAGAAATGATTAGTGATTTAGAAGCAGATCAAGAAGCTAGAAAATCTTTACAACCAGAAGTTTATGAGAAAATCAACCAAGTAATTGGTAAAATTCAATCTTATCTTAATGCTGAATCTAATACTTTACCATTAACTTTTTCAGTTGATGATCCAGCTGGAAATTCTTGGATTGAATATATTCCAGATGAAGCTTCTCGTAAGTGGTCAATGTATGAATATAATAGAACTGCAGAACAAAATGTATTTTTAGGCTTAATTTCTGCTGATGATGTATTACAACAAAAACAATTAGAATCTGAAAACAAAAAAGCTGCTACTGATTCTAATATAAGTAGTAATTTATCAAAAGATCAAGCAGTTAAAACAACTGGGTTTGTATCAGATGAAACTGATATTGAAAATTTAAACAATGAAGTCCAAACTTTCCATGCCACTTGTTCTTCTTGTTATAAACCTTGTGAAACTCATATGAAAACTGTTAATATTCCTCATTTTAAAGATGTAATTATTATGTCAACCATTTGTGATAAATGTGGATATAAATCTAATGAAGTTAAGACCGGTGGTGAAATTCCTCAATTAGGTAAAAAAGTTACTTTAAAAGTTACTGATCCTGAAGATTTAGCCAGAGATATATTAAAATCTGAAACTTGTGGATTAACCATACCAGAATTGAATTTGGATTTAACCCCAGGAACTTTGGGAGGTAGATTCACTACCATTGAAGGTTTACTTATTCAAGTCTCAACTGAATTACATGAAAGAGTATTTTCCGAATCCTCTGATTCTATGGATAGTGAGACCAAAACTAGATGGACCACATTTTTCGCTAAATTACAAGATGCCATTGATGGTAAAATTCCTTTCACAGTTACTATGATAGATCCATTAGCTTCATCTTACATTCAAAATGTGTATGCCCCCGATAATGACCCAAATATGACCATTGAAGATTTTGAAAGAACCCATGAACAAAATGAAGATTTGGGATTAAATGACATGAAAACTGATTAGATTGTTTTATAGTAACATGATCTATTATTCATAACTCTAGATTATCTCTTAAAAATATTCAACTTCTTTTCAACCACTTACCGGTTGACAGAACCCTTGATGATGTAAAAAGGTGCATAATGCGTGAAGATCTCTGCAGGGGGTGCATAGAGTGTCGCACCCAAATGGTTGCAACAATTTTATTATTAGCAACTCATGTGACTTCTTGCACATGACGTGAAATTTTTTCTGTTGATTCGCATTACTCACGCAAACCCACCAGCTATAACCAACTGTTTCAGAACTACATTCCAACTGTTTCTGTGGCTAAGAGGGTATCATAAACTGGTCCCTAACGCTTTTTTTCATCTCCTATATCATAAATATAGCCATATACCGACCCCAAGCTTACTTTTCAAAGGTTGCTGGTCGGCATGATTGAGGTCTTTTTAACGGTTGTGCCGTCAATCTTATGGTTGGTTTATCGATGCATCAAGCTATTTCAAGTTCCCGTTGAGGAGATTATAGAAGATTTGAATATAGACATCCCTCATATCGTCAATATCTGTATTGACTCAGTCACTGGAGATTCTATAGTTATTCATTGGGATGTGGAATTAAGATTCAATGAGTCGTTGTATTATATAATCTTGGTGAATGGAAAGGAAGCTGCAACTTTAAGTTCGACTGATTGTAAGTTTTGTGATTTGAAACCCAATACCTTGTATCAATTTCAAGTCATAGCTGTTAATTCTGTCAGTAATTTTAGGTCCCAATCTAATCCTGTGTACATAGAGACCAATAATAATGCCATTGCATCTCAAGTGGAAGAAATTTGTCCGGTTGATAAATCTGATGTGGATACTAGTGGTTCATTATCGGTGGATAACAATCTTGATGTCGATGGTATCACTGATGAATCTTCCTTAAAACAGTATTTACATCAGTATCAAGTTCAGTTATTTAACTTCTATGTGGAATTTAGGCTGGTTAAAGCACACTTCGCTGAGGAATTCAATAGCCTTAAACAAGAGAACCTAGACCTCTTGGAACAGTCCAAGCAAAATCATTCTATGGTTCTGAAAAATTCTTCTACCTTGAAAGAGTTTCAAAAGCGTAAAGAGGATTTGTTATTGACCAAGTCTAAATTGATTAATCAATTAAATGATTCAAAGAAAGCCATTGATAATAAATCAAAAAATTATAATTCCTTGTTGACGGAATTAGATCGTCTTAAAGCTACAAAGACGCATATCATAGATAATAAAGACAATGAAATTATTAAGATAACGGATTTAATCCATGAACATTCCTTAGAAATTGAAAACCTAAAGATTAAGTATCAAAATCTTGATGACACTGTTAAAAATTTAAAGAATGATCGAAAGATTATTGTCAAGAACTTTGAAACCTTAAAGAAACTAGTTGATGAATTCAATGAATCTTGTTTCAACAAGGATTACTCTATCAACCAAAAGGGGTTGGACATTTTATCAGAGCTATGTAATCTTAAATCCAATTGGAATTCTAGCATTTATATTGAGTTAAAACAATTGAATGAATTTGACCAAACTTGGAAATCGAATTTTAAAACCGAAATCAAGAACTTTGTCAACACACTCAACTTGATAGAAAACATAAAATCTAAACAACCTGATTATTCCCCTAGCTATACATCTGATTATCAAGCTAGTTTGAAGTTTGGAGGTGGAAACAATATCATACCTAAGCAATTGAATAAGAGACGAAATAGGTCTAATTCTAAACCACAACCTCAGAATCAACAGGCTTTTAACGGAGCTACTTCACCTAATCCAGGGTCTTCCCCTCAGCCGGTGATGAACCCAACGGGAATCAATGGTAACGTGGGTAATGGTCTCACTTATGATCAGATGGTTCATTTAAATACCCCTGGCGAGGGAGGTAGCCATTTCAACAACTATTATGGAGGCATTTATGCTAATAACAATGATAATTCACTCCAACAACCTATTCCATTAAATAATTCTGATTCTCATAATTCTGGACAAATGGGTTATGATACAGGGAACGGATTCAATAATCCCCCACTTGTGGATTCTCCTATTCAAGAAAATAGTTATTTAACCAACCCATTGCTCAATGAATCTGCTGTGTCTCCAAATCTTTTAAATGCCAACTTGGTAACTCCATCTATTAGTGTAGGTAATTGGAATCATAACCAAGTACCTCAAGTGCCAGTTTCACAAGTTCCCCAGATTCCTCAAATGGGGCAAATGCAACCAGTTCAATCCCCACCTCAACAACAAACGGCCGATTTAAACGAAGATTTAGTCAACCAGCCACTATTGGACATATTAAGCCACCAAAACTTGAGCATTTCAAGCTTAGGTAGCCAAAGGTACTCGTCCAATATCTGGAATGGGAATTCTTTAAATCATGGAAGGTCGATTTCGGGTTCTAATATCTGGGCAAGTAATTCAGGAGGGTTAGAAGGTAATGATTTCAGACCCTTCTCTGGTAGTATTGAGAGTCAAGTACAGTCGCCGGGTCAAGTTCCGGGTCAAGGTCAAGTACAACAGCCAGGAACTAATCAGGGTCAAAGTCAAGAGCTGATTCCTGTTCAAGGGGGTCCTGTACAAAGACCAAACGACAACCAAAGCCCCGGAATGAATCTAAACAATGGGCTTTACTCAAGTAAATTTGGACAATCTCATAGCTTAAGTCCTTCTGGTAGTAGCCCTCCAGGTGCTTTACCATTACACAATTCTCCATTAATGTCCCAATTGATGTCTACGTCTATGTCACCATCTCAATTCTCTAATAACTCAAGTAGTTACTTCCAGCTTGATGAGGAGACAAGAAAGAGGGTTCCTAATTGATAGATTAATTGAGTGAGGTGTGTCTGACATCGGTTTAGATTCTCGGTTATAGAAGGAACCATAAAAATCAAACTATAGGTTTGAATTCATTGTTGACCCTATCCCCTCAACTATCATGTTGTACAGCAACCGTTATATACAGATGTTTAGGAGACAGTATATAGTCTAAAAAGACCATAGTTATTTATTTACGCCTCTTGCAGCACATTGTACGTCAAGCATCTCGAGCAAGCAGCATCCCAAAAAAGAAAGTTCTTTTTGCGGTAATTCCAACAGACCCGAAAAATCACTCGGAGTATGGGCGATGAGTCAAGGATTTTGCAATCGTATAAAAGCTACCAGTTGCCATTAAAATCGCAAAGTAAAGGAATACTAGGTCATAATACTGTTTGATAACTGTCACATACCTCCATTACCTTAAAGACTTTCCAACTAAATCCCATAAACACCCTACCCGAATATGACCGTCGCAGAAACTAAATACTCCACATATAATGAGTTTAGAAGTGATACCTTTACAGTACCCACACAATCGATGATTGAAAAATCATTGAGAGACTCCACTTTTGGAGATTCAGTGTATAAGGAAGATGAAATAACTTTAAAACTAGAACAAAAAGTGGCCCAGATAACCGGGAAACCAGCAGGGTTATTCTGTGTTAGTGGAACATTATCTAATCAAATTGGATTAAGAGCTAATCTTTACCAACCACCATATTCCATCTTATGTGATTATAGATCACATGTATTTTTGCATGAAGCTGGTGGTCTAGCTACCTTATCACAAGCCATGGTGCATCCAGTGGTTCCTCAAAATGGGATTTATTTGACTTTGGAAGATATTATGAGAAATTACACCCCAGATAATGGGGATATACATGCAGCTCCTACCAAGGTGATCTCATTAGAAAACACCTTACATGGGTTAATAATGCCAATAGATGAGATAAAACGTATTAGTGAGTTTGCTAGGGCCAATGATATTAAACTTCACCTAGATGGAGCCAGACTATGGAATGCTTCAATTGAAACTGGTGTTAGTATAAAGCAATACTGTTCACATTTTGATTCGGTATCATTATGCTTATCCAAATCGTTAGGAGCACCCATTGGTTCTATATTAGTTGGCCCTAAGCCATTCATTGAGAAGGCCAATCATTTTAAAAAGCAAAATGGTGGTGGTATAAGGCAAGCAGGAATAATAACATCAATGGCTATAAATGCTATAGATGAGAATTTAAATAAGTTAAAGGTATCCCACGATTATGCTAAACAAGTGGGACAATTTTGTGAATATAATGGTATCAAACTCGAGTGTCCAGTTCATACAAACTTTGTATATCTTGATCTTATTGGAAATAAAATGGATGAGGATTTATTTATAAAGTTAGGAGAACAAAACGGGATAAAGTTGATGGGAAACAGAATTGCATTCCACTTCCAAAATGATGCTACTAGCATTGAAACCTTAAAAAGAACTATATTGGATTGCTATAACCATGCTTTAGACAATCCGAATGAGCCTGGTATCACTTCTAATAAGAAATTGTACAACTATAAAGCGGTTCTTGAAGCAGAAAGTTAATAGATATATAATGATTACAGTTACGTAGAAATGCACAGCTACCAAAGAGGAAACAGTTAGATTATAATTGGTCCATCGTAACCACTTACACGAGATACCAGCAGTGGCTCATTAGCCATTAGAGAATAAACACCTGGGCTTAATTCCATGTTTATCTAATCTTCTACTGTGTACAGTATACAGTTGCTGCCACACAGGTACCAATTCCGAAAGTACCAATGGCTGTTAAATATTAGTTCCCGTGGAAACGGATAAGGTACACGCATTGGTCATAAGGATGCGTGCGGATGTGCAGCTATCCGGAACATCCCTGCTGTTAGCCGCTCAACAACACCTGACTGCATAATTATGACGACCGGAAATGATAAGGAATGTCACGCGAGTTCCGGTCGCCTGGAAAAACGGGTAAAGGCTGCAACTTTGATTGCATATTTAAGCAACCCATTCTGCTCTCCTGCAATAACTTTTTTTTACATTTCTTGATAAAGATAACAATGCAAAATAACACGTCGGAAAATGAAAACAATTATTATAACAACAACGAGTCGACCGATTCCCTTGAAGATGATAATGTTGTACAGCCCATAGGCTTGAATGCAACTGGTGACTTAAATACAGATGCCCAATCAATAGTTTCTAATCAATCATCATCCACTATCAATGAACATGAACATTACAATGTCCATAACTTGTCTAAAACAAGAACAGAAACATATCAATCATTACATGATCAAGGAATTGAATCAGATATCCCACAACCGGATATCGTGAACCCTCCAGTACAAGACCCAATATTTCCCGAAGAATATAGATTGGAAACCGAAACCGGATTGGTTAAGGTAGAAACATTGCATTCTTTAGGTAGAGCCAGACAATCGGCATTTAAAGAATCAGAAGATGTTGCAGGATTGGAAAAACCTACCAGTCATAAATTAGATGATGATATAGAATTGGTTACATTTGTCAAAAATGATCCTGAAAATCCATTAAATTGGAATCTAAAAACCCGGATTGTCTATACGGTAATATTGTCATTATTGGTGATTCAAGCAGCTTATGGATCTTCTAGTTTAGCTGGTGGATTACCCCTTATTGAAGAGATTTTTGGTGTTTCCCTTGTGGTTTCAAGTTTAACAGTATCATTAATGGTTATAGGATTCTCCGTGGGTCCTTTACTTTGGGCTCCTTTATCGGAACAAATTGGTAGAAGACCAGTATATATAATATCCTTTGGATTATATGTCATCTTCAATATTCCAGTAGCTGTTGCTCCTAATATCGGAACTGCTTTGGTATGTCGTTTCTTACAAGGATGTTTCAGTGCATCTGCATTAACCATTGTTGGTGCATCTATTTGTGATATTCATAATGAAACTAGAGGTTTAGCAATTGCTTTCTTCAGTTTCTGTCCTTATTCGGGTCCAGTTCTCGGAGGAATCGTCAATGGTTTCATAAGTGTCCTGTCAGGAAGATATGATTTAATGTCATGGGTTAACATGGCATTTGCTGGGGTAATGTGGATAGCTATTTCATTTGTTCCAGAAACTTATGCTCCAGTTATTTTGAAAAGAAGAGCCAGAAAGTTAAGAAAAGAAACTGGTAACAATAATATCATGACCGAACAAGAGGCCATTCCTATGAATTTTAATGAATTACTTCAAAATGTCTTTTATAGACCCATCAAATTCGTTTATCAAGAACCTGTATTGGTGTTGGTATGTGCATTTATTGCCTTAATCTATTCCTTATTATATGCTTTCTTTTTTGCTTATCCTTATATTTTTGACCAATTATATGGTTATAAACTTAATATGGTAGGGTTGATGTATATTCCTATATTAATCGGTGCCTTGTTTGCATTATTTACCACACCGGTTTTAGAAAGAAAATATAATGTCCTTATAAGAACTAGAAAACCAGAACCAGAAGACAGATTAATTGGTGGTATGATAGGGGCTCCATTCCCAGCTATTGCCTTATTCATCTTGGGTGCTACTTCCTATAAACATATAATATGGGTAGGACCTGCTTCTTCAGGGATAGCTTTTGGATACGGAATGGTTCTTCTTTATTATTCATTGAATAACTATATTTTGGATACTTATCATAAATATGCTGCCAGTGCTTTAGGAACTAAAGTGTTCATTAGGTCTGCTGGTGGTGCTGCCTTCCCATTATTCATCACTCAGATGTACGAAAGATTAGGATTACAATGGGCTAGTTGGCTTTTGGCTTTCATTTCTTTAGCAATGACATTGATCCCATTTGCATTCTATAAATATGGAGCTACTTTAAGGGCTAAATTATGTAGAGAGGATTACTCAGCTAATTTACAAATGGTCAGGGACTAAAATGGTCAAATTTTAAGATATAATTAATAGATTTATACATAGGCTTATCAATATAATTTAATACAACATAATTTTCTAAAAACTTTTATCGTGGAACAGATCAACTGTCACTTTGTCGAAATTCTGGGGGTGATGTTTAGTATCTTTAATCATATCGGTAACTTTTGTTAAATCAACACCAGTAATTGATTGCATGAACTCACCAATTTCAATGTTTTCATGGTTACCCATAAGTCCATAATTTTCTTTACGGGAATATAATTGATCATTGATGGATTTAGAATTTGAGTAGGCATAAATGTTGACATCGACAGCTGAATGACCTCTAGTGGCCCATCCAGTTTGGGACCTTATTGATATCATCCCATTTAAGGCATATAATAACTCATTTGGATTCTTTAAGGTGCTTTTGATCAAGTCCACTTCCTCCTTGGTGTAATCCTTTATACCCATATCTGACTCAAAGATGTCTTTGGTAAGAAAAGCTTCCACGTCTTCTTTACTATTATATTTGAAATCTATGATCTTTCTAGTTAAATATTCCCCAGAATGGGAAGAGTTTAATAACACTTCAGGGTACCATAAATAATCAGGATAAGATGGAGATACTTGTCTAGAAACAGAAAGACCACCAGTCTCATGATCAGAAGTGGAAACAACCACAGTTTCAACGTCAGTGGAATCAACAAACTTCAAAACTTGCTCAAATGCATCGTCATAAGCCAAAACTTCTCTTACTTGACATGCTGGGTCATTGTGGTGACCACAATGGTCAATTCTGGATCCTTCAATTAACAAAAAGAACCCTTCCTCTGAATCTTCAGTAGCTTTAGATAATGCATTCAAAGCCACTTCCACTTCTTCAGCTAATGATGGATACTGTTTGGAATCTCTATCTATATCATATGGGATATCTGTCGATGCTAATAACCCCAATAAAGGTAAAGAGACATTATGACCCTGTTGTAATTGGTCAAATTCATCCCTATTTCCAACATAGTTCCAAAGATTCTTTTCAGTATATTCCTTAACAAGATCTCTAGAATCTGCTCTACATCCTCCTTCACTAGAACCAGGTAAGAAATGACATCTACCCCCACCAATAATCAAATCAACCATTCTTCCTAAAGGGTATTCACCCAATTGTTGTTGGGCAATCAAATCTTCTTGAAATCTATAATCAACATGGGCTGAAAAAGCAGCAGGAGTCGCATCTGTGATCTTAGTAGTAACCACCAACCCAGTCATATATCCCTGTAACTTTAAAGCCTCCAATATGGTTCCACAAGGTTCCTTATCAGGAGATACTCCAATGGCTCCATTATAGGATTTCAATCCACAAGAAAAAGCAGTGGCACCAGCAGCAGAGTCTGTCACTAATGAAGAGCTAGACCGAGTTCTAGACGAACCTATCAAGTGCTTATCAATAGTCAAGATATCATTAATAGGGATATTATCTCTAAACTGTTTGAAAGATCTGGCCAATGATAAGGAAGCCGGTCCCATACCGTCAGTGACCATAAATATAACATTCTTCTTTCCCGTAGGAGGGGATTTGGGGTCACAACCGGTTTTAAATGTATCAGGAGTCTTCAAAAAAAGGGCATAGATAACCAATGCAATAATAGTTAAAGTCTTTAAATGGCCATAAATTGTTGACTTGTAACCACCAGTTTTCTTGGAGTTATAAATAGAAATAGGCTCTTCTCCACCAATAAACAGGTCGACTTTACCCATGATCTAGAATTGTCTATTGATGTCTATTAATGAATAACTGCTATTCCCCCTGGACTGTCCAATTTATCAACCTGGCTGGCGAAGGAACCTGGCCAGCGGAATTTGTGCGGGGCCCGACCCTCCTAGAAGTTATCAACCTCTACACCAATGCCATTAGCTTTCTCTAGTATAAGCTTAGCCATGGATATATCCATTATAGATAACCCTACTAGCTTCAGTAGCACTACCCCATTAGCACTGATAACTTTAGAATTAAAGTCGGAAGATTTCAAATCTACTATCTCCACCAATTCGTCAGGGGACTTTTGACATTGAATTAATTCTCCGGCTTCATGTAATGTATGGTCCTTTGAATCGACAATTATCTTGGTACCATCTGAAAACTCTGATTTAATAGCATCAGGGTCCAACTCCAACATGTGTGGTTTATATGACCCAATGAGGTTTAAATACTTCAACACCTTGGGATCCTTGTTCAAGAAGGAACTTTTGATAATGGGATGCGTTGTGGGCAAGCACCCCAAGATTACACTGCTACGTCTTAAACTCAACTCAATTGGCTCTTGATCAGTCTCTTCTTCGTACAGGGATATTTCGAATTGCATATCACTGAATTTCAATGCCAAATCACTTTTCAATGCTTCGGCTCCTCTAAGTGATCTGTTGATGATATTGACTTTTCTAAACCGTCCGGGGAACAATGTCAAGGTCAAAACCACATGCCAGTAAGCCTGAAGGCCAGAACCAAGTACAGTTATCTCTGGAAGTACCTCTAAGTCCGGATTAGACTCAATAACTTCCACCATTGGTATAGTACTAGCCAAAGCTGTTCTAAAAGCAGTGATAACTCTAGCATTTAAAACTCCGAGTAACGATCCATCAAATTCATCTAATACTAAAATACACCCTACAAACCCTTTACCAGCACTAGAGTTAGTGGGGCCCCCAGTTAGAACTTTCATCCCTAACTCCTTGTCTCCAATACATGGCATGAATAAATGAGTACAATCACTGCCAGGAGTATTCGACGACTGAACGGTTCTTGGTGGGATAATGTCGGGGTTATTCTTTAGTCCCCTTAAGGAATTGAGGAGATGTGGTTGGTAGTCCTGTAAAAGAGCTTCTCTGGTCAATCCCAGAAGTAGTTTCTTGATATCTGCTTCGCCCAACACCTTCATAATCTCTAATGGTGTTCAAATCAACTGTTTTTTTCGTTGCGTCGCTGTTGCTGCAAAAAACTCGTCTGCAACAAATGGGGTAAAGTGGTTGTACATTCATAATCTACGTAATTTGTGGCCAATGAATCGGCTTAAAAGCAATAGCTTGTCATCCCAATTGCCGATAGAAGTACTTTCCGGCTCATCGGATTGGGAAAGCCTTGTCTTAAGAATATTTAAATGGGATTGTAACTCCATATTCTCCTCTTGTGGTACTCTGGATGCTACTTTGGTTTCAATGACATTCTTGAGACTATCAACAAGTAAGTAATAAGCCGCTCTGGCCTCTACAGAAGTGTTGTCTAGCTGTTCAGAGTTATAGATCTCGTGAGTAACAGATAATTTCTTAAATGATGTTAACAAATCGGAGAAATCAGTGGCCGAGGCTTGTAACTCTGTCTTTATTAGTTCTTGGATTGACGGCCTTAGACATATATTGAAGTATGCCTTTTGTACTTCGTGGAGCTCGCTTTCATGAGTTTCTAGTATTGCTCTGGCCACCTTATCAAAATTGGTACTACAAGACTCCCAAAGTGTGAAACTGTGGTAAACATCATTTAACTCTTGGATGAACTGTAGTTCATTAGTTGACTCAGTCAATCCGTTGACATACTGAAAATAAAACTTCCAAATAATTCGTTCATAATATTGAGAAATAGATTTGGACTTGATAGCCGGAAGATAACAGCTGTCAAAGTTTGCCTTCAAGTTTTTGACTATGTTCAATGGTCTATGCATCATATAATACTTTCTTAGCATTGTGATGTTTAGTTTGGTATACTCCACCTCCTCCCATTTCAACTGCGATTTGGGTGGAGATTCAATATCAAATGGCAATGCCTTCAACCTGTTGAAGTTTTTATGTAGAATCACTGCCGTTAGTTTTCCTGCCGTTAAACGTGCTTGATGATATAGAGCTTCCATTAGAGCCACTAGCTGAGACTCATCGTGTATTTTGCCTATCTCCTTTCTAAACTTAGGGTCTGGCAAAGTCAATAGTCTACTATACTGATGTAATGTGTCCTTAGGTGATGATACAATGCCTATTATGTTTAGGAGTTCGTTCATATGAACCTCATAATTGGAGTCTTTATTACTTATCCATTCACCCTTCTGTTCATTCTTGTATCGTTCCAGAGGGGGCCCATACGCTGCTGCCGAAAACAAGGACGGTCTAGACTTCTTTCTATGGAGATTTGGGCCATTTTGGTACCCCAATTTAGTACCCGATTCCGATTTTGATTCCAGATGTTGGGATTCTTTTGTGGGAGAAAACAAGTTCAAACCTTCAAGGATTGCACTGGATTTCGGTCTGTTTGAACTGTATCTTCGTTGCCCAACTATGCCTCGTAAAAGCCGAGTCTTGGTCAATGGCTTCATGATGTAAAATACCTATAAGCAAACTCGTGATGTAATGAAACAGAAATGATAGCAAAACGCGAGTAGTGTGGAAGTCTTGTATTGATAAGAGATCACTAAGCTATAGACTATTAGTAAAGTATTTCCATATATCAATGGATTTTTCAACATTTTCAGGCAAAAGAAGGTAGTTGAACTTGAGAGAATGATTATGATTTAGACTAATCAATTCTCCTTTCAAAAATAACTTAATTATGGAAGTGCTGAAATTCTTCAGTCGCTTGAATAAGGCTGCAAAATTCTTAAAAATCTCTGTATAAGTCAACGACTTATTGGATAAGTTTAAATAGCTGCAATTCATTGTTCTACAAGGGATATACTCAAACAGAACCCCACCCTGGAGTCGACTGGAGTTTTTTAACTTAAGTAGCACCACAAATAATGGTACATAATTGATAATAAGTAACAAGTTTTCAAAAAAGTTTAATCCCAAAATGACAGCTAACCTGATGACAAAGTACGTCAAATAGAATGCAAAGACAGTAGGTAATAATAAAACTAATATCATAAATAATAAGGTTCCCAAAAGTAACTGATCAATCTCAAAAAAGTCTCTAGGGCTAGAATAATTATCTAGATTATCAACTCTATTTCTCAATACATTATACTTTTTGCCTCTGAATAGTTGAAACAAAGACTTTAGTGTTTCAATCTGCTTAGAATAAATCCGAGCCGATGTTTGATAGAACCAAAAGATATGAATGGTCATGAACCTCAAAGTATCAATGATGAATCCAATCAAAAATGTAATACCTAAACAACAAAAATACTTAGTGAATAGGAAAAACATGCTAGTCATATTCTGGGTTAGTAAGTACTCTTTAATTAAGTAGTTGAATGAATTTAAGCTCCATAGAAATAGATCTCCCATAAAGCTTCCGAGTTCATTATTCAATTTGAATCCAGCTGGATGATTATATGAAATCCAGGAAATCAAGTTATAAAAGCCTCTAAACAAGAGCCTTTCGATCAAGATATCATTCATACTCTGGAATATTTCTTGCGAATATTGAGCTATTATATTCCAAGCAGTTATTCCGAATAATACATCGTTGATTATTAACCAGATGGAGTTATACAAATTGATATAATTGGAATTGTTAATATTTAAATCAGAATTAAATGCTGGCAACCCAAGTTCTTTTAATAATATAGAATTATCCTTGTAAAGGATACTTTTGTCGTAATAACATAAAAATTGAATCGGAAAATATGTGATTTGCTTTAATCGTAGGTCCAACTGTCGACATACTTGACTTATTCCTACTAAACTCATTCCCAGGATCTCACTATTCAAAAGTTTTGTGAATAACACCGTTATTAGTTGGATTGAAAGAATAAGACGGCTGAATGCTGCAAACATTAAAGATGTAACAGGTGACAATTTCTGCAACAAGCCATATGGAATAACATTCCTACTCCTTGGGATAATGCTCAAGTCTTGTAGTATCGATTCTAAGGCAATCCTTAGCTTCAAGACTATGTTGATTTGATCGAGTATAGATTGGTCAGATATGGTAGACCTATTGGTTTCCACATCAAAACTCTTAGAATATGGCTTTAATATTTTATCTGTTACTGGATCAATTTCATAGTCCCCCATAGATTGAAGCAAGATTGGTTCTATCGAAAAATATTCGAGATTCCTATAATTCGGTGGGGTAAATAAGATGATGGTATATGATTCATGCGAATCATGACTATGTATGTTAGAGACCCATGGTAATCCATTGGTACCACACTTTACATTGAAGTATCCAACAGTCAGTTTAGGGTTAGTGGACCCAATTACTTCAATGTCCCTTAGCAATGGATGGGAGCGAATATGAGCCAACTTGTCCCCTACAGAGCAAGGCACGAGTTTTACACAGATAAACGAACCATTGTGTTTAAACCCGAGTAACAATAATTTATTCGTCAGTTTCAATTCTCCAATTATATCATTAGGAAAATAGACATGGTAATTCATCATTGACTGAAGCTATCTCTTCTTAAATACTGCGAGCTGTTATTCAAATTTTGATAGAAATCTCGATGGGCTCGTAAGGGAGAAAGGGTATCCTTACCTGAATGTGGATTTGATTTTGAGAACAAATTGGAGCGTGGTGTAGTACTATCAGACGAAACCTCCTCAAATACCAAATATTTATCCGTTATAAATCTTTTAACCGTATAATAAATCACCACAAAAACAATTGACACCCCAATAAAAGCAAGCAGCAGCCTATTTAATATTTGGATAGCGACGGGACTTTCAGAATATTTTGAGTTTCGTACAGTGATTGGATAGTCTTCCTCTATGGTATTGTCCCCAAAAATGGATCGTAAGCTTGGTAAAAACTCAAGTAACTCAGTTAACCCAACCTTCATATATGGTACCAACCAATGTCAAAATCATTGATGCATAGAAAACCGCGATGCTGCAAATTACGTTGCAACTAACAGATAACATCACGTGATCGCTTCTCATAAGGTTTATTATCTCTTTAACTATAAAGGTATATAAATTAACAATCTATCCCATAAATATCACACCATAATTATTAAGGAGCCAAGTAATAAAAAAAAAAGTATCACGTTCTGAAAATAAAATTAGAATTGAAGAACTGAAACACGTTACCTCGAATCAGGCCAACGTTAACGTTAAGGTTTTGCCCTATATTGAGAAATATTACTGTTCTTTCTATGAAGCTCACTGATAGAGCTTCTAGGATTACCCCTGGTCGATTCGAATGATTCTGACCTATTTAATGGATCAATAGATCCTTTTGAAGGAGTTGCATTAAAGTTCGAGCCAGAATTGGGGTTCAGGTTGGTGTCAAAGTAAGAGTCCTGAGAAGTGTTGACGTTGAATCCTGGACTATCAGCACTTTGACTAAAAGAACTAGAACGAGATTTCAGGAATGAATTGCTTCTAGTTAAAACTTCCTGTTCGGACCTAAAATGAAGCCCTAATACAATCTTAATCACAATTAACAACCCAGTCATTAAAAAAAATGAAAAAGATAAGACCAAAAATACAAACCCTGGAAAGTCTAACTTTGTGATCGAAATATTATACAATGCCAAAAGCATTACTGGAAATGTCAAGGTACATAAATTCTTTACCACTGATAAAGCTGAAAATAGTTCACCAGTTTTAGCATCTGGATAATATTTGACTATAGCTGAATTTATTGAAGGACTTGCAAATGATGATAACCCTGAAAGACATATCACTGTTAAGAAAGTACGAGTAGACTTAACAAAAGGATATACTGCTAAAACAATAGTCTCTGTGACAAAGCCAATCAAGATACTGGCAAAATCTGGCATATCAAATTGGGTGCTCATGACTTTAAACCGGAACATTCTATGGAATACATAATGATTTATCAATGGGGATATACAGATTAATGTTATAGCCCTAGCAGCACACCCAATGGCTAAAAAGAGTCCAATTTCGGTAGCAGTCCAATGAAGTTTCAAGATCCCGTATAAGATATATATCTCACCAGTTCCAGCAGCAAAAGCAGTTAACAAACAATCAAGAGCAACTAATCCAAGAACTGCTAACCGTTCACGTTTAAATCTTTGGTCAGATAAATTATGAGGTTTGAATTCTTCTGGAATCAAAAGTAATCGAATCGGTTTGAAGAACTTGATAAATGACTTGGAAAAGCTACCGGGAAGGTTCATTAATTTGGAATATATACTTGAAGCAAGTACTGGTTGCTCCTCCACCTCTTCAAGTTGAGTCATAGATAATGATCTAGACTTTCTTCTTGCTTTTTCAGGTCTCGATTCGGGAAGAACAAAAAGAGTGAATAACATCAACAAGAATAAACAAAAAATTTCGAATCTTAATGGATCCCACTCAAAGCTTTCAATGACATTAAAAGTCTTTTCAGAAGACAAATCCCGAGGGGTTAAAGAAGATCTTAAGCTTTTGGAAATGGACCTAACCAAATTAGAAGCAATGGGGCCCAATGATACCCCAGTAAAGAAAAAGGCCATACCAACCCCTAAGAAATAACTTCTTTCATGAGCTTCAGCAATATCTGATACATAACAATTGAATAAACTAACAAAAGTCATTAAACCTCCAGATATACTCAGGAAAGTTTCCAGAACAATCATCAACCCAAACCTCAAATAGTTATAATGGGTCATCAAATAATATTGAAATAATCTAGCCACAAAAATCGTCAGAGCTATAAGAAATATAAATGGTTTTCTACCAAATTGATCAGATAATTGCCCCACTTTAGTCATGACAATTAAAGCAATGGTACTGGTAGATACAGTATAAGCAGCTTTCAAATTAGACAATATTACTTCAGCAGCAGCAGGATCACAATATCCTTTATCATTATCTCTAATCAAACTATTACAAGCCAATTTAAATGTCAAGATTCGCCTAGACGATTCTCCAGTGATTACACCAAAACTAAATAGAAAAATCGTAAACCCAATCATAAGTAATGAGGGTCTTTTTAACCAATGTAAAGTCTTATTCAACACTCTTTGTTCTCTTAACCATAAAGCATCTTCATCCAATTCCTCATCATCAATGGTATCATCAACCAATGCATCATACATGTCATGTGCAGCATGTTGTAAATTAGCTTCTTGTTGGTCTGGATGAGGATCAAAGTTTTTGAATTTAACTGATGACTCTCTTCTGCCCAATAACGGCTTTGTAGAGGATTCGGGGATTTTAGGGGCTGTAGACATGATGATATTAGATCAATGATAAATATACCAAATCCACAAAGGAGATTAGGTAGCAACAACAAGAGAAGCACCAGTTGTTGATTAAGGACTCTACGATGCCGTCAAGGATGCGGCCTTATCAGCAACCGTAGAAGGGCGCCTCGCGGGCGGAGTGCAAAGGTAGCGAGGGGCCGAGGTTCCGTGCCGAGCTATGGTGCCAGACCCTGCGGTGGGCTTTGCGACTCACCGGTGGCTCGTGCCAGACCCTGGGGTTGGCCCTGGGGGAAACAGGTACCGGATGGTTCCCGACTGGGTGATAGGACTTGGTTGCCTTTAACTTTGCCAAATTAGGTTATGTTTTAACTTTACCTACTCCTTACCAACTCTAGCTGCTTAAGAATACCTGCCCTAGACTTGTTAGTCACCTCCTTTGATCTTAAACGGGAAATCGATCTTCTTTTCTATGTTCTTTCATGCATAGTGGTAAAGAAAATGTAGTCTAAAAGTCGATGAAAATTTCTCTTTACCTTTGTGGTGCTGAGCCCGGTGATGGTTCTTTTGAAACAGGCCATGATTGATCTGTTGGTTGCATGAACTTGCATACGCCAAAAGGTCCAAGGACCCTCTCTTTGGACATATCCATACATAAGGGATGAAATTACGAAAAGCATAAAAGCACTTCTGGTCCCAGTAAAATATGTTTTTTATTAGAGTTCTCTCTGTGTTCACCCAGTGATTGGAAGCATTTTTGATTTCTTTGCCTTTATGACTTTTGGTAGAGGCTCTAGTACTGTCATTTGGGACCATGGCCAGACTAATTCTCCAATGACTCCTGAAAGAAGGCTTCTGGTAGGTGCTAAACTTGGACACCGAAGATGTGATTCCGTTGACCATTCAAGTTATAGATCATTGAGCGATGAAAGTAGATTGAGTTTAGATGGAGGTAATCACACTGAGTCCCCTCCTCTAACTCCAGATATTAATCAAAAGCCATCAAAGAAAGCACTCAGCTCTACATGTCAACAGATTGACTTGGATGAGATCACCAGACAATCAAACAAGTATGAAAGTCGATTGTCAGAAAGCCCCAGGGACAGCCCCAAGAAGAATAAATTCATTAAAAGCTACAAAGCCTCAGTTAATACCTGTGGTGATAATAGCATCATCAGGGACGCCCCTAATAGCATTCCTAGAAGTTATCAGCACGCCGAAAGGAGTGGCTATAAACTTTGCTGTACTCCGAATTTGCAGCAAATAATTTCGCAGCCAGATGATGAAAGTCTCTGCTATTGGGAGATGTTGAGGAGTGATGCCCCTTTGAGCTCTCCTGGTCCTTCTTATTCGTGTTCTGATTCTTATCTTATTACGAGTCCAAGCCTTCCAGATACTAGTGAAGAACTCCTCGATGACTTTAAGCACAATAGCCATAAGACTAGCAGGCTCATTTCTAGAGCTATCGACAAACTTCGACAAAGATTTTGATAACTATTTGGTTTATATATTTTATTTCTACAAAGACTGGTTCTTCAAGTGTATAATTAATAATAATGGCTTTAATTTAATTGGTATTGTAAGTTTTCTAATTGGGCGTGGACGGCAGATCTGGCGGTCCCACCAATTGCAGTTCTTCTCTCTACACTAACTTCAAAATCAAACACATCTTTAACATCATCAGCAAATCTTGAGTCAATTTGTTTAAATTGATCAATTGAAAGTTTATCAATACCTGACAAGTTTAAATCTTCGGCGGTTCTAACACATTCACCAGAAATATGATGAGTTTCTCTGAATGGGACCCCTTTTCTGACTAAATAATCAGCCAAGTCAGTGGCTAACATATCCATAGTTAAAGCCCCTTGCATTTTTTCTTTGTTGATGGATAATGTAGATATAACACCAGTGGCAATTAATATCGAATGTTCAACAGTAGTTAAAGCATCAAATAATGGTTCTTTATCTTCTTGTAAATCTTTATTATAAGTAGAAGGATTTGATTTTGTTGACATCATGAATCCAGAAAGGGAACCGAAAACTCTACCAGATTTACCTCTCAATAATTCTAAAGAATCAGGATTCTTTTTTTGTGGCATTAAAGAAGATCCAGTAGAATAAGCATCTGCTAATTTAATAAATCCAAATTCAGCAGTTGAGTAAATAATTAAATCTTCAGCAAATCTAGAAATATGATTCATAAATAAAGTAGACCAGAACAATGTTTCAATGACAAAATCACGGTCACTCACAGCTACTAAGGAATTTCCAATAACTGAATTAAATCCTAATCCTTGAGCTAAATATTCTCTATCAATATTATAAGGATGTCCAGCTAAAGCACCAGCACCTAAAGGAGATTGGTTAACTCTTTCTACAATTTGTTTTAATCTATTATAATCTTCAGTAAAGTAAGTAGCATAACATGATAACCAGTGAGACCATCTAATAGGTTGAGCTCTTTGTAAATGCGTATAACCAGGCATTAATACATCCATCTCGTTGGAAGCTCTCTTGATAATAGTATTGATAAAGGTAGACAAATGTTCCAATAATTTCCCCAAATTCTCTCTGACATAAATTCTCATATCAGTGACCACTTGATCATTTCTAGACCTTCCAGTATGGACTTTCCCAGCAATGTGTTTTCCAATTATTTCTCCTAATCTTCTTTCATTGGCAGTATGGATATCTTCATCCCCTGGCTTCTCTACAAATGCCTCATTCTCCCATTCTTTCTTAATCTCTTCAAGTCCTTGATGAATTGCCTTCAATTCTTCATCATTTATTAACCCCAATTTATTTAACCCTTCTGTATAAACCTTGGTCCCGGTTAAGTCTGCTTCATACATCTTCTTGTCATAAGGTAACGAAGCATTGTACAAATCCATTAAAGGATCAGAAGCACCTGTAAATCTTCCTCCCCATAATCTACTCTCTGTAGGTTTTTCAGATGACATTGTAAAAATTAGACGGTTTTTGTTATTTTTTCCTAGCAAATTAACGGTTTAGCTACTTCAGTTGCCGGAAATTTTATGGTTTAAATAGGATTTTTTCAGGTAACGGCTTTCAAATGATTCACCACCGCGCTTAACTGAAAATTTTCACCCAATTACCGCATTGGGCCAACTGACTCATAGAGGGTGACAAAGGCTGCAAAAAAAAAAAAAAATAAAGGTGAGTTATTTTATAAACGTATATTACAATATAATTTCACTAAAACACAAGCAGAGATGTACCTACAACCTGTGTCCAAGGACGACTATTATCTCTATGGTTTACATCTACCGGTAAATCTTGGGTATAATGAACAATCTCTAACAGTGAATCTATCACATAACCAAGCCAAAATTCTTTCGGTACCTAAACCATATCCACCATGTGGACAAGTACCATATTTTCTTTGATCAAGGAACCAATAATATTGAGCAGGGTCCAAGTTTTCTCTCTTTAAAGCTGCCATTAATTCATCAAGATCATAAGTTCTCATAGAACCACCAGTAATTTCACCAACATTTGGCATTAATACATCAACCGATTCGGTAACTCTGTTATCATCTTTACATCTTGGCATGTAGAATGATTTAATCTCAGCAGGGAACCGAGTCAATAAAATTGGAACCCCTAAAGTATCAGTCATCTTACGTTCAGCAGCTTCAGCAATATCATCACCGAATTTAAATTTTTCTCCATCTTCATTTGGAATTCCATTTTCATTTAACCAGTCTAAAGCATGAATATATTCCATTCTTTTAAATGGAACTTGAGGAGGAACAAAGTTTGGGTTTAATTGTTTCATCAAAGGACCAGCAACTGGATCTTCAACAACATATTTAGCAGCAAAAGTTAAAAGACGTTCTAAATGAGATAATAAATCATCAAAATCTATGAATGCTAATTCACCTTCAATATGAGTGTATTCTGACAAATGTCTTCTAGTATGAGATTTTTCAGCTCTAAATGATTCTTGAACACAATAAACATCACCTAATGAGGCTAAACAGGTTTCCAAATATAATTGGGATGATTGAGTCAAATAAGCTTCCTCTCCATAATAATTTAATTTAAATAATGTAGACCCCCCTTCAACTTGATTTTGAACCATACATGGAGGAGTAACTTCTGTTAATCCTTCATTAGTAAAGAATTGTCTTAATCCCGCCATTAAAGCAGCTCTTACTTTCATCACTGCTGATAAAGTTTCTCCTCTTAAAGCTAAATGACGTTGATCTAACAATAATGAAGGATCAGCACTTTCAGGTACTTTGTTGCTAAAAGCATCTTCTCCACTAGGAGCTAATCCCACAACTTCATAATAATCAGTTTGTAATTCTACTCCACCAGGAGCAGTTTTCCCTTCTGGTAATTTTTTGATGGTACCTTTAATAGTAATGGTAGATTCTAAAGTTAATTCTCTAGTTTGTTTAGCTAATGCTAAATCTCCAGTTAAAATACATTGAATATATCCAGTACCATCTCTTAAGGTGATAAAAGCTAATCCCTTTTGTACTCTTAAACGATGAATCCATCCTTGAATAACAACTCTGGTATCAATATTGTCTTGTACTTTAATCAATTTAATCTTTTTGGCTGCTGGTAATGAATTATCTTCTTCAATGGTGATCAAATCAGCTTCTGCTAATTTCTTAGCAGTTTCTTCTTCTCTGGCTTTTTGTTCTTGTTCTAATTTGGCTTGTTTTTCCTGTTTCTTCTTCAATCCATCAGCTCCTTTTTTAGCCTTTTTCAACGCTGAACTAGAGATTTCTGCATATTCAAATTCTTCTGAGTCTTCCAATTGCTTGTAGATGAATACTTTGGCATCTGGTTGGGCAAATAAAGCATATGCTGGGGTTTGAAATGGTTGTTGTTCACTTCCTGGAACATCAGATCCATCTTTCCCGGTCTTTTCGTTAACGTATACTGACATTGGTTATGTTAATTGGTTGATTGTAACCTGGAAAAATCGTCTGGTGAAAAAAAAAATTGTGAGTAATCCTGATAATCGTGCTCATGTTTACGCGGGAAACTCCTTCCAGATTTTTTAAAACAGTCTCTGAGATTCTTGAAATATTTTCTCAACGGTGTCTCATAGAAACCAATACAATAAAGGTACAAATCAATGGCTTTAGAACAATCCTTAGCTGCATTATCGTTGTCTACTGCAATCAGTGACTCTGCTGCTGCCACCAAGACTTTGGTTTTCAAGCCAAAGACTGCCAAAACTGCAGTTCCTGTTCCAGTGATTGTATTTGCATTACAATCAACTCAAACTCCTTCTAATCTTATTGCTAAATCTGCTGATGTTAAAGAACCAAGATTAGCCAAAGAAGATTTGGTGCAAGAGTTCTTCAATACCACTCCAAAAGAATTTAGTATCGGGAATTTGGATAAGAACTCTGCTGGTAAAGTTAAGGTACTTTTAGATGAGAATATTGCCAATGCTGATGATGATATGGTATTAGAAATTGCTACTGAATCTACTAAACTTGGATTAGGGGCTAAAGATGCTGTCAAGTTTTTAGAATCTACTGGTATTGAAGTAGTTAAAGTTAACTTTTCTGCTGATCCTACTCCAGCTGCTCCTCAAAAGGATACCCTGAAAAAAGATGCATTGAAGAAAGAAAAAGAAGCTGCTAAAATTGAAGATGCCAAATTAATTGGAATCACTGTTGATAAGACTAAAGACTTTTCTACTTGGTATACTCAAGTAGTTACTAAGAGTGAAATGTTGGATTATTATGATGTGTCAGGATGTTATATTTTAAGACCTAATTCTTATGCAGTATGGGAAACTATTCAAGATTGGTTTAATGCTCGTATTAAAAAAATTGGAGTTAAGAATTCTTATTTCCCAATGTTTGTATCTTCAAGAGTCTTAGAGAAAGAAAAAGATCATATTGAAGGGTTTGCTCCAGAAGTTGCTTGGGTAACTCGTGCTGGAAGTTCTGAATTAGAAGAACATATTGCTATTAGACCAACTTCCGAAACTGTCATGTATCCTTATTATTCTAAATGGATAAGATCTCATAGAGATTTACCTTTAAAACTTAATCAATGGAATTCTGTGGTCAGATGGGAATTTAAACACCCTCAACCATTCTTAAGAACTCGTGAATTTTTATGGCAAGAAGGTCATACAGTTCATTTGACTAAAGAAGAAGCTACTAAAGAAGTCGATCATATCTTGGATTTATATGCTGGTATCTATGAAGAATTATTGGCAGTTCCTGTTGTCAAAGGGGTTAAAACCGAAAATGAAAAGTTTGCTGGTGGTGTTTATACTACTACTGTTGAAGGTTATATTGGTGCCACCGGTAGAGGTATTCAAGGGGGTACTTCTCATTATTTAGGAACAAACTTTTCTAAAATGTTTGATATCTCCGTTGAAGATCCTGAAGGACCAGAAAATCCAAAACTTTTTGCTCATCAAAATTCTTGGGGTTTATCTACTCGTGTCATTGGGGTTATGATTATGACTCATTCTGATAACAAAGGGTTAGTGTTACCTCCAAGGGTAGCTCAAAATCAAGTTGTGGTTATGCCTGTTGGTATCACTGCTAAATCCTCTAATGAAGATAGAAAAGCTCTTCATGATGGGGCTGCTGATATCGAAAAGAGATTACTTGATGTTGATGTTAGAGTCATTGGTGATTATAGAGATAATTATTCTCCAGGATGGAAATTCTCTGATTGGGAATTAAAAGGGGTTCCATTGAGAATTGAATATGGACCAAGAGATTTAAAACAAGAACAAGTTACGGTTGTAAGACGTGATAACAATGCTAAAACCGTTGTTAAATTATCTGAATTAGAAACTCGTATTCCAGAATTATTAGATGAAATGCAACTTGGATTATTAGAAGCTGCTCGTAAAGATTTTAATGAACATCGTATTATTGTTGATGAATGGGATAAATTTGTTCCAGCTTTAAATGCTAAAAATGTAATCCTTTCTCCTTGGTGTGGAGATGGTGATTGTGAAGATGATATTAAAGATTCTTCTGCTAAGAAAGATAATGGTGAAGATGAAGAAGTGGATGAAAGATCTCCATCTATGGGAGCTAAATCTTTATGTATTCCTAAGGAACAACCACAATTAAAAGAGGGCCAAAAATGTGTTAGATGTGATAGAAAAGCTGTCACCTACTGTATGTTTGGTAGATCTTACTAATGAGGGAGGCGATTATGTAGTATTTAATAGACTGTTAATAATAAGCGTTAATGAACATGTATTATTTATATTGATGCCAAAACTTGGATTCAGTCAATTCATCCACTGGTTTGGCTACTGTCTCTAACTTACCGTCAATATCTTCAGTTATCTTGAGGTAATAGATATATTCCAACTTTAGCACTTCCTTAATGTAAGTCAATACCTTTAGATAATTCAAGCCAACCTGGGCCAATCCATGAGAGTCATCCGAAAGGCAAAACTTCCCATTTCCATGTTTTATAATAGCTTGAGCTATATCTTGCTTGGGATATGGACTGTCCCATCCTTTACGAATTGCAGCTGAATTGAGTTCAAATAATGCATTGTGACTGCTGGCTAGTTTAATATTCTCTACAATTTGGTCCCAGACTTCGGGCCAATCATGTTCGATATCAATATCTTTGAGGAGTTTTCCGGTGGTAGAATCTACTTCATCCTGGGGAGCATAGAGTCTAATCAAATCTATATGACCTATAACGTCAGGAACCAAGTCCCTTATGGTTCTGTATTGCAACTCAAAATACGCTTTGTAAAGTGATCTTGCTGTATTCCCACTTGACATAGATTTGGCCTTGTTCCATAATTGATTCGAAAAGTCTATAGGAATCCCAAATACGTGGTGGACAGATCCAACTACCATATCGAATTTGGGTTTATAAGATTTAGCAAGGTTGATATGGGCATCGTCAATGCCTTCAGACTCAAACCCTACAAGTATTTCCATTCCCTTGTATTTATACTGAGTCTGGAGGGATCTAGCATGGGCATTATAGAGGTCAAATATCTGTGTTAGTTTGTGAGTCGTGTAGTGTTTCTCTTCTTCCTCTGGGTATAGCAACTCCTGAGTTAATCGAGGCATATGTTCCGTCAAACAGAATTGTTCAAATCCCATAGCATGGGCTTTTTCTACTATATGGTCTAAGCTATCGACAGCATGGCTGACATACAGACCACTATGGGAATGGTGAGAATGCATTCTGTTTTTGAGCGATGCGGATTTTTGGCAGCTTTTATAGTTTTTTTCAACCCATTTAGTTACCTTGAATGTTCTTATCACCGGTAGGAATCAGGTTCCGAGTGCCCAAATCAGTTATTCGATGGCCAATCCGTTGGTATGGTGGTCTCCCCTCCACCATTAATCAAATCTTGGATTATCCACCTGCCGTGGGGTCAACCGTTACCGTATGCGGACATATAAAGACCATAAGAAAGTTTAAGAAGATTGGGTTTGTGGATATTACCGATGGCAGTAGTTACAGATCACTCCCTATTGTGCTTAAAGATGTTGATCAGGTATTGACAGATAACACCCTAAAAGTGGGACAGAGTATTCGGCTTAGTGGAACTGTTAAAGACTCTAAAGGTCAACAAGATTATGAAGTATCCTATGATCCTTCCAATAGCAGTAATGAATTGATAATGATTGGAGACGTAGAAGAGACTTATCCCATACAGAAAAAAGCCATGACCCTCCCGTATTTAAGACACCACCCATCGCTCAGGCACAGAACATCGACATTATCATCGGTCTTACGAATGAGATCATTCTTAGAAACAACGTTTGCAGAGTTCTTCGATCAGGCCGATTTTGTAAAGGTAGCGCCCCCCATATTAACAGGATCTGACTGTGAAGGGGCAGGAGAACAATTTCAAGTCGAACCAATCAACCCTAAAACGGAGATAGTCGAGGGAGAGATTATTCCACGGGATTTCTTTGGTAAACCAGTATACTTGACCGTGTCAACCCAGTTACATTTGGAAGTATTATCGTCATCGGTCAATCGAGTATGGACCTTAGCTCCGTGCTTTAGAGCAGAAGACTCAAATACCAATAGACATTTAAATGAATTTTGGCTATTAGAAGCTGAAATCTCCTACATTGATAGAGTTAAACAATTAACTGATTTCACAGAGTCTATGATCAAGTATGTCACTAACAAACTTCTGAAACATCACCGAAACGATATTTTGGGGTCACGATATGGTGATGCTGAAAAGCAGGAATTGGAGCATTGTTGGAATTCCTTGTTGACCCTGGATAAATGGCCCTGTATCACCTACGGAAGGGCTATTGAACTAATCAACAACCACACCAATTCAACCCTTGAATGGGGGGATTCTATCCTGACCGAACATGAAAAATGGCTAGCAGGAACCCATTTCAAATCCCCAGTATTTATCACCGATTACCCCAAACATCAAAAACCGTTCTACATGCCAGATTCGATTCCCTTTAACGAAACCAAACCTACCGTTGCATGTTTTGATCTCATCTTACCACACATAGGAGAGTTGGTAGGAGGATCTGTGAGACAACATAATTATGATCATTTAGTAAAAGAAATGACCAGTAGAGGAATGAAGATTGAAGAAATGCAATGGTATTTAACCATTAGACAAAATGGTAGTGTCCCCCACGGGGGGTTTGGAATGGGGTTTGAAAGGTTAATGCTTTACCTTACGGGGTTAGAAAACATTAAAGACATTGTAGCATTCCCTCGTAGTCCTGAGACTTGTGATGGTTAATTGATGCTGCTGCTTATTCTCTTGTACATAGTTTAACATACATGCTTACATAATAGATTCTGGGTCTCTCGCACTTGAAAATTTTTATCGATTTTTTTTCATCAAAACCATTTCACCAAACAGCAAAGGTAATTACCAACCTAGTCAAGTAATACAAGATGGATCAATTAAACGGTAAAGAACAACAAGAGTTCCAACAAATCGTGGAACAAAAACAAATGAAAGATTTTATGAGATTATATTCCAATTTGGTGTCAAGATGTTTTGATGATTGTGTTAATGATTTCACTTCTGGTTCTTTAACCAACAAGGAAAATACTTGTATCATGAAATGTTCTGAAAAATTCTTAAAACATAGTGAAAGAGTTGGTCAAAGATTTCAAGAACAAAATGCTTTATTAATGCAAAACATGCAAAAGCGTTAAATGTGTATGGTATATAGGGATCCCTGATTTTTCTGTTTGTAAATATTTAAATATAAATTTAGATGAACTACGTGAATGATGTGTTTGTCACTAATATTTGTAGATATTCTTCGAATGTATATATCTTTATTGGGTGTATATGACTCCATGATTATCACCAACTGAACCTTAATAAAGTCTCATAGTTAGCAAGTCGCGATAATTTCACCTTTACATCACCAAGTAAATGCTGGGAATGGGAGAGTCTGAGTGTATGAGAGAGGGGCTTCTGGTACTTCTTGTGGCCTCTACTATCAACAAGGTACTAAAGCACTACAACTCGCTTAATGTTAAAATCGAAATTGATGCATTTCTTGGGTATTTAAAGACCATGATCCGCAGTTATCGAGAGGTGTTTAATCGGCCATTGACGGCTGATATCATTGATTCCAGAGAAGCTTTGGCTAGTTTTATCGAACGAAATGAGTTTAAATACTTTGTGAAATTGCAGGGCAATATTCTTCAAATTGATGGTGATACCGAAAATTATCCTGAGTTGATGAACTCTATGATAATTCAAGCTACCAAGAAGTATTCTTCGTTTTTGTTGAAGAACGTCAATGACTTGAGTAAACTATATAAGAACCTTTACCGTGATGAGCGTGAAAGAAAGGAAGAGGCTATCGAAGATGTAAAAGAAGTCTCTGATAGTGATAAAGGCGAGAAAGAGAGTGCAGACAGTAAGGACGAATCTGATGCTATGGATGTTGATGCTGATGAAAACAAACAAAAGTCGAGTCCAGGAAAGGAGAAACAGGAAGTCTCTAGTGAAGACACAAGTGGTTCATCTGAGGAAGAAGATGAGGAAGATTCGGATGAGAATGATGAATCAGTTGAGAAGAAAGCACTTCTGAAAGCTGATACGACAGAGAAGATAGAAGAGAAGGAAAGTAGCCTGGATGAAGAAAAGGATAAAGAGGAAGAGGAAGAAGATACTGGTAATGAGAAAGAGGAAGAAGAAGAAAAATCTGGACCCAAGAAATCTGCTCCTAAAGGAAGTAGGAAAGCTTCAAAACCTGAAATCGCCCACGATGATAGTGATGGGGAAACAGGGCCAGAAAAAGATGAAAACGCAGATGAAGCCAATGACACGAAGAACGATGATGATAATGCCGACGATGACGATAAACAAGATGATGAAAAGTCAGAAACCGCACCAAGAAGGAGCTCTAGAAAACGGTCTATGTCACCAGCAGTGGCTAATCCTAATAAACGATTCCAAAATATTGCAGCTAATCTTATCAATAACATTCAATCTCATAGATTTTCGTCTGTATTCTTACAACCTGTAAATAAAAAGGAAGTACCTGATTATTATGAAGTGGTTCATGAACCTAAAGATTTGAAAAATATCATGAAAGCAGTAAAACTGAAAACTGGAGAACCCAAATATAATCTGTTAAAAGAGTTGGAAAGAGATGTAATGTTGATGTTTGCCAATTGTATAATGTTCAACCACTCAGATGAAGATTTGGTTAGCCTAGCAAGAAGCATGAGGGATGATGTTATTAATACCTTCAAGATATTTAGAGATGCTGAAAATTAAGCATGTTTTAAAACTTTATTAAATCCTGTATTATTAGTCTATATAAGAAATATTACGCTCCATTAAGTAGAATTAGAATCAACTGGCACAGTCTCCGCTTTGAACTGATTGCTTTTACTGACGGAATCGATAGTTTTCTCATCATCATCCACGGCAGGTGTCTCTTTGGTCAACATTTGCTTTTCTTCTCTCAATTGAAAGAATCTAATTACACCAGCAGTTATAGCACTAACTATAACCGTAGCAAGCATGGCATAACAACCATTTCTAAATTTAGGAGCCGTATCAGCACCATAGAAAAGAATTGACCACCAGGCATTAACAGCATTGCTGAACATATTCATCGAGGCTAATACCACTGCTCTTTCTTGTAAATCATTAGCACATACAACATTAGCCCAAGCAAAGAAAGTGGCTTGACCGGCATATGCAGCTCCGGAAAGGAAATGAGCAGCAAAGGCAACTCCATGGCTAAGAGGGTTAGCCAATAACATGATAGTAGAAACTAACATTATCACAGCTATAGCAAAAGCCACCCTATAATGATACCTTGCTCCAGTACCATCGACGTATAACGCAAATACAAATGTACAAAGAATACCAATTGCATAAACCCCCATTGGAAAATGATTTCTATCGGCTATAGGGTAATCAAAATAAGCCAAGTAAAGCGCAAATAACGAATTAGTGGCATAACTTTCATTTTCACCTCCAAGAACCCATAAGAATGAAAAGAGCCACCAATGCCAATTCCCAACAACTCTTTTTATAACTGACCAATCAAATTTATCTTGTTCTGGCCTTTCCATTCTTTTTCTTGCAATTTCAACTTCTTCTTGATTGAGGTAGAAAACCTTACAAGTATCAGGGGTATCAGGAAAGAAAAAGAATCCGTATAAGCAAATGGGGACAGTAATAATAAAATCAATAATAAATAACCATCTCCATCCTGACAATCCATTATAACCTTCCAAATTCTCATGAATAGCTGCTTGCATTGTACTGGAAAAAATATTTCCAATTAATCCGGAACATGTAAATATAGCAGATCTTTTAGTTAACTCTTCTTCCTTATACCACCTTGATAAAATAAGATGAACCCCAGTGAAGGTTGAACTTTCAAATAATGCTTGAACAAATCTGATAACACATAATTGATAGAAATGTTCAGCTTTATACATCCCAAGAACCAATAATCCCCAGGCAAAACAACAAAAACTCAACCACCAACTTGGTCTGACTTTTAATAAAATTAAATTATGAGGAATTAATCCAATAACGTAACCAACGGTAAATAATGTATTGATAACATTAAATTGATCTCCATGAAGCCCAATCTCTTCTTTCATCCCACTCACATAAGCATTACTTAAATTCAACCGATCAAGGTAATTCACCCAATATAGTAAGCAAGAAAATGATAGGATAAACCAGTCCATCTTTAATAGAAGTTTGGCTTCTTTAGGATCGGATGGGGTTTCTCCCCATACTAGAAGTTTAATTTTATGCAACACAGAAGCCATCGTAGTACAAATATAAAACAGCTAAATCAACTGGCAACCGATCAAATGATCAAACCGCCAACTTCACAAAAAAGAGGGTTCTGTAGAACTATATAGTAATATAGTAATTGTCAGTAGGTATGACAATGAGAAATGAACCAGCTGCAAAGAATGGTCTTTCTGGGGGACCTAAGAGGGAGATATTTATACAGTAGCGGTTCTAATTTTAATAGCCTTATCTAATATAGCTAGTGAGTCGGTGATAACAAGGAAAGATAAGCACAGGGTTACCATCGCCGATAACCAGATAATGGTACCATTTCCATCAGAGTTTTCCGCAGTTGGCGATTGACGACATTTCTGTCAAAACCGTTATCTCGGCAAAGAGTGCAAATGGCTCCGGTGCCCTACTACAACTCCCTTCTACAGTCTCCGAATACTACTACTGTTAATCTGCTATTGCATATCTACCCTAAATATTAGAATAATCAAGTAATTTAGAAATAACCTTCATCATCTCAATAACCTTCTCTTCCTGGAATCTCTTTCCAATAACTTGTACTGCTACAGCACCACCATCAGTTTCTGCTGGATCATAATCTTCCCAGACCATTCTATCGGTTTTACTGTGATCTGTACAAGTTTCATCTCTAACATCAATAGACTTGTCAGCTCTAGTTACTGGTAATACCCCTACTGAATAATCTAACAAGTTGAAAGGACTGGTATATCCAACGTAGTCTCTAAACTTATCATGAGGAGATCCTGCAAATGGAGTTGCTGGCATGATTATAGCATCGATTGGTTTACCATTTTTAGTTTTCAGGGCCGTTTGGTTCCATCTTTCTAAATATCTTTTCATAATTGAGGTTCTCTCGACATGAAGTTTCCATAAATCAGCTACTCCTAATTCTTCAGCTGTCCCATATGGTTTCATGTACTCAAATAATGGTTCTCCGGTGGCTTCTACTATCTCCTTGACATGCTTTCCTCCGTCACTTAAAAAGAATGCCCCAATAATTTGAGCTGCTCTAACATGATCAGTTGGTCCCCATTCAATTACATCATGACCAGCCTCTTCCAATTTTTCTATAACCATATTCATACCTCTACGAATTGGAGGGGTTGGCCTAACGTATCCATCATCAATTAATACAGCGATGTTTAATTTTTCTGGTAAGTCAATAGATCTCCATGGGAGCTCTACTATCTTAGCATCATAATTCCATGGTTCTTTATCTATAATAGCTTTACAATATACTTCCATGGATTCTAATGTGGTGGCCAATGGTCCATTAACAGAATTAACTGACTCTAATCCTGGTAATCCAGACCTTGACCCGTAAGTAGGGAATCTTCCAAAGGATGGTCTTAAGGTAAAAATATTTTGAAATGACAGAGGAAGTCTTAAACTTCCACCAATATCACTACCGATACCAACAGGGGATCCACGAAGTTTAATTAAACTAGCTTCTCCTCCACTACTGCCCCCAGAGCTAAGGTCTCTGTTCATTGGATTAGTAGTAACTCCATAAATGTGATTCTTGGTTTCAGGCATCATCATGGCTACCGGAACATTGGTTTTAACATACAACACAGCACCTAATTCCCTCAACATCTTCACGATAACTGCATCTTCTTCCATAGCTTCGGGCTTGAAACAAAATTCAACCATTCCAACAGTGGTAGCATGTCCCTTGACATTGATGTTATCTTTTAATGATACTGGTAATCCATGAAGGGGCCCTTTTAGTTCCCCAGTGTTATCCTGGTACTCATCCAATTCCTGAGCTGTCTTTAACCCTTCTTCAAAGAAGATTTCTGATAAGCAATTAGTTAATTGATGGGCAATGGTAGCTCTTTTTCCAAATGCTTGCATCACCTGTAAAGCCCTCCACTTCTTTGACTTGATATTTTCTAAGATGATAGCAGCATCTGATTCAGTGATTTCGATTTCTAAAGCATCTAAAACGTTGGATTTCTTGATCCATTTGGTTACATCCTTTACGGAATGATCTGGTAAATTCGAATCAGGGACAAACCATTCCTTAATGAATTTCTGATCCCTGAGGGCTCTTTTCTTAGCAGCAATTACAGTGTATGGAGCTTCTTCTAATGTCATTTTACTCGATGATTATCTTTTAATGTAAAGTAATCTTAAAAGAAAATACAACTAATATAACCAATATGGGTCCCCAAACCTTATAGAGCCAGGAAACCTTTCCGTTATCAATGTCGCATGTCGCGCAGATGCAGAAATTCCGCCATGCAGTCCATGCAGTCTACTGATAAGAACAATATGATTTTTTTTCCAGATTATAAAAGGAGCCTAGTTTGTCCTCCAGGTCACAGGGAAGTCACAGGGAAGTCACAGGAACAGAACTTAGCGAAATCCCTTAAAAACTAACCTTTTTAATGGAGGTAACTTGCTTATATACAATTAATATCCGTAGAGTCCAATGAAATTGTTCAATCTGTTGATTTCCTATTCCTTCCCCTTCATATTCAAACAACACCATTTTTTTAATTTAAATTGACTTAAATTTTGAAGTACGGTATCAGATAGAGGTTATGGAAAAAGTGGTGCTCGGTTTCCGCCCTGGAACTCGTATTCCTTTTCTAGCTTCATTGGTCAGAGATAAGGAGCTGATTTGTAAGGGGCTTACTTATGGAGGGTTTATCACCGATCCCCTGATGTGCCAGAGCATTATCCAAATTTATTACATATATTGAATGATGTTAGTCTATACAGAAATCTATCATACGTAAAAATTAGTTGGCAGAGGATGATGAGTCCGATCCTGAGTCTGAATCTGAATCTGAATCTGAGCCCAGTTCTGATTCCAGCTCTGTTTCAAGCTCATCATCCAGCCCCATGGCAACAGTGCTAATTTCTTCAACTTCAACTCCGTACCCTTGTTGACTCAAAAACTCTTCAAATTCTTTTAACTTTGGTGTTGGTATACTGCTGAATAAAATGGAAGACTCTGATTCAAATAATGGCTTGAAATATTTCCTCATTATTTCCACCAAGTCTTGTGCAGTTACTTTCTTCAAGTTCTCTATTAATGTGCTCTTATAATTGGGGCCCCTTTTTCTAAACACATTATCGGTTATTTTAGCAAAGGATGCATCAAAGATATTTGATTCGGCATTGGCCACCACGTTAATGATAGCTGAAATACAGTTTTCGATGGTAACTTGATCAAATTTATCAGCACTTAAACAAAAATCATTAACGATTTCTTTACTGTTCGTCCAAGCTTGTTCAAGATCAGATGAACTATAAATGGAATAAGTAAGGTATCCAGTCTCAAGGTTTCTACTCAATCCAGTTCCATAAGCTAATCCGTTACCTCTAATACCTCTCCAGAATGGACCTTCAACAGCATTTAAATATTCACTAGCCAAGGCAATTTCAAAAATATCCTTCTCTAAGTAATTAACTGGGATTAAAGTAGAAGTAATGAGGTTACTGGATTCGGCTGCAGGGATTGTAACAAGATATGCATTGTTAGAACATTTTAATCCAACTTCACTTCTAAATTCATGGGATCGTGGTAGTTCATCAACTGGTACTACCTTCATTGGATTATTGAACATGTCATTGGATTCGAACCCTTTTATAAATTTTGACCATGAGGAAATTGGATTGTTAGTTTTGTTACAATTACCATTTACGAAAACTTTGAAATTATTCAAATTGAACAATTGTCTTTTAAATTCTTCCAAGTCTTTTTGAATTTTTTCAAAGTTTCCATTGTTGATTTGTTCCAATAAACCTTGGAAAAAATCTTCATTATTGATAGAATCATGTTGTCTTCTGATGGAGCTTTCATTAAATAATGTTCTGTATTGCTTGGAATACATCATCAACTCACCACTTCTCTTTTTGTCTGGTAAGGAATTAACAAGCTTTTCAAGGATAACTTTGATTCTATCTTGATCGATAACATTCATGGTCATGGTTTTATATAACCAGTCAACGGCTAAGTCATACTTACTGACTTCACATTTAACCTTTATGGTAATGAATTCCAAAAATTGGCTGTCAAACCCATTGTCAAATTGATACTCAATTAAATCATCATTCAACTGGTTGATAACTTCATCATACGGTATATTAGTACCATCTGGTAATCTAATTGGCATATTGAAAATCTCTTCCATTATAGCAAGGTATCTTAAATATTCCTCATTGACATGTCTTGTAGACATGATAATACTGATTGATACAAATTCCGACTTGAAGTCTTCAAAGTGGAAAAACAAAGGATTCTGTGGTAACTCATCCTTAGCCAAAAGCTTAGCAAAAGAATCATCAGTTTCATAGCCAGTTGTTAAATCGTTAATACCTGCTTTATAAGATTTGGTGTTAATAAAAGCAATGTTAGAAGGATCAGGTTTTCCATATTGGGTGACCAACTCATCGGGAATGGCATTATCATTCTTGGCTTTTGCTTGCTCTAATTCCTTTCTTACTCTCTCTAATCCATCCTCACCTAATCTGCTTAAAGTGTCTTGTTTAAATTTTTTATTCTCTTGTTTCATCATTTTATTTAATTTTGCTGAGGGCTTGGCCAATATGGTAGCTGATTTATTTTGTACTAATTGTTCATGGACAAGCTTTGACCAATCTTCAGCAGACCAGTTATATAAAGCGTCAACTGCCTCTAAGGTCCCACACCATTCTCTCAAATTTTTATCTTGAGGTGAACTATATATAAAATCAATCACTGCACAATTCTGGAAGAAACTTGGTTGTTTTTCACATTCGAATACTAATTTTAATTTTTGTTGTTTAATGACCTGTTTCATAAACTTCAAATCAAATTTAGTAGGATCAGTTTGTTCTTTCAATAGTTGCTTTACTTTTTCATCAAGAGTACTTAATTTATCAGTTGGGACTCCGCTAAAAGAAAAACTAACCCCAGTAGTCCAATAATCATCAGTAGTGTAAAACACCTCAGTGGATAAAGGATCTTCAATTTCGATCAAATGCTTATTGAATAAACTATTAGGACTGGAAGTCAAGTAAGCTCCAAGCATATCTAACGCCTCGTTAGTTATATTATCATCAAATTTAGGACCAATCCATCCAATCAAAACTTCACCCATGGATTCATCTTTTTCAGCAAATTCTATTTCTTTAACAATCACTTCTTTCAAAGGCTCATCGTGGTTTGAATCAACAAATGGTCTTTTATTAGGAGTTTCTGGTAGTCCTGATAATTGGTTATCAAATTTGGTCATCACTTCCAACATTTCTTGCTCGTCTATTGACCCGGTGATAATTACTCCAAGATTGTCAGGTCTATATAATTCCTTATGAAATTTTCTTATCTGATCGTTAGTCAAATGTCTTAATTCACTCATCAACCCTCCAGTTTCAGACGAATAACCGGAATCTTCATTATATAAAGTTCTTTGTAAATTCAAAAACGATTGAAACCATGATTGAGTTTCCATTCCTTGCATTTCACAAAATACCACACCCTTCTCATCTCCTTTCCCGTCCAAATGATACACTTCAGTTAAACATGCTTCATCAGTTAAAGTAGGATCTAAAATATGGTCTAAGTATATTGGCAATAATGTCTTAAACCCTTCCCATCCGGCAGTTGTTAGGTTATATACCGTTTGATCAACAGCAGTCCAAGCATTGGTTGAGGAGAAAAATCTGTTCCCCAACGTATCCAAGAATCCCTTGTAAGGGTACTTCTTAGACCCCATAAACACCAAATGCTCTAAAGTATGAGGGCAACCAGAATTATCGGGAATTTCAGTAGCAACTGCAAAATACCCTTGAACTATAGGTGAGGGCTGATTAATGTAACATATTTGTAAGCCAGTTCTCTTGGATATCCACTTGGTAATTTTGGTGGGAGCGTAATCTACTTCAAAGGAGTCAAGCACCTCGAATACATTTTCATCTTTTGTCATGACGACGATAAAAAAAATATGAAGGCTACTGCGTTTCTTATCGTGTCTTCAAATTTTTCAGAATGGTTCGAAATGTGCAAAATGCAGCCTTTTGCGCAGCCGATGAGTAGTGACACGAAAGGCTGCAAAAAAAAAATAATAATAATAATGGACCTTATTGAAACGAACGGGGAAGCTGAATAGTTTAATGGAATGGTTGGGTATAATTTCTAGTTTTCAAGTACTGCTAAAATGGTTATTTCGACATATAGGTTGTTGTGGTAGCCATGTTGGAGTGCTAACTGCTAATATAGGACGGGTGTAATAATGAGAAAAGGGTCCTCTTTTTGTGCCGTATTAGGTAATCGGTGACAATGGGTTGGGGAGCAATAGATTTAGACGAGTAAGTTATGATACCACGGTGGTTATCAGAGCTTTGGGGGGTTAGGTGGACTCAGTTAGATTAAATTCAAATGAGCCAAAGTGATGTAAGAGAATAATGAGATGGAGAGACATAAGGGCTCTGGCATGGCAACATTCTTAAGCCATTCTATTATCATAATATTTAAGTAGCTAACCTACGACTTCGTTTTGGTTCACCAGTTCTTCGGTATCTTTTTGTCGGCCCTCTGGTTTGCTTTCTTGATTATCCTCTTGTTTGTCCTCCTGTTGGTCTTGCTGTTTACGATCTTTTTGGTCTTCTTTATCATCTGGTTTATCATCTTCCTGGGCCCCCATCAAAGTAACCAATCGAAGTTGTTCCGACTTAGGTTCGCTAGTAGATTTTTTAAGACTTTTAACGTAATTAGAAGCTTTTTCACAAGTGCTTTTTTGGTCAAGCTCATACTTGTCAAAAAGCTTTGAATTTTTAAGTCCTTTTTCATCACATACCAACCATTTGGATATAGCAGCGAGCCGAAGTTCCTGGTCAATTTCTGTATCCAACGCTGTTTTCATTTCATTATATGATCCCAAGACCCTTTTTTCAGCTTGTTTATTTATTAAAGGATTCATGTATTCATTGTCAAGATGGACGAAAATTGGTTCTGGTTTATTACCATCAAGGATGGGATCATTCTCTTCCGTGAATTTGGATTTATATGTTTTGAATTCCGTAGCCAATTTGCTGGTATATTCATTGTTTTGATATGGCCAAAGCCTTGAGTCTAAGCCTTTACTGGATAACCAACGTCTCCAATCTTTCATATTATAATATGATGAGGTGGGGAAGTACTGAATTAGTCGGTTACTTAACTTATTGTCTGTGGTAGAACCCAATGTGTCTTCAGCTTCTTCACTTGGATCATGGCTCAATACGTCTGGATCTTTTTCAACTAAATGGTAGGTCCCACCAAATACGTGTAGAGCGGGAATTATCGTATCGCTATCACCTTTTTGGACTGGAGTCTGATTCAACAATTCATAGTAACATTTTGGACCATACATATTATAGTATAATGCTAAAATCAAAGATTTGAAATGCCTGGTTTTGTTTATAACGTATACCCCTGAATCAGTGGTTCTTGCACTTGGTAAACCTTCTAAATCATGATACAATATATCTGAATCCCTATCACCTTGGAAATACTTGGAGAATTCTACATCATTGGGCAAACCATGTCTTCTGATCGCTTCACCTGGAAGAAATCTAGCAATATCATAGTACAATGGAGAAGTGGTTCTGGTCCAAATGCCTGGCCACATTAAAAACTTGGAATTCAAGTAGATTTGACTTGTCAATAAGCGATCTAGGTTTTTAATTGGTAAAACGTTGGCATCAGTGTCTATTACAATTACGTTATCAAACGTAGAAAATAATATGGAAAGCAATTTAAATTCAGATTGAGTTAATGTTTTGGTGGGTAATTTCTTATAGAAAAAAGGAGCTTCCAGTTCAATGATTATACATCTTCCATTAAGCTTATTAGGTAATAAATCGTTACAAATATACTCATCAGCATCGTCCTTGGAAAGAAGCATAAGTTCAATAGGCAATGTAGTTTCCAATTCCTGTAATTGTAAAATAGTGGTAAGAGCAGCACCAATGGATATTCCCAACCCATTGATAACATAACCTTCTCCAGAATATACTATATTGTTAGGAATATTGAAATTTCTGAGTAAAGTGACTAACTTATCATGGTTTGATGTAAGTGAATCTAGTTGTTCTTCATTCACAGCCACCCGTTTAGAAACCAATTCATTCCGAGATAAAATAGTGTCCAATCGAGGATTGTTAAAGGGTTGAGGATCTATTGGTTTCCCCAAATGGTTGAGTTCAATTACCACCGATGGTTTAAAGGCATCAAGCAAATCATCAAATATATACTTAAAAAAAGAGTCTCTATCAGGTCTTTCAGTAAATTGGTCAATAAGAGAATTGGTGAAAAACTGGGCATTTTCGTCCTTTTCAATAAACGTTTTATACTTATCAATGGACTTCAAAGCATTAAGAAGGTCTTTTACAATAAAACTTTTTATTACTTCTGATTGACTTTTGAAAAATTCATTTTTTAATTGTCCGTTCAAAGCATGAGATACTTGTTCCTGCTTAAATACTTTTTTGGTAAAGTCCTCTGTTAGTTTCTCCTTTATATCTGTAAATACCTGCTCTTGGTATCTTATCCTGGTATCTTCCTTTAGCTTAGCCAATAGCCATTCTTCATTTGTTTCCTTGACCTCCTTGACAACTTTTTTCAACACATCCTCATTATCGTACTTACAGGGATTATCCTTCAAGTCCAGTGTATCCATTCCTTTCACGTACTCATCGAACTCCAAATCATTATGGGTCTTGATCTTGGAATAAATGGGTCTTAGGGTGTTGCTAACCCTAACTGACTCTCCACTGTACCTAAATATCGAGATGTTAAACAACAACACCAAGCATATTAGTCCACCAATGATAACCTGGACCTTATTTCCAAACACCCGGTTGAAGGTTGAAGAGTTTCTCATGGTATGGTGGTATATAACGGGGTAATAAAAAAAAAAGCACTCCAAGGCCCTTCAAATCTCAGGCTCTCGAATTCCAATATACGAGTATAAGAAAAACGCAGGGCGCCTTAACAGCAGATACCCATAAGCTATTCGCAACCGGGGACCCCATTGGTGCCACGGAGTTAGCAGTTGCGCACCTACACGGTGCAACTATGTGGCTCTGTCTGCTGTGGCTGCAAAAACGCTAGGGAGTCGGGGAGTATATGAGTTTGTAAGCCAGGGAGAAGGGCAGAAATCTGGGGAACTGGGGAGTTTTGAGTTCCTATAGGTTGAATCTGTTTTGTAGTCACAATTTCATATTGTTATTTCAGAAGGATTTGTGGTCTCTTGCCGGCTTGTATTGTGGTGTATGCGATTTTGACGCATTTAAGATATTTAAACTAATAGTTAAATTCAAAGAGACCAGGCTGGTGACGGCACACCCAAAGGAGGTTATATATGTCTATGGAGGCGTCAATGGGCCTACCTAGGTCTACACGACCAGATATATCTAGTTAGGAGACCTTGCTGATGGCAAGGTGGTACAGTCTAATATCCATGGACCCACTTGAGAGTTACTGGTACCACCGCACAGATATCACCACCCGGGCGATGGGCGTACCTCAGCACCGCGAATCACTCACTGGTGGTACAGTCTAGTGGCACTAGTGGCAAGTATCAGACACCATGATGGAATTTGGTCTAGCGATCCAGGAGGGCCAGTTGCCTTCCCATTCAGATAAAGCATTATTGCCACCTGAAGTGCTAGCTGCAATTATAAACCAGTACGGTGATAGCAATCTTCCCCATCCGTTAATATTTAAGATCACTCATAATGAGTCCCATTCATCCACCTACATAGGTGTGAAAGAATTCAGTGGTCCCGACTCAGAGATAGTGCTCCCGGGCCATATAATCAATAAGCTTAAAGGAGGAGTAGGAGATTCCGTTACTATAACATTAATGGAAGATATTCCCAAAGGAACGTACCTAAAGTTAAAGCCATTACAATTCTATGCGGAGGTGACAAATTGGAAGTATTACCTTGAATCGACCTTGAATAATTATTATACTATTTTGACCAGACAGGAGAAGTTGGTGATAAACAATTATGAATTTTCAATTGAGGATTTAAATGCTGACACCGTCAGTATTATAGATACAGATCTCATTTTGGATATTGTTCCGTTGAATGATATTATGGCCAACCAGCAATTGAATTTTAATATCGACAGCAGCGAAGAAATGAGGGTTGCCCAAGAGAAAATGATTGAGTTGGTTCCGTTTACAAAGGATTCGAAGGTGAAAGTGTTAAAATTGGATGTGTTTAACATTACTCAATCCCTCAAAGTTACTATCAAATCTTCTAATTTTTATAACAGTGATTTGATTATTGGTGATGATAAATTGATCAACTTGGAGAATTTCAAGTTCACCACCATGGATCAGGATTTTGCGGTTCAACAACACGGAGGGTTCAAGACCATAATTATTCCTTATGATTATATCCAGGCCATAGCTGATAGGTGTAGACATGATTTACAAGAAGAGTTTGTGGAGGAGGATGAACTTGGGAAGTGGTTATACATGGTTCCTTTTACATGGGAGTTTACTGATAAGGTGGACTTGATAGTAAAGGAGGATAATAACAAAGAACATTACAGTGTCAGAGATGAAGAAAATGATGACGAGAATACTGTTAGATGTGGTAATTGTAATAAACCTATACTGAAGAATCAATATCAATTACACGAAGCCTTTTGTTTCAGGAATAATATAAAATGTTCGTGTGGAACGGTATTTTTTAAATCTATTCCTCCCAATCATTGGCATTGTCCACAATGTACTGAGTTTTCAGATCTGGAGTTATTTAAATTCAAGCACGGGAAACTTTATCATCAAACATTTAAATGTGATAAATGTGATGATAACCATAACTACACCAATTACCTACAACTAATAATAGATCATAAATCATCCGAATGTCCTAACAAGTTGCATGAGTGCAAGTTTTGTCACTTAATCGTAGAGCAAGGAAAGGCTACATATTTGGATAAATTTGAAAATTTAACTAACCATGAAAATAGTTGTGGGAATAAAACAGATGAGTGTTATAAATGTCAAAAATTAATCAAGCGTAAACAATTTAAAAAGCATTTTAAGCTTCATCAACTAGATCAAAGGCTAACTAACGAAACTTTCAAAATGACCTTTAATAAATGCAGTAATGAAAACTGTGTAAATTTAGCATCCATGAACAATGACTTAAACTTGTGTGATTTTTGTTTTGGACCCCTTTACAATTCTGTATATGACCCCACCCATTCTAAGCTTCAGGCCAGGATCGAACGGAAGTATATGCTTCAACTAAATAAAGGCTGTGACCATGACAACTGTCAAAACCGCTACTGCAAGAGAAATTTAAAGTTGGGGTCAATAAAAGAGATCATTGCCACTATTCATAACGAATTATTTCCCCAGATAACCATTCCCCCATTACCCATCAACCAAAAGAGTACCACTACTGGTGATGTTGAAACCGCTGAAGGTTCTCCCAATAAGTTTTGGTTCTGTGTCAGTGAATCCATGAACTACAAGTTGTTGTTATACAATGACTTTAAGTCAGACTTCCCTCCCGAATTGGTCATAAAAGGACTAAATGAACTCAAACTGCCAGACCAACAATCGATGCACAATTGGTTGCAAAATAATGTATAGAGGAAATGCCCTGTTTATATAGAACGATAGAAGTATACGAGCATGTATGTACCAACTATACCTCTCATTGGATCGCATGTCATCATAACCAAGTCCCCCATCACCACCATTCCCCCATCACCACCACCACCACTCCCCCATTGGCTGCCTGTTACACTTTCACAGACTCGGCTTATCAAAATCCACACCATGACAATGTCGTGGCAAACTCACACCGCCGCGCTAGGGGATGCCACTCTTTTTATCTTATCGGTCACATTCTTCCCACTTTCGTTTCCTTCTTTTCTTTATCAAAGGGATATTAATTATTTAATTCTACTAGATTCTAGAAGAGTTAAAAATCAAATATTCCTGTGTGATTACTTTAATTTACTTTCTTACTACTACTTCTGCCACTTGATATGTTATTATCTAAATCTGTTGCTTTATCTATTTTAGCCACTTTAGGGGTTAAAGGAATGGTTATTCCTGATGCTCATGAAGTGATTGAAGTATTTCAAGATGAAGCTAAAGCTGTTGGACAAGCTGTTGAACAAGCTATTACTGAAACTGCTGGACAATTGGCCCAACAATCTCAGGATATTTTAAACAAATTGGATATTAAATTAGCAGATATTAAAGATGCTGCTCCTCTTTCAATGGTTGATAAAGCTAGAGATATTATCCCTCATAAATACATGATTGTATTTAAAGATGATGTGAAAGAAAATGAAGCTTCATTCCATAAAGAATGGGTTGCTTTACAACACGTTAACTCTTTAGAACCAATCAAAGATAATGGTCAACATCCATTCTTTGAAGCCACCAAGGATTTTAATACCGAGGGAGGAATTGTTGATAGCTTTAAAATTGGTGATTTATTGCATGGTTATTCCGGATTCTTTTTAGATGAAACCATTGATCTTATTAGACGTCATCCTGCTGTTAAATTTGTTGAAAAAGATTCTATGGTTCATGCTTCTGAATTTGATACTGAAAAAGGAGCTCCTTGGGGGTTAGCTAGAGTTTCTCATAGAGAACCATTAAGTTTAAACTCCTTTAATCAATATTTATATGAAACTGAAGCTGGTGAAGGGGTAACTGCTTATGTTATTGATACTGGTGTTAATGTTGATCATGAACAATTTGGTGGTAGAGCTACTTGGGGATCTACTATTCCATCTGGTGATGCTGATATTGATGGTAATGGTCATGGTACTCATTGTGCTGGTACCATTGGATCTGAAACTTATGGGGTTGCTAAAAAGGCTGATATTGTTGCTGTTAAAGTCTTGAGATCTAATGGTTCTGGTAGTATGTCTGATGTTGTTAAAGGAGTTGAATTTGCTGCTAAATCTCATCAAGAAGCTGTTAAATCTGGTAAAAAAGGGTTTAAAGGTTCTACTGCTAATATGTCATTAGGTGGGGGTAAATCTACTGCTTTAGATATGGCTGTTAATGCTGCTGTTAAAGCTGGATTAAACTTTGCCGTTGCTGCTGGTAATGAAAACCAAGATGCTTGTAATACTTCTCCAGCTTCAGCTGAAAATGCTGTAACTGTTGGGGCTTCTACTATTTCTGATTCTAGAGCTTATTTCTCCAATTATGGTAAATGTGTTGATATTTTTGCTCCAGGATTAAACATTTTATCAACTTATATTGGATCCAATACTGCCACTGCTACTTTATCAGGAACTTCAATGGCATCTCCTCATATTTGTGGATTATTAACTTACTTTGTTTCTTTACAACCATCTGCTGATTCTGAATTCTTCACTGCTGGTGATTCTGTCACTCCTGCTCAATTAAAGAAGAATTTAATTGCTTATGGTACTAAAGATATGTTAACTGATATCCCTGAAGATACTCCAAATATTTTAGCATACAATGGTGCTGGTCACAACATCACTGATTTTTGGAGTCCAGAATCTGTCAATACCGTTGAAGCCAATGAAGTTTCCAACAAGATCAATAAACTTGAAGATGCTTTTGATAACATGTTGGAAAATATTGGTAAAAATTCAGCTCCAGTTCTTGATGAAATTGACAAAGTCATGAGTAAAATTTACCAAAAATCTACTTAAATTGTCTTTACAACATTATAGAATTTTATTCACTTATTCCTAGATGCATTCTTTGTTATATACTAAAGAGTCTAGAGGAAGTGACAACATGGTTATTAATTTTGTGTTTTGTTTTTGTTCATTTACCATTATATAGAGCTTATAGTGTAAATGTGATAGTATGACTTCAGGAGCGAGGCCCTCTCTTTTTATAGTGGCAATAAGATTTCGGTCGCAGTCAAAATGCTCACACAAGCTTATAAAATTACTAATTGGTTCTAAGAGGGAATACTAATACTACACCAGAACTGATCCATTATGTCTACGCCAGCTAAAAGAAGACTCATGCGTGACTTCAAGCGGATGCAACAAGATGCTCCCAGTGGAGTATCAGCATCTCCTCTACCAGATAATGTCATGACATGGAATGCAGTTATCATTGGCCCGGCAGAGACTCCATTTGAAGACGGAACTTTCAAGCTAATCTTACAATTTGATGAACAATATCCTAATAAACCACCAACGGTTAAGTTCATAAGTGAGATGTTTCATCCTAATGTGTATGCTAGTGGTGAGTTATGTTTGGATATCTTACAGAATAGATGGTCTCCTACTTATGATGTATCTAGTATTTTGACATCGATTCAGTCGTTATTGAACGATCCAAATATTAGTTCTCCTGCCAATGTAGAGGCAGCAAACCTATATAAGGACCATAGATCCCAGTATATAAAGAGAGTGAGAGAAACCGTGGAGAATAGTTGGAATGATGATGAAGATGATGAAGATGAAGATGAAGAAGAAGAAGATGATGAAGACGGTGATTATGAAGACAATGATAACAAGTAGATCATGTTACTATTTATGGGTAACCACCCAATCCTTCTGTATCTACACAGCCACAGCCACAACACACAAACATATAGATGATATAAAGGAGCTATATATTGGGATGTATATTATTAATTCTAACTACAGATAAAGTCTAATATTTACAAAATTACTATTTATTTCAACCACAAATAATACCATTTACGAGATTGGGCTTTCTGCTGGTCTTGTTTGAGTTTTTGTTCTCTTAACATTTCCTGTTTAATTTGGTCTTGTCTTTCTTCTTCATAAATATCTCTAATAACTACTTCTTGCGGTTTCCCTTCTTCTCCAATCTTTTTATCTCTGAGTAATGCCATTGATGCTATAATTAATGTCAAATAGATGAAGAATTTGGTGACATTATCAACTTTCCTAGTATCAAATTGGGCTTTTCTTATTGGGGTTTCCAGTAAATTAACTGGTGGTAATGCAGTTACTTTATCAGTTTTCATTGGATTTGTCTTTTTGACTGACTCAAGAAATGGTAAATCAAAAGGTTTCTCTTGTGTATTCCAATGATTGAACTTCTCTCGGGGCCCCCAGTTCCCATAATATATATAATATCCTAACAATTTGTCTTGAATAGTTAATTTATTCCAGTTCTTATCGAATTGTTTTTGTAACTCTTGCAAAACTTGCCCTTGATGCAATAAGCTTAAATCTTTGAATTTGCTGGGGTTTTCGAATATGGGTGATGTATCAATTTCAGCGGTTTCTTTATCCCCAGATGGTCCAGAGAACATTGTTCCAATATCTTTAAATGATTGCATGGCCAATTTGGCAGCTTCTTCTTTCTTTCTTTGGATTTCCTCGGGACTTTCTTTCTGTTCGGTTCCGTTGGAAGAGTTCCTTATATGCTGGAGATACACAATTCTAGCTATTGGTTTTACAGTGCCTCGGGTAGTAGCACCCACTCTAGATACACTCAACATTATGCCCTAGTGAGTAGTAGCTTTTTTCGTCTTCTCATTTGAGATCTCAAAAGCTGAAAAACTCTGAAGAGTTTTTGGATCTTTAACATAAATTACTTCCACATAATGGCACCAACATGGAAGCCTGACATTTCAACAACATATATTCGGGTAGCTATGCTGTCTATGAACAATCTAGGATTACTAATATAGGCTTATATGGGCTCAAAATCGAAAAATTCTTGATTTTGGTTCAGTATATCAATATATTCCTCCTATATGAAAATGATGACGTAAGGGCCTGGCTAGCTCAATCGGCTAGAGCGTTTGACTTTTAAATTGATTTTAAAGGTTATCAAAAGGTTGCGGGTTCGAGTCCCGCGTCGGGCTTCTTTTTTTTTTTGCAACCAAAGAAATCAACCACCATATCTATAGAGCCTACATTCTCTGTCATGGTGTACGTGATTCATTTATTATGCGTCTAAACAATTCTATTCATAAACCTGCCCATGGCTATCATTGGAGCACAAACCGCTTTAACCATCATGCAAAGGGCATCAATTAAGAGACTTAATTCATACAAAAGCCACATAAATATTCCCAATTCAATCAATATAACAAACGTCTGTAAGGTTGGAAATGACTCGCCAATAATATCGATAGGAGCAAAGATTATCCTCATGATCTTCACGCTTTTGATCAATTGGTTTATGTTAGATATAATTGCTCTAGGGCCACTAGTAGTATCAAATAATGTCCCCTTACCTGTTGTCTTAGAAGTGGGAGACCCTGGAGCCGAAGAAGGATTGAAAAATCTGTTATTAGGGTCCATAGAGGAATAGGAAGTTGGTGGCTCACGTTCTAGTTGACCTGTATTGGGATTGTAATATAGTTCTTCATCATACGAAGCCCCATCTTCGTCATCTACTTCGATCACAAACTCTTGTGAATTCCCATCAAATGGTGAAATGCCCATATCTGAATGAGGTAGTGATTGATTCATGGTTGCGTTCTCATCAAACCTTGGATGCTGCTTTAAAGGCTTATGATTATCCATGTTTTCTGCTAGATTATTGGCAAATAAATTGGAGGCAGGAAGATTCCACATATGTCTTACCTTGCTGACATTTTTGTTAAAGGCTTTCAATTGTTCTTTGGACATTCTAATTCTTCGAATGTTATTTCCATTCTTTTTATTTTTCTTGGGGGATCCTAAAGGTTGCTGTTTTGAAGACTTTACAAGAGACTTGGAGTCTGAATGAGGAACAGTTCCAGTTCCATAGTCTATCGTTTCAGCTATAGGGACAGGGCTTTGATGATGCCCTTGGTGGCTAACATTACCACCAGAGGAGCCTTTAGGTTGCTCATAGGCTAACCATGATAATAAGTAATTCCAAGCCGGATGGAACTCAGCTCTTGGTCCAGCATAAAACTTTTTACTTTCTTCATCATCTGGTTCGGTAATTATAGGTTCAGCAGTAGTTTCATTACCGTCAATATATTCACTTTGATCGAAATGACTCATTTGTTCATTCTCCAATTGTTGTTCGTGCTTTTGCATTTGTTCTAATTCCTTCTGCTTTTTTTTCTCTTCTTCAAAAAACCATTGTTTTTCCATATTTTTCAAAAAATCCTTCCCCAAATCTTTCTTAAACTGTTTAGTCTTTGATTTCCACATTTTCTTGAAGTTTATTTTCTTTTTCTGTTTGTCAACATTCTTCTTACCCTGGCCCTCTTCCAAATCTGGTATCTCAATTGGGTTCCCTTCGTCGTCTACATCAACGATTTCCTGAATTTGACCACCACCATAGTCAGAATCATCATCACTTTCACGTCCTCCAGTTACAAAAATCTCATTAGCTACATTGGATTTCCGATCCTTGTTATCATAATAATCATAGTTGTCATAATCATCTCTTCCTAATTTAACCTGGAAGTTCTTAAATGCCGTCTTTAACTTTTGATTTTGTTCTTGTTCTTTAATCTTTTCAGGATCATCAAACACATATTCCATAGGATTATACTTTCCTGAATCTTCATCATTATCATTAAACACATCTCTGAAGGTCTTGTGTGTATAATTGGTGGGCTTATAAAACTCTGCTTCATCATACCTCTTTTTCTGTTGAATATAATAATCATCTCCTTTCTTCCTAGGTGGTCTTTTACCCCTAGATTTCCCTCTTGCATCATTTTGTTTAGACCGAGGAATTCTTAAGTCCCGTTCACGACTATAGTAATTGTCATATAAAGAAGATCGGTTGTTTTGACTAGCGCCATCAAGACTATTAGCTTCATCGTAACCATCATAGTCTTCATCATATCCATGGTCATATCCATGGTCATATCCATCATTATATTCATCTCTATCATCAATATAGCTGCGAGGCCTTCTGCTTCGATGGGGCCTAGAACTTCTACCAGAATGGGCTTGATATCGTTTCTGTAAGATATTCAACTGGGCAGGAGTAATTTCTTCGTGTAAATGATCAGGATCAAAGGGTATGCCTTGAGTATCTACTGTATCATTATTGGTAGAAGCAGTAAAGTTTGTTTCTGGACTGTTTGGAAATGCTCCTTGGTCTATTGTATTTGTCGAGAGTGTAGCAGTAGCACCATTATGATCCTTTGCTGTTTGGTTGGACAAAGAATACTCTGAAATCTTTCTATTTAAATCTCCCCGTTCGTCTCTTCTTCTGCGTCCATTTGGGGTCCGGTGTTGTCTTTGTCTGTTATAATTGTCTAGATATGAGGTGGTATAGTAACCACGGTCAGTAACATTCATTATGAAGAGCAAGTAGTAGTCTGGAAGGAATTTTACTGGGAGTTGTAGATATATATTTTAGCTTATGATCTGTTTGATCCGTTAAAGTAAAAATCAAATCAGATGGCTGGATAAGGTGTATGCAGGAACACTTTGGGCTTTGCAGATGGGCACCAGGCACGCATTCGCTCTCGTTCTGGCTAGCCCGCTACCCTTGCTCGCGCCGTCTGCCGTCCTTCCTCGCACCGTCCCCCACCTTCTTCTACCACGTCCCGTACCAATGGCCGTCCTCGCTTCTCACCATCTCCCATTACTGCTGCTGCGCTGCCCTGCTCCATCTAAACGGATGCGAATACAATTCAATCTACTGACACCAATGTCAAAGAACGTATCGATATCGTCACTATTGTCGGGAGATCGGGGTGGCAATGACAACGAATCATTGGCCAACCCCTCTGGTGCCCCGGGAGAAACAATCGTGATCCCTGATACCGACGAAGTCCCCCTTGAGTCTGCTCAAGCACCATCCAATGTGACCGATAGTCAACCACAAGTCCAACCAGTGCAGCCAGTTCCACCACAATCACTTTTACAAGGCTCCGATAATCCGCTATCTGTTGCTAATACATTACCAAACATTACCAGCTCTTCTGGAATAAATGAACCATCTCAGGAAGAATCAAATAGTGCCAACCAGTCACTGGCCAAAGGCAGACCACCATCAAAGACCCAAACAAACTCGAAAACAAAGACCACTTCTCAGCCCAGAGGCACTAAAGCCAAAGCTGGTACTAAAGCACAAACAAAACCAAAGGAAAAGGCGGCTCCAAGGGCCACTGGTACCAAGCAAACAAAACCCAGAGCCAATGCAAAAGGAAAAGCTAGTCCTGATAAAACTGCTGATGTTCAAAATAATAGTTTGGACAATAGTGACCTTAAAAACTTGGTGTCAAGGTTTAAAACTGAAATAAAAGTAGGTAATTCTGCTTCGCCCATAATCATTGATGACGGTCCAGTTCCTGATTTAGAACCTTCTCCATTACCTCACTCACCTACTAGTAAGTCTGTACCCCCTATTGATAATACCCAAATCGAGATTAATAACGTACCCAGACCAGCTACTGAAGCACCAGAAGTACCTAATTCGGCTTCTTTATCGCCTTCTATTTCTAATTTAACGGCTTCTGATAATTTACACAAGTCCATAATGTCAACTAATAATGACCATATATCCGATCATATCAAGAGATTTCAAACAAATTTTCAAATGGCAAGTCCTAGTAAAACATCGATTAGTTCTATTATTAATATTGATGAACCAGAGTTTCTGCCAGTACCTGAAGTTGCAGGGACACCAACTGAGAAGCCTAAACCACCAGAACCACCTGTTGAAAAACCAGCTGCTAAAAAGCCAGTAGCGAAGAAAGCAGAGAAAAGGAAAGTAGAAAAGAAACTGACTGGAAGTAATAAAAGAAAAAAGACGCCTGAAGTAGCACCTGCTCCCAAACCACCCCAGGAAGTTATCAAGTTACCACCCCCCGAATTACTTGATGTATCAAATAATGAACAAGAAAAACAACTGGATCATGACCAAGAGAAAAATATGGAGACAGAGGTTCCTGAGGACACTGAAGCTACTCTGAAAAGTCGAATAGATAAATCCGTTGATCCAGAAAAAGAAAAGCAGCAAAGAGAAAAAGAAAAGGCTAAAGAAAGAGAAAAGGAAAGAGAACGGGAAAGAGAAAAAGAGTTGGAAAGAATTGAACTGGAAAAGAAGGAGAAGAAAGAGTTACCTATTATTGCTTTAAATATCCCATTAATAGACCCTAAAAATCCCAAGGCAGGACAAAGTGAAGTTATTGTCAATGTTTTGAAGATGGCAGAAGATAAATATGGATGGTCGACTATTCATCCGGAAGCTAAATCTGCAATAGAAGTGATGGATGACTTAATAGAGGATAATGATGATGAAGATAATAAAGATGATAATAAGGAAGATGATAACAAAGATGATGAGGATGAGGATGAAGATGAAATAGATGACAAAGAAGGCACTGGAGCAAATGCTGGTGGGGCTAATGCTGGTGGTCAATCGAGTTCCAATAAGAAGAAAAAAGATGATAATTTGACGGAAGAGCAGCTAATGAGACAGCATCAAACTCGGATGAATCGGAAGGTTGGGAAATATGATTACGAAGATCCATTTATTGATGATGATGAATTACAATGGGAAGAGAAAATTAGTTCAACGAAAGAAGGATTCTTCGTTTATTGGGGTCCTTTAATCGAAGAGCGAAACAATACCGTTGGAACAAAGAAATCCAGTAAAAAACGATAGCATAACATCATTGTAATCTTTACTATTTGGTGGTTTTGATTTTGCTAATATATGTAAGTTAGATCTAGTTAAATAGTATTTACAATACATTGGAAGAATTGATATTACCTATCCTACTGATTGATCCTATCCAATGTCATTAATAACATATCTAGGTAATTAGTTTCATTAGCATCGTTACTTTGTTGTTTTAATTGGTTAAGAATTTTTTCTAACCGGTTCAATACAGGAGTTATTTTATCAGTATTGTTTTTATAACCTTCGAAAGATTTTAAAACTACCAACAAGTTTAATTCAGTAGACAAGTTTGGAATAAACTGAAAGTTCAAGGTATACTTTTTAGGAGCCGGGTTAACTTCACGTTTAGAATCAGTTTCAGTTTCTGTCTCATCAGAATCACCTTCCTCTTCATTTTGGCCTTGTACCAGACCATCCTTATCGACATTTGTAGCTTTAGGTTCCTCCGATTCCGTAAAGGTATCACTGATAGTATGGTTGAGAATTCCAACAATATCAATAAACCTAGAATCAGTCAATGTCAAATATTTGACTGATTTTTTAACATCACGAGCAGGCAAAGGAGGTTTAGAATCTTTACTGGACTTCTGATCGATAGATAAATCTTGTAAATCATCAGTAAGATCAGATGGAGATGAAACTTTATCTTTAGTAAGCAATTCTTTTAAAATACCAACCAAAGCTACTCTAACATTGTTGAAAGGACAATTAAGTAAAGCATCCTTTAAAAAATCATAACTAATCGATTCAGGACTCAAAATCAACACTTTAGTTATTAAAGTCAAGCAAGTGAACCTGAAATCCTTATAAAAAGCTTGAGGATTACTGGTACAAATGAACAATAAAGCTTGGAAATAAATATTCAAGTAAACCTTAGGAATAGCACTGATTTCAAGAGAAATCTTTTTCAGTTGGTTAACCGAAGAATATTCAATTGCATACCAACTCCAAAATACCACTGCATCTTGAATGGATTTATTAAAAAAGAAATCATTGGTCATTTGAGGAATAATCAACCGTAAAGTTAAAATTAGTATATCATTAAAAGTGACATTTACTGGGAAAGGTTTCTTTTCCTCCACTAGTTCATTAGTAGTATTATGAGTATAATAGATCAAACAACCTAACTGGTTAATGGAGATTTCATTACCAGAATTACTAACAATTGAAGTGAATAAATTCTGTTGATAATCAACCACGGTCTCTTGGAAAATATCTTGTAATAAATCATCATCAGGCTTCTCACCCACTTTGAATCGGTGAAATAATTCATGACTGGTGATTATTAGCAGTTTAAATATCTTTGATAATTCAATATCAAAACTTAAATTCAATTCATATAATCGATCCAATACAATCAAATTTTGAGTATGACTAACCTTTTTATCACTAAGACTTCCAAAATATACTACCGAATTATTAGGAGACCAATTTTTTCCCAAAATTACAATTGAATTAGTTAAAAGACCCAGTAATAACTTTCGTTGTAAATAATTTTCATCATCAGTTAAGTTTTTCAATTCATCAGCAGATAAATTCAACTGTTTAGATAATTCAGAAGTTAATACAGGAGGATCATAGTTTCTTAAAAATGAATATATTCTTTTTAAGACAAATTCCACAAAATTTGAGTGGTACTTAGTAAAATTACCATAAAATAAATTAATTAAACTAGCACAACACATTGATAAAAATCTAGATGGATAAGCAGTAACAATTTTCTTTAAATTATTACTAACTAATTCCAATAGACAATACATTTTAACATCAAAAAAATTCTCCTTAAGACTATCAATCTCGGTGGTTTTGGTATCCGAAATCTTTATAGATGATAACAATTCACATCCTTTTAAAAATAATTCCTTAGGATTCCCATGATTAGCCAATTGTTCAAATAATTTCATAATTTTGAGGGTGTTAGGAGCTTTTACTAATGGACCGACAAAATCATAATCAGTATCAACATACAAGATCAATAATTGAGGAAGATCCCACCCAATTTCATGAGTCAATTTAGGATTATCTTGTAATACTTGTAATAAAGCTCCTAAAATAGATTCTCTCTCCTCATAACTATAACGTGAAGGATCAGATAAGTATAAGTCAATGACGGTACTATAACTTAAATAGTCATTGGTGGCAATAGCATCAACCGCAGCCGCTTTTAAATTAGATATTATGGTATCCACCGAAAAGTTTTCAATGGTTGTACTAGAAGAATCACTTAAATCACCGTCAGACATGATATAATAAGGGGTAACGTTAAGGGCAAGACGGTGTAATATTGGGAAATTACTCACCCGTTCGCTGGCAAAGTCGCACTTGGTGAAGAACCAGGAACGAGGGTCTGGAACGACATCACAGATACTAGACCATCCACACATCTACATAGTTTATGTATTTGTACATCTGTATATCTGTAGTACTATCACCCTAATATGGACCCCAACTCCTCCGAATCAGTCTCCGTAAGTCCGCAAGATAACAAACTAACAATCAGATTAAAACCAATTGGATCTACAAGACCCATAAATCCCCAGACCTTCAAAATCTCCCCATCCCAATCGGTTCAAGTAGTGATTAAATTTGTCTGTAATAAGCTAAAAGTCCAGACGGTGTTTATGTATATAAATAATTCATTTCAGCCGAATCCGGATGAAAACTTGGGAGAGTTGTATAAACATTTCAGTAGTAATAATGAGTTGATAATTAATTACTGTCACTCCGTTGCTTTTGGGTGAAGGGTGTAACAGTTAGCTGGGTAGCTGCACTGGTGGTAGCTGTGGTGCTAATACTACACTGGTGGTAGCCGTACTGCTAATGCTGTGCTTACTGTTTTTGCTTACTGCTTACACTGCTGGTAGTACTGCTCCAGTCTGTATGAGCCTTCAGAGTTCTCAGAGAGTGCTTCCACAATAAACAGGCTCTAGGGCCATGCCATGCACTTTCCTGCATCGTCCTGGTAATATTCTAGTACCTTTCTCCCCTGCATAGCCTGTACCTTGTTGATGTTTTGGGTTAAATTAAGGTGCATTTTTCGTGTCAATTTGTCCAAATTGAGTAATTTTTGACACCCTTTTTGACAGGGTTCGCTATCTGTAAATAAATAAATATAGAAACCAGTAGCAACCGTTAAGGGCCCACGGTGACCAACGTTGACTCATAGTTTTAAATCAGACTTAGCTAGTAAAACATATATTTATTATACAAAACACAAACTAAGAAACAGTAATAGGGTATATTAATTACAGAATTCTGTAATCAACAACTGTAACAAACTCTTTTAAACAATTCTCTAAACTTAATAAAACACAAATTTGGCGGTACCAGAAGTGACAGTAACAGTACAACCATCAGATCCATGTCCATTGTATTGACCGTTTTCATATTTACAGTCACCAACAACATTAGCACCATTTTCACCAACAATTTTAATGTTGTAGTTAGGTTGTTCTTTATTGTTAGGATTTGGAATTAATGATAAGTAAGTTTTACCATTAGTAGAACCAGCTCCTAAAACAACTGGAGCCCAGTTACCAACACCAGATCCATCAGTACCCCAAATACAACCATCTTCAACTGATACACCAGCATCATTAACATAGTATTGAGTAGAAGTTTTACCTCCTTTCCAGTTATAGTAGTTATCAGAATCAACTACAGCAACTGGAGCTTTACCACCAGCAGATAATAAGGTTGGGATATTCATATTTTCAGAACCAGGATAATCAGTTCTACAAATAGCAACAGATTTATCAATTTCAGATACAAAATTAGCATCTTGTTTTCCCCATTCACATAAGTAATCAGATTCAGATCTGGTCTTATATAATTTCCCATTTTTACATTGTAATCCCCCAACGGAAATTCCACTGCTTGGTTGGTTGGATGGCCATTGGGTTTTGGACATACCAGCTTGACAAGCATAAGAACAATAGTATCCTTCTTGACAGTTAGATGAAGTATCACCTTTTTCATTCATAACAGTGGTCCAACCACCATTTAATCCAGAAAGCCAATCAACGGCAATAACCCCTTGACCAGTTGGAACAGAATCACAATCATGAACACCATCTTCAAACTTTTCAGATGGGTTAGAAAAACTGGATAAATCACCTTCAATTCCACCAGATCCACCAGAACTAGAACCTGAATCATCAGAGGATCCAGAAGAACTGGCTGGAGCACTAGTTGATGAACTAGTTTCTTCTTCACTGGAACTGGTAGTAGCAGGAGCACTACTAGAACTTGAAGTAGTAGTAGTTTCAACTGAAGAAATAGCAGAAGTTGGAGTGGCAGTTTCTAAAGCAGTACCTTGGATGGTATTACCGTTGATATCAACGTAAACCACGGTGGTCACAACATCTCTCTTGTCTAAATGAGCATGATGGTGATGTTGATATTCATTAGTTGGAGCTGCCAAAGCGGTGGCAATCAAAGTAGCTAATGCTAAAGATAATCTCATTATCAAAAGGAGTGGATAAATCAAGTGAGTAAATCAAAAAGAAAAGGAAAGTAACGAGTGATCTCTTTAATTAAATGAATGTAATGGAGTATTCCTGAAGACTAAATGAGTGAAGAATGTTAGGAATCTCAAATCAATAATTTAATACACTTGAATCGATAAAGAGTGAGATATATGAAATCGAAAAAAAAAAAGAATTATCTGTTGCAAGATTTGGGAGAAAATTTTTTTGCCTGTGCCCCTTCGCGCAAGAGGGAGAGGACTCATAACGGGGGCGGTCAAGGGCCCGTGGTGCCGTACCAGTGCTGTTGTACCATGGTGCCACTGGTACCAGTCTATGGCCCCGTCGCACCGAGTTACTACCGGGCCAGGGCCGCATACCACTAGCACTGCCATAGGACATAACAACATAAACAATAAACAATAAACAACTTGGTTACCAGTTTCATTGGTTAGGATTGTTATTATTGTGATTATAGAGGCCTTATTGAATACCGCTTCGTTAGGAAGTAATATGGCCCACAGGTGTACTGCTGTCCCCTATTAGTGGTGCCGACTGTGTGGGAGGGCCGTTGGCGGTGAGTCTAGAACAGGGTTCTATCGGTAAACACACGCAGGTGGATGTTGATATTTACTGCTTAAAACCATGTTTGGGAGAGTCTAAAACATACATACGAGCACTCAAAAACCACAACTGAAAGTGTTTCAACATGTGATCTTTTGGGCACCCGGTTCAAAGAGTTTCAGTGACTGTAGCGGTGGCTGTAGTGATATATCCGGTGCTGCTGCTTCTGCTGCTTCTGCAGCTCTTTGATGCTCTCCCCTTCCTAATTAGCCAAATTACTCGCATTGACACATTTTCTGTTTGGTGCCTACACGCTATCCATTACTCTACATTCATTTCATATAAATTACACTACTAGATCTATAAATACAGTAATTCACCCAATTACTTACTTGATCATCTAGATCACATAGATCACCTAAATTACCCTTTTTTCCACTTTGTTTGTTTTTTTTTTTTTCTTGTGTTTTCTTGTACCCATTATACTCGTTATTCGTAAACACTTGATCCTTCAACTATATAGTTCCCTCATCTTCTACTCCTAAATTAAACCATGGATGATTCATGGCTTCTTCAGCCGTCAATCTATTATTTGGATTGATTATGAATAAATTCTTTAAAAGATCAATTAAAAACCACCAGAAGGTAAAATTACCAAAATTGATCAAATGCTTATTTTGATCATAGTTATAATTTAAAGAATAATCAAAATTAATTCTTAATCCTATTCTCTTACTAATGAATAAATCGATTCTATCTAATTGATCGACATTATTAATAAATTGACCGGGAGTATCTGGGGTTGGGAACATTAACCGTAGTTCCTGATCATTACTATCCACATCTATAGCAACATCTTCATCACCATCTACATCTCCATTGGTATAAGTTCCAAAATCTTCATCATCATCTATAGCTTCTTCTAATTGTGCTGCTAATGACAACCGATCTGCACTCTTACTTTTATTTATTCTAGTGCTACTTGATCTCCGTTGTTGATTAGGCTTATTATGATATGGTCTAATTGTACTTGAACCACTTTCATTGGTGAAATAATTAACTCCACATTCATTATCATTTAATTTCAGTTTTTTGATAATAGATTTATCAATTCTATATCCCACAAATTTTTCAATCATTGCTAGATGTTCTAAATTGTCATGAGTTTTAAATAAAGGTTCACCTATAATTAGTTCCACCAATATACATCCAATAGACCACATATCACAAGGAAATGACCAACCAATTCCAAGGACAATTTCAGGAGCTCTATAATGACGAGTACTTACAATAGATGAATGATATTCGTCATTGAATATAGCACTACCAAAATCAATGATTTGAATTAAAGGAGTACTTAATACCTTAGAAACTTTTGGAATCTTTTTAAAATCATTAATATTTGAAAGATTTATATATGAAGAAATTAAAGTTTTTGAAACTAAAGATTTCTTCACAAATCCATCATCATATAGTAAGATATTTTCTGGTTTTAAATCTGTATGAATTAAATTTAAATCATGAAGAAACGTTACTGATCGGATTACTTGTTTGGCAACGGCTTGTATATGACTACCGGGGAAAGGAATAAATCGATTATTTTCCAAAAAATCATATAATGAAATCTTCAATAAATCAGTAACAATACAGATATGACCTCTATAATCAAAACATTCCCGGAGATGTAAACAATGGTTAAGATTTTTATTATCAAATTTTTTTAAAGTAGCCAAGATTCTTAATTCTATTTTAGCAGCATCTCGATATTTTGGAATATTTCGTATTATTTTAATAGCCACATAATCTCGATTAATTTTATCATAACATTTAACCACTTTCCCAAAAGTCCCCTGTCCTAAAAGTTTAATGATCACAAACCGATTTGCCAATAAACTATTGATCTCAATGATAAAGTGACCATCTTTATCAAGACATGGAGGGGCATTCAAATTATAAGGAATAACTGCTGGTTTAATATTCCCCAACTTATAAGTACCAAGATTACCACCAGCACCACCATTACTACTGATACTACTACTACTACTGTTGGTACTACCACCGGCCCCAATCATACCATTGAGACTTCCGATACTATTATTTCGATTAACTCCAGCATTGTTGCCAATGATATAGTTATAATTACACTTTACCTGAGGTAATTGAGGTAAAGAATTTTTACGATGTTTCTTATTGGTGTCCATATCGAAATAATGGGTTGATTGTTGATTATTAACATTCAATAATTTAAAAGCATTAAGGGAATCAGCATCGAAAAAAAGAATCGAATCACTATTATTCCGTTTAGGTTTAATTCTAAAATCATTTAAATTACGTTCTTCCAAAATAATCACATCATCATCCTGTTCACTCTCTTCATCTATGGCATTACCATCATTTTTTAAACTCATTTCATCCACTGCTTGCATTGGAGGGTCTTGATTCATATTAGAATCACTACTATCATTAGGATGAGAAGAATCATCAAATACTTCATAATAGGTCATATCGTCTCCATTAAGAGCAGCCCCATAAGATTTTTGGGCTTCAAAAGTTTCACTAAACCCTCTGGGTCTTTTACGATTGGTAATCAAGGACATTTGGAACCGTTATTAACTGATAAAAGCCCTGTTTAGTGATGTTCTATCGACTATAGTGGAATTGCGTTGATAAAACAGATAACAGATAAGGAAGCAAGAAAAAAGTGAGAAAAGTCAAACGATTAAACGTGGGGGAAATCGGAACCAATAGGAGGATCGAAGGATTTGAGGATTGAATAATTGAATATTTGTTCCTTTAACTAATAAACTAACAACTTCACTAATAATTTGCAAAATTAAGGGGGGTAGAGAAAAAAAATTTACTTTGATAATTTGCTTACTGATAAAAAGGGTGAGTTTTTTCAATTAATTACTGGAATTGTATGCAGTGTGAAAGGGGGGGGGGCGGGGGGGGTGGGGGGTCGGGGGTCGGGGTCTGCCATGGGGGTACAAGCCATGGGCCGGCTGGGGGTCCCCAGTCGGGGCCTAGCAACCTCAGTTGGGCCCCAGCAACACCAGTTGGGTCGGAGCAACACCGGTAGGGGCGGGTTGTTGGGCCCATGTGTGGGAAGTCGGGCCCATGAGCTGGCCAGGCCATGGACCAGCAGATCTACAGGGGGTATTGCTGGTCCCACGGACAGCCATAGCCTTGGCTTATGACGGGTCTGCATTCCCGACAGATCTTGTGGTATCTGGCATGCCATTAAGAGGACCCCTAATGGGTGTGTAAATACCTGTGAAATCCTTCCAGTGCTGTGCATTCCCAGTGCTGTGCATTCCCAACTTGCGAGAATGAGCAATTGAGAAGTGGTAGAGACACTCCGGGATTATTGCTCAGGCAGTGGTGGAACCTTGAGCTTGAATACACCCGAGTGACAAGTACAAGGCTACTCCGTTAGTAACGATGTTTCCCTAGCTTCGAGGAGAAGCACAGAATCTTGGGTAATGATATGTAGACCGTCTCTGTACTTTCGCAGCCCTCTGGCCCTGTGGCTCCTTGCCTGTGGCCCCTGGCCCCTGGCCCCGTCGTGGTTGCTGGGCCGGCGAGCGAGGGGTTGCTGGGGAGCCAGGGAGTGGCCGTTCGGCCCCATTCGCCGCGCACTTTCCTTCCTCTGACCCTGGTTCCGCCCTCCACCATCCCGTCCTCCCTTCTGGTTCGGCTGGCTGAGAGCTGGCTCTCACTAATTAGGGGAAAAAATTTCAGCCATCACAAGGACCATTAATTTTATCACCATTATTCAATAACACATACAACGGCTAGAAATACTTTCGAATCATCAAATATACCCAACTCGATTCAGCTAGTACTGGCCCTATTGCCCTGCAAATTCCTTCGCTAAAGTCTTCATTCGCTATGACTTATAATCAATTTATGGTTGATAATTCATTTAATATAGATTCTAATGGACTTAAAATGAGTCCAATGGGTCTGTTTGATATGTACTCAGGTCCTAATTCCCACACAGGTGGTTCTAGTGATTCCAGTCCCCAAGCCTCGGTAGGGTTTAATAATCCTTTAATGACTCCTACCAACGGATTGTTGACTAATAAATTCAACGATATTCAATTACAAAGCCCTGAAACGGTTGGTCTAGGGATTCAACAAGTATCACCACTGATACAACAAGTACCGCAGATGCTTACTCTGGCGACTCCAGTTCAACACATGGCTCTGTCCCAGATGCCTCAAGCGTCGACTTCATTACAACAAATGCACATCCAGCAGCTACAGATGCAGCAAGTTCAACAGGCAAGACAAGCACAGGCTCAAGCTCAAGCACAGGCTCAAGCTCAAGCACAAGCTCAAGCGCAAGCACAAGCTCAAGCGCAAGCCCAAGCACAAGCCCAAGCACAAGCACAAGCACGGGCACAGGCTCAAGCTCACGTACAGGCACACTTGCAAACCCATTTACAAACGCAATCCAAGGCTCAACAATCGATGTTCAATAGACCTATGCCCATCAATATGGGTATAAATGGTATGAGTATGCCATCTGATTCCCCCCAAGGGTCTTATTCGTCATCAGGTCAGGAGGTTCACCAATCATCACCAAACCACATGTCTCCATCTGGGTCCTCTAATAGAGCATCCACTCAAAGTAATGATAATCAGGTGTCACCCATTGCTATTCTTTCATCAAGTGGGCCCAATGAATCTAATGGTACTTTCAACTCACAATCTCGTTCTTCTTCCTCACAATCGTCATTTATGATGAATCCTACTACTCCTACATATACTAAATTTAATGGGTCAATTCCAACTCCACTGACGGAGCCTATTACTCAATCAGCTTCATTTAAGCCCTTGAGAAGAATTGGGTCTTTACCTAAATTAACCGAACATCAAGGTCCTGGTAATAATTCAATTGAAAGTCTTACCCCTGATGAATTATTTTCATTTATTAATGATGATTATGATTTCAGTCATAGTGGTAGTAATACCCAAAGTCAAGGCCATACTCATAGTAATAGTAAAGATACTATTGAATCAATTGATTTAGAGGAACTTTTAAATTCAGATCCATTTGAAGATTTAATAGATGATCCGGCTCGGGAATCATTAAAATCTAATAAGTCTTCAAAAGAACCAAAATCAAAATTAGATATGGATAATAAGAATAAAGCCATTCAAAAAATCAATAAAAATTTGAAAAAGACCAAATCTAAGCTGAATCCCAACTTGAATAATGGGAATGCTAACAATAAACAATTTTCTTTGCAAGATTGTTCGAGTAGTTTTTCAGTCAATGATCAATATTCTTTTGTATTTGAAGATCAAATGAAAGGATCTATTAAGGACAATAAGAATCTTTCCAATGGTTCTAATAATTCCATTACTGGATTATCTAATTCCCATTTACCTGCCAGTAATAATCATAATACTTTTAATTCAATTCGTCATTCAATTCGTCATTCAAGTTCTACCAATTCTATACCGATGAAGAAAATTGATAAACCCACTTTAAAACGAAATCTGTCATCTAATAATCTAGATAGAAAATTATCAGGTGTTAGTGCTAATGGTAAACCACTAAAAAATATGCAATCGGGTATTGTCAATTTTCAAGTCAACTTTCAATAAAATTTTCAAATTTTCGTTTCCCCTGCCGATTAATTTCGTCACCTTAACAATTTCATGTAATATATTTATGAATAATGATTTTATCTTTTCCTTTCTAACAATGTTTTTTCTTTTCTGTAGTATATATTGTATATATATAATCTTACAAATAATAGAGTACTATATGCAACATAGAAAGTCATTGTAACTCACGGTCACAGACCAAACCATGGTGATCTTGAGAGACCACAACCAGATAACTTTCTACTTTCTCCCTTATCCCTTCTTTCTCTGAATTATCTTCTTTGTACTCCCTCACAAATCTTTGCTTCTAGGAATATACTCTTGATTCAAAACTGGTTGTTGTCTGAACCTTCTGTAGAACCCATCTTTACCATCATGGGAATATCCGTAATAACAAAGTCCAAGAGGCACTATACCCATGGCGATTATATTGAAAAAAATACTTCTAGGTTTAAATCTGAAAAAGTTTCCGACATTTTCTTTAGCTCTATTGAACCTTTGGAGTTCTCTATCTGGAGTTAAAGTACCTGCCATTATGCTTATGAGTGTTTTTAATGGATGGTATTTTATTGGATGAGTGAGAATTTTTTGGAAAGTGTTCGCGGTGGTGAGGGTGAAAGGAGTGGACGGGAGCTGGCACGACGATGGTTCCGTGGTGATAGCGCGGTGGTGGCACTGCTACACCGGTTGACCTACTGGGGGTCCTGGTCCTGCTGGTCCTGCTGGCTAAAATCTATCCGTATCCTCTATTATTACATACTATTACACCTATAAATTTCCCTGTTGACTCAATTTCTTTAAATTATCAATATCCTGTGGATTAATATCCTGGTTATTCGGCAACAACCAATCATCAGATAGATCTTGAAAATCAATCCCCATTGACGTCAACAATTTTAACGACTTCCCGGTCAAATAATAATCTCGATTATTAGGTTTGAAATTGATTTTTAAATGAAGTTTATTCTTCTCGAATTTCTTATATAAAGAACTGATTTGATTTATCAACTCGTTAACCTGATTAATGATAAATTTCAAATTATCATTAATTGGGGATAAATCTTTTAGTATTTGTAATGAAGCCTTTTTTTGATCATAATGGGATTTAAATTTCTTTAAATCTTGTTGATACACTCTCATGAATTTGATTAATCGGTCTCCCTTCTCAACCTGTATCTTTAAAATCTCTCGTAATTTCAATTCTAATTGAATATCTTTAATCAAGTTATTAAGGTATTTATCGGTATTCTGTTGATCTTTAGGTTCATTAAGCTTTAAATGCTCATGATGTTTTAATCGAATGTATCCTTGATCAATTAAATCCGTTGGAATTGTAAATATGTTTCTCAAGGAATATAATTCAAATTTGTCAAAGTTCTTATCCACTTGATGCTCTAGTAGAGTTTCTAACTTGGCAGTTCCTATATTTATCTCATCTGATGGCAATTGATCCCACATGGTCGATTCTTGTTCTTGTTGTCGTTGTTGTTTTCTCTCAAGTAAATAAGTCTCCATGGCTTGTGTGCATTTATAAAGAATGTGGTTGACTGCATTTATTATATCGTCAATAACCGCTAGTGGTGGATATCCAAAATGTTCCGTCAATATTGCCGATATCCGGTAATCATATTGCTCTTGGTCGTCCCCATCTTGACCACCTCCAAGATCATTACCACTGCCGACGTCGCTAGCATCTTCAACTCTGCCTTTACCATTATTCATAGTTCCCAGTACATTAACGTTCCCTCCACGGCTATCAGGACCTTTATCAATAACATCTCCCCTTTTTCCTCGGGCCATACCTTTGGTCCTTCCCTTATTCATTGTATGTTGTTTACAGAATTTTATCACCACTGGCGCGCGCCAATTTGTTCGCCCTGGCCGCATCAACAGCAACAGGTTTCCCAGAGCTAAGAACATCTACTACGGGCCCTTTAAGGTACATCAAGGGTATAAGAGATTGGAAGGTTTGGTAGAATCCCTGCAGTAGGAATTGGTGGCGATAGAATATGTCGGCCCAAGAAGAAGAGCCGTGTATAACGTCAATTGACTGTAAGATCTTGCAGTATAAGTATGCTATACACAAGATCAAGAGGTTTGTGCCGGTGTTGCAGCAGCTTCAACGGGGTGCTGACACGCGAGGCGGTACTGATGGTGGTGCTGATGATAGTGCTAACGGTGGTGCTGGTGATGGTACAGGCGATGGTGATAAAAACAAAAACAGTAGCCGAGATTTAATCTTGTGTCATTATCTAACGGTGTTGTCAGGGAACGTATTTGCTATAAATGAAGGATTGTTCAGCAACAAATTAGAACTTATTAACAACTATAAATTGTTCAGGGTATCTCCTATTAATATATCACCGATTGTATCTCATATTCCTTATGATACCAATGATCCTCAGGTATCTCCATTGGAGAAATTACCCGATGTTGACCTTAGTATTAAAGTATGTAAGTTATTAGAAATCCTCCATAATAATTGCTCACAAGGATATGAAAAGAGATTGGCACAAGCAAAGGACGACATTAAAAATTATCATCAGTATGACGAAGAGAAGTTTGATTCATTGATAGATTCCTTATTTGGTAAACACCCTGAAATGGATATGGGAGGAACTTCATTATCGGATTTGAAGTTCCCCATTGATTTGGAAGAATTGAAAGATTTGGTGTATAATGAAGCTACTTTAATTGATATTGATATGAAGATGTTGGCGTTGGTAACTACTAACTATAAAACTACCATGAATCATTTAAAGTCTTTGATCAACAAGTATTTAAAAATTAAACAGCAGCCGGTTAAAAACCAACAAGCATACCTTACCAAGCATATACCTAATTGGAAATACTCTTTACATCAAATCTTTTTATTAACCTTAAGATTAAATGATTTATATTTAATTTTGAGGAGATTTGTCCGGAAGATATATTTATCCAATTTTAACCATTTGAATGATGCTAAATTTTTATCTATAAATAATCATCAATCGAACCAGTCTGGTCATTCGGTTAACTATTTTAGAATGTTGTTAAAAAAGGTTGATGATAATTTCAATAATTCTAAAAAAAATGGAGTATTGATAGCTAACTTAACTCGATTTATTCGTCAAAATTCTAAATTTATTAATAATCCGAAGAATATTTTGGATTTTATCAACTTTATCAATCAGGGTCATCAATTACTAGTCAATCAATTGCGTACGTTACAAGAGTTTTCCAGTCATTGGCTTCAATTTGAATTATACTTTAGGCAATATCATCGATTACCAGTTAAAAATTTGGAATCTATAATCGAAACTTTCGACATTAATGAGAATACCATGGGTGAGGATGATAATTTGGGATCAGGGAATCCTAATTCCCATAATCTTGACAAGCCGATTGTAACAAGACCTTCAAGGTCATCATCGGTCTCTTCTAATAACTCCAATAATTCAAATTCATCTGGTCTCCCACCAAATGATCCATTCTTAACAAGAAATTCATCAATTAATAAAAATCGTAATTCAATGTTGTCTCCTAATGCTACCAGTCCTAGACAAAAGAGACCTAATTCAATGATTTTCATGAATTCAAATCAGAACAACTCAACAAACAGTTTACCAACAAAGCATCAATCCCATACACAAACTGGTCAACATTTAGATCCCCATTCATTATCACTGTCACCACCTAATGTTCCAACTCCCACGGGCCGAAGAAGATCTAATTCACAACCTCAATCATCACCAGAAACCTTTCATACTCCAGGTTCTTCTCCGGTAGGAATTGCTGCTTCAGGTGCTGCTGCTGCTTTGAAGCATAATAACACGCCTACTACAAAGGGTTCAGGTGGTAACAACCTTGCAGTCAATAATAATAATGTTAATCATAACAACTCATTGAAAAGACTGCCATCTACCACTAGAACGAGATCGCTTAGATCTTCTAATGCATCTATCACTAGTTCAAATTCAGGTTCAAGTGGAACTCCTGGTAGTAATCCTAATATTAGTACTACCAACAAAGGATCACCGATTTCCCATAAAGTTCAACCAATAATGGAGGAAACTGGTCACGTCAACGAATTGAAAAAGCTCAGTGCTAACCAAAGATTACAGAGTCATTTGAGGCAAGCAGCTAAATCTGGGTCTTTAATGACACAAGAACGAGAAGTGTTGACATCGGTGGTGTTTGATCCTAATTCACCTTCTGCCGTAAATCTTAAACGGTATCTTGACAAAGAGGTATCACCACCTTCTACTGAGATCTCGGCCCTTAGCTTAGACCCTTCAGATCTCGCGACAGTGAATGCAAATGGTAATGGTATTAATATTACTAATACTAGTAACGGCATTAATACAGGGGGTGCCGCCCTTGGTGGTGCTCCTACGGCACCATTAAGAAGAAGAACTAGGGATCAGGTCACCAAACTAAACACGAAAAGGAATAGTCAACTCATCCACATAACCTCAACCAATGAATCGGGATCTAGTAACACTTCTAGCAAAGTTACTGGAAATACAGGATCTGAGGTTGGGTTGAATCTCGAAGTGGATTCCAATAACAATATAGTCAAAAAAGTCAGATTTTCAGGGGTTCCAGAGTATACAGAAGCAGAAGATGCCCCTACCAAGTATGCCAATAAAATCTTAAAGAATTTTGCTGTGTTCAAAACTCCTAGTAAACCAGGATTTAAACGTAAAGATCAAATGTTAAAGAAGGAAGAAAGTTTATCATTTAAATCTCAATTACATCAAACTCAACAACATTCTTTAATACCAGGACAGGGCCAAAACTTTCTGCTTCAAACAAACGCTCAAGAACAAGCTCAAGCATACATTCAATCACAACATCAATCCAATTCGCCTTTCTTATCAAATCCTTTACAGAATACAAAGATGAAACTAAAGAATAGACTTACATAATGTATTATATTATATTAATGTACTCATACTTAAAGCTCCCAGTAGTTTATTTCTCTGTGTCTCACCTGCTCATCGCGGACGAAAATTTTAAGATGAGCTCAAGATAACCATACACCATCACTCACAATGTCAGAGAGTAGAACCGGTTACAAGAGAAGAAGACAGTTCATAACACCAAAGAGTAGCAATATCATCAATAATGAAGGTCTCAGTGAATGTTTCCAAACATTTTCTACAAAATTATACCTTTCCTTAGCCCCCAGTCACATAGTCAACCCTATCAATGGAATAAAATCACAGCATTTAGATCCTTTGGTAATGAGTTATTTCCCTAAAGCTAAAGGAGTTATAATAGCTTACTATAATATCAAGTTGTCACCAGATAATGAGTCGGTCGATAGCAATAGTAAGCCCATTAAGTTGGCCAAGATTTCTCCTTCATCACCATTCACGTTCTTATGGATCACCGTTGACTTTTTAGTCTGGAGACCACAAATTGGAGATATCCTAGAGGGTAACTGTTATATGCAAACAGCATCACATGTTGGGTTGTTGGTTCATGATACCTTTAATGCTTCCATAAAGAAATATAATATTCCTCAGAGCTGGAATTTTGTTCCTAGTCAGTTGGATGAATATGGTTCTACTGGTGATGAACAAGAGAGTTCTGCCTCCAATAATACTGGTGATGATGGACAACGAAACTTTAAGAGTTTAGGATATTGGGAAGATGAAAATGGATTAAAAATTGAAGGTAAACTCAAGTTTACTATTAAGAATATATTCATCACTAATAATTTAATTTCCATTGATGGGACATTGATTAAACCTGAAGATGAAAGAGAAAACCAACCAATCTATAATGGAAGTAATACCTTATCTAACGAACAATTTCAATCGAGTCATAAGAAGTTTGGTGATGATGGTGAATCCATTGAACCTACCACCCAACCTTTGAACAAAAAGACGGTATTTCCAGACTCGGATATTAATGGAACTGAATTACCTTCTTATGAACCTAATTCGGACAATGATGAAGGTATTGTAAACAATTCTGATGATTCTGAATAGTTATACTTTTGTTGCATTTTATAGATTAAAAGAACATAGAAAAAAAAGCTCAACTTTTATTTTAAATATATGTATGTCTATTTACAAGTGTATATACTTTACATGCTTGCTTAAAGATTATCTACGCTTATTATCATTCATCATTCTCCAAATGTTCTGCCTTTCCTTTAAAGTAGGCTGATAGTATTTGTTACGCTTTAAAAACGCAAGGTTATGATGTCTTTTATATCTCCAGTATCTAAAAAGATCTCCCCAACCATACCTCATGGGCATCCATCCATGATGATTGTAATATCGTTGGTAAAAACTTTGAGGTTTAGGTGATCCAATTTTCTTCATATGTAAGGTATCCAATAATGATTTCCGATGATTACTACCACCCATCATGGTTAATCTTTGGACCTTATTCAAGGTTTTGATATTGAAAAATGTAATCATGATCCCTTGGATTATTGATAATAATACCACTAATCCAAATCCATATTCAGATTCTTCGATGAAATTTTTCAAATTCATTCCATAAAATGCTGGGACTAAAGTAGCAAAAGTGATTCCAAGGGTATAAATGGTAACCTTTAATTCGAACAACATCAATGCATTTCTATTGGAATCCAATATAATATTGACAATATCTTCAGTAGATTTAATATCATTGACCAAAGAACCAGAATGTTGGACAAACTCATCACACTGTCCGTAATATGCTTCTAAAATGTTTTCTAATTCTTCATAATCATTATTTTGACCCGAAGTTTTATCAGTCAAATACATACTTGCCAAATCTTCATCATTATCTAACAAGTTTTCCAATACCCCTTTGATCAACAAAGCTTTTTGGTAATAACTCTGAAGACTTTTCAGATTAATTAGCAAGTCTTGTAACTTTTTCCGATCTACTTGATTTTCTAATTCAGATAATATACTCCCACAATTTCGTATATGAACTTTTAATTCAGCTTCCAAATATCCCATTACATTTATTAGTATCGTTTCTAGGGCTTTGAATTCATATGGTGAGGAATTGGGTAATTTCAACTTTGATTCTAAATCATATACAAATAGACCTAGTTTAGTAGCGATTTCAGGAGTGGAAGTATCAAATATCATCACCCTATCCTCCTTTATAAGAGCTTTTATATGCAACAAATTAACCAAGATTGTATTAGGGGGTCTAACCATAATCTGAGGAGCTACATCAATAACAGAAGTATCGATCTTTCGTAAATCTCTGGGGTATAAATTATGTTCTCGCAAGAACTGCATCTTTGGATATTTCTTCGATACGGCTATGGTTTTCCCACTTTTATCAAATACTGTACATGATACATAAGAATCATTTGGGGTGATTGGCTTAAGCTTATTATATTTTCCAAAGTCTATCCGGTGATTCGGATTAGATGTAAATTCTCTCAATGATGGAATATCATGATCAGGATCTGTAACCAAGTCAAATGGATTAAATCTCTTTCCTGATAGAAGTTTGTCGATTAAACTTTCTTGTTTTTTATCTTTGGAGCTATTTTCATCTAGTGATTGGTGGGTTGTTTCTGGGTTCCCTTGGGACTTAAACCGGATGCAATGAGGTGAAAAGGGGGATATATCTATTCTGGAGAGTCTTTTCCCCACGAAAAAAGAGTATCGCTGGCGTCTTAATGGTCCCAAAACTCGTATGGGTAGAGCCATGGTTGAATACCTGGTGGATAGCAGGTGATAAGTGGATGATATTAATATGAGTTATGGAGTACAATATGGAATATTAGCTGAGATGATTGAGATTTTTCAGGGCGCCGGTGCGGGAAGACAGCCTGGTACCGGGCCACCGCTACAGGGCTACCGCGACAGGGCAAACGGTGACGGGGCCGCCATGGCACCAGAAGTACTCGTCACCGGTCGGACTATAGATGTATAGAAAATGTGTATTTTAATTATGAAAGTGTAGAACAAATTACAGAAGTGAAAAGTATATAAACCTCCTAATCGAGGAATTTTCTAGTTTTAGACATACCAAATAATTCTAATCTAAGACCAGGTAAAGCCTCTTGAGATAATAATTTCAATCTTTCATCTAAGGTATTATTAACTTCAATTTTACCAGTACTATTAATAACAATAACACCTCCAGCACAATCTTTACTCAAGAAATCATCTTCAGAGATATTGATCTTAACCGAAGATTTGGTAGTAGCTTCATAATTCTTGCTAGCTTCCTCTACTGCATCTTTAGCTAGAGATAAATCATCTTTTCTAACTTTTAAAGTTACTTCATCTTCTAATAATGCCAATAATCCTTCTTCAATCAAACCAATAAAAGTAGGTCTATATTCCGCTTTATTACTACTGATTTTACTCAATTTATCTTTAGCAGCTTCAAAAATTTCATTTAATACTTCATCTTTAGTAGATAAAATTCTTAATCTAGTTTGATTGCCAATGGTAGATTTAGTAATTTGTTGAGCCAATGAAGCCTTTTTGAATTTCTGTTCATATGCGGCATCAATAGCAGCAGTTTCAGATCTAACAATCGAAGCCTTTTCAATTTCATATTCTTCATCAGCTTTTAATTTAATCTCTCTGGCTTTTTCTTGGGCTTCCTTCTCGATGAAAGCCTTCATCTTACGAAGTTCAGCATTGACCTAAGGCGAGTTAGTATGGGTGATACAAATAACATCATTGCGGTGATTGGGTCTTATAATACATACTTGATCATCAGTTAATGACATGGTTGAATAGATTGGATAAGGTATGGATGCTTGGTCAAACACATTTCCTCCCTCGTTGATAAATTGGGTGCGCCAGTGGAACTGGTACCGACGCGACCGCATCCTTAGCACCACCAACGGTAACGACCGATTCCATAAGGGTAAACTGGTACTGGTAAACTTTTATTCACTATAAATAAATATGCTACTAATAAATAGGCCTCTATACGAATATAATCAAACAAAAAAAAAAAAAGTAAAACATAGTAAATCGTCGAAATGAAACGTTTTTAAACCACAGAGCTTAAGAATTTAGTAGCAACTTCAACCCCAAGGAATGTAGCAGCATTAGCAGGGAAAGATCTTGCTAAAGCAGGACCAACTCCTGGGAAGAAAGCACCAATACCTCCTTTTTTATAAATGTTACTGGTGGTCTTGAAAATAGATACAGAAGTGTTTGAAGATTGTTGAGTAGATTTAATGGTATCAATTGGGAATACTCCTAACCACATAGCTACTCCTGCAAATCCACCAGCAATTGAAACACTGACTAAAGATAAATCTTCTCCTGGTTTAGATAATGATTGTTTCAAGTATTCGTAGGTGGCAAAATATAAGGCTGATCCAGGACCATCTCTGGCCAAAGTAGCAGCAGATCCTTTAAAGATTGATTGGATCCCCCCAGTTTTGTACATTTCAGCAATGACAGAACCCATTGATGATTTCTTGGCCCCATCTTGAATTTGCATCATAACTTTAACTCTTTCAAATGGAGCTGCCACTAAAGTAGTTGGAATAGCTGAAAGAAATCCGGCCGTTGAAATTTGTTTAATAGTAAAGTCACTGGCATTAATTCCAGTAGAATTAGACACAATTCTTTTCCCCACATCATACCCCCAAAATGATACGGCAAACATAGGAGTAACTCCTAATAATGGTGGTAAAACTCCTCTATAAAACCCTGGTAATCCTTCTTTAACCAATGTTTGTTTAACTCCCTTGATGGCTGAATCATAAACTCCGGTTTGTAATCTGACCTTAACCAAATCAAATGGATGTCCAGTTAAAACTGCACAGACTCCTCCGAATCCTCCTGCGGCAAATGATTTGACATTGTCAACTAAGGCACTATCTACTTCTTCCATTTTGTACGATTGTGTGTTAAAGAAAAATAGTTAAACTACTAAGATAAAAAAAAAAAAAGGGTGAGTTGGATTTGTTCTCGTCCTTATATAATCTCGTGAAATTTTTAGGTCCTCGGACTGATGGTGGAAAACAATAACCACTGCCATGCAAAAAACCATGGTCCAATTTTTTACCAAATAATATACGAGATTGAATTCTACACGCCTGGTGATTTTATTTTATTTGTTTCTATACTACAAGTTATTGCTATCTATGATAATCTCCCCCTTTTTGTCGTTATTAGGGGTGGCTTAATTCTCTTGGTGAAGCAATGGAGTTAAGTGAAAACCGGGTTTGTTCGTGTGCGACTCATTTTGTGGGGCAGACCCCAAACCGTTAAAACATCTTTGCAAACTCTTTCAACTCTAAATCTCCCTTTAAATCCTTCACCAATTGTTGATAACCAATGTTGAAATCATTATAAATCTGTCGATAGATTTTGTGAAAGATTTGTTTTAAGTTGACCTCAATATCATCTAAATCATTATCTATATCATTTGATATCGTAGGTAAATTCTTATCGACATTCAACAATGAGATATAATTGATCAATAAATTTATGTATTCTTCATTAGTCTTGATGAATTGAAACACAATCTCTAAGAGTCTATAGATCTGATCGATATAAGACTCTCCTGACTTTGCAATTATTGATGCATTTAGTAATTTGAAGTTTAATTTCCCCATATAATTGCGATTGACCAGTAAAAGTTCATCAAAATTGAGTTCATTCAAGTTATTATCGATTCGGTTGGTGGACATATTGTTTCTGTAACTGGAAGTAAAATTTTGTTTGATCAAATCCATGAATTGTTTGTTTACTACAAGCTTCTTTCCTTGTTGATTCTTGGTATAAAAACTTGATACTAAATCATTAAAAGTCATATCAGTCTCATCAACGATATATCCGATTATCAAATTTAATAACTTGATAAACTTGTATCGCATTACATTGACGATTCTAAATGATTTAATCACAAACTCAATCTTATAATCCTTCAAATTCTTCTTAGTTCCTCCTCCAACACTTTTGTTATTACTTCTGGCTAATCCTCTGTATCGACGATAAAATAATTTCAAATCATTCTTCTTAACATGGTTACTTTCCACATAATTATCCATCAATAGATAATTGAATTGTTTCAATTTCCATAAGAAATTAAACATCTTTAGATATTCCAATCCCATATGATCATAATTGATTATATGTTCTATAGGTAAATCAGATATATTATACTCTATGGTAAACACTTGCCATCCAATATTTCCATGGCTCAAGTCTAATATCCGGGCATCCAAACGATTCTTGAAATGCATATTGTAATTCTTGATACTAGAAAAATTTATCGAATCAGTCAATACTTTGCCCAATTGGTTGGATGTTAATTGATTGGATGGCTCATTGAACAATTCATTCCCCTTTATTATCAATGAGTCTATAAAATCGTTGGCTCCCATTAATAAAAACTTTCGATAGTTATTTAAATGACTAATCATTTCATATCTTCCATGGATTAAGTAGGTGAAATAATTGACCAACTCACTATACTGATTATTAATCAACTGATTAATACTATTAACATTAGTAAATTTTAAACCTCTTTTGTTATTACTACCAGATCCATTGTCATCATAAATTAATCTCGAATACTTATTGATATAATTATTCACCCAATTTAATTCTTTACAATACTGGCTTAAAAAAATCAAGATCTTCCCGATCTGAAAAATTTTAACTCCAATTTCTTTATTAATGGTAATGAAAAACTTGGGAACCTTATGAGGCAAATATTTGATTATATCATTGATATGACGTTGTTCCTTATCAAACTCTATAAAGAAGTCATTGTGGCTGTCAATTAAATCCCCTCTGATAACCCAATGTTCTAAGGTTTCATAATAAGGAGCAGAAATTTTATCGAATATTTCAGATGCTGTTTGTTTGATGATTAAATCCCCAAATTTAGTCAACTCATGGACCTTGGTCAAAAAGTCATAACCCAGTACATTTAATTGAGATGTTAACATATATAGTAGTCGTAATCTTAAGACCTTGGGATGTAATTCATTATAGACCTTAATTAAAGAGTCAAGTTGACCAGTGGTGCATATTTGATTGACGAAATCCCCATAGTCATTTAATTCAGACCCCAATAGGGTCAAGAAAGATACTTTTATAGGAGATAATTCATTAATATTATCACTGGTTCCAAAACTGGTGGATAAAAAATCTTTTAATTTGGAGTATATTAATGCTGGTTCGATTATTTGGGCCAATAGGGATGAATAACTATTGTTTACGGTTTGAGGGATTTCTATGTTGATTTGACCATTTTGACGTGTAAATATGAATATTTTGGAATCAATTCCTACCAAGGTATACGGTAAGTATTTTAGAATAACATTCTCATCTAGAGATTCATAATATGGTTCAATTAGGTCTTCCATGGCCATGCTGGAACTATTCATACCATTGATATTCTTACCATATGGTGAAGATTGGAGGTCAATTGGAGGTCTTTCGTAATTAAAGTCCATGGGAGCAAACTTTCTCAGATCAGACATATCCAGAACCCCTAATGGGGCTTGCGTCAGAGCCAGATGTGCTTGAAATTCATGGAATCCTTGAGGTGCATGAGTATTCTGTGGTCCTTGAAATCTGGTGGATGCCAGTCTTGGACCCTGAGAAGCAAGAGGAGCAGAAGCACGTGCATTTATAGAAGGAGATCCGCCGGCTCCAGGCTTGCTAAAGTCCTTTTGACCCTTTATCAAATTGAAAAACACAAGATAATTCTTAATTTGATCAGTTGATTTCAACCCTCTCAACGTCTCAACTACACTCTGGAACCGGTTCCAGTCTGAGACCTTACCAGCACTTAAGAACATTCGCCTGAATTGATTCATTGCCATATCTATATCGTTTCTGGCGTTCATACCCCTTGAATAACTTCCGATATTAGCAGCATCATTGGCTAAAAACGCGTTCAACAACTGCCGGGTTACACTCTGCACGTACTCCTCACCAAACTCTGAGGGCACCAATGAATTCACCAACCTTGTGGTATATATTCGGATCACCTGGGAGGTATCTAGCGCCATGGGAAGATAGTTACCGTGGGGTATATTTGATATTTAAGTATCACTGTTTACGTTTGTTGCGTCGTTTTGTATCGCGATGAAGAAAGGGAAAGTCGTTCCTGTACCGGTTTTGTTTTGGTAACATTTACTATATAGCAAGAGCTAGAACGGCTATCTGGTAATCTAAGGGATGGTAGGATGGGTCGTGGCACCCTGAAGTGGCTTACAGTGGGTTTGCTTCAAAATGGAAACTGGGGAAGAGGATTTCGAATATGTTAGATGGAGGAACTGCAACAATGACTCCTCGCGTTTGGCTGCAAAAATAGCTGCTACAAGTATAAGAAGGCAATCATGTTCATATATTACGCCTACAACAGTAAGAGTATTAAACACTAAACAATAGAGCATATAACAAATATCAAGACTCGGAAGGTCATGGATCCAATATATCAATTGATCTCAAAGGTATTACTTAGGCAGCAACAATACCAGAACTAACACCAATAGGATCAATGACAGGATCAATAACGTTAGGATTCAAATCAGCATTAGTCAAAGCTAATTGTTCAGGGGTCCAAATATGATCAATAGATTGAGCATTAGGTTCACCAACTCCACATAATCCACCTCTAGATTCCCATTGACTAATTCTTGGTAAATCTAATTCCTTGAAAACTGAATCTAAAGATTCAATTAATTGATTGGATAATTCAGGACCATGTCCAGGAGTTGGAGTAATTCTTAATCTTTCTTCACCAATAGGAACAGTAGGGAAATTAATAGCTTGAACATAAATATTATGTTTTTCTAATAATAAATCTGATGCAGTTTTAGCATCAGCAGCATTACCTACTAATACTGGAACGATATGAGAAGGATTAGGAATAACTGGAATTCCTAAATCATTCAAATTATTTTTAACATATCTAGTATTTTTTTGTTGATTAACCCTATCAGTTATGGTAGATCTTTGATATCTAATAGAAGCAGCACTACCAGCCATAACAGCTGGAGGTAAACTTGTAGTGAAAATGAACCCTGGAGCATAAGATCTGAAAAAATCAATCAAATTAGATTTCCCAGTAACATAACCACCAACAGTACCAAATGCTTTTCCTAAAGTACCAGTAATCATATCAACTCTATTCATAACAGTAGGATTAGTAGGTTGATTAATACCAGCTTTTAAATGACTATCAAAATTTAAATGTTCAGCTACCCCAGCACCATGAGGTCCATACATTCCTACCGCATGAACTTCATCTAAAAAGGTTAAAGCCCCATATTTTTCTGCTAAATCACAAATTTTTTCAATTGGAGAAATAGATCCACACATTGAATAAACCGATTCAAAAGCAATTAATTTTGGAGTATTTTTAGGATATTGAGATAATAAAGATTCCAAATGATTAACATCGTTATGTTTAAAAACATGTTTTTTAGCTCTGGAATTTCTAATTCCTTGAATCATTGACGCATGATTTAATTCATCGGAAAAGATTACTAAATCTTTTAATTTTTGACCTAATAATGATAACACTGCATCATTAGCTACATAACAAGAAGTAAACATTAAAGCAGCTTCATGTTTATGTAAAGCAGCCAATTCTGATTCTAATTTAATTGCATGTCTATTATGACCAGCAATATTTCTGGTACCACCAGCACCAGTTCCATACTTATCCAAAGTTCTTTTCATCTCTTGTAAAGTATGTTCATTTCTTCCCATTCCTAAATAATCATTAGAACACCATACAGTAACTTTTTTATCTTCATTGGTACGATGAGCTCTTGGGAATTCATTAGCTAATCTGTTGATATTATTGAAATATCTATATGATTTATCAGATCTCTTCTTATCAATTTCTTGACTTAAAAATCCTTTATAATCAAATCCATTCTCATTACTAGATAAATCAACTTCAACATTCTTTAATTGGTCACTGTTAAAAGAATAAGGAGTGGAAGTTTTTCCAGTAGCAGGAGCAGCAGTAGCATTAACTGGTTTAGTAGCACTAGAATATTGTCTAACTTGATCCTTTTTCTTCATGGCTTGTCTCATAAATGGACATTGACGAGCCTCATTGGCTAAAGAAGAATTCTTATTGATTTGACGTAAAGCTTGAGCCGAATGAGTTTTCACAAAAGGACAAACATTCATAGAAAGTCTGGTAATGGCTTCCATGATATCAGCAAATAAAATCTAGCAATATAACAATCCAAACTATCTTGCTTAAAAGAAGTTTGAGTAGTCCAAAACTAAGTTAGTCACAAACTGAAACGAAAAAAACATGGTAGAAAAAACTTCACCAAGACTCACTCTCACAAGCCGATGAGTGCGTGCAGGACTGGGAGTAATAACGCGGGATGGGCGGGAATATATTACTTGAACGAGTAAGCTGGAACGGAAGCTGCGGCGGGGCCGTCCCATTAGCCGGAACCAGTGGTGTGGTCGTGGTGCCATGAATGGGCTCCATTAATGAGACCAAGAGATGGGGCCAGCAGTGGCAACATTAGAGGGGCCCGTTGAGAGGAAGATAAATCGAGGTCATAAGGGGCTAACCATGTAGCTATTTCAGGCTTGTGGAGCCTCCTGGAGGGACAGCAGGGGCATATTTTTGTGGGGTATTCCACCAATTGCAAAAAAGACATTTGCGATTATTGTCGATGACAGAGGGTGTGGGAGAACCAGGAGGATAGAGTGTGGGTGAGGGCCATGTGAACGGGCCGTTAGTGGTGCGGGACCTGGGGGGAAGTGGTGCGAGGCCTGGTGCGAGAGCCGGTGCGAGAGCTGGTGCGATACCGGAGGTACAGCTGACACGCCTGGCCAGGACCAATCATCTAAGATAGTGTTTATATTCAATTAAGATACCTAATTATACACAGAGAAATGCGGTTAACTAACTTATTCTTCATCGTCTTCTTCATCTTCACCAACATTGTAAAATTGTAATTTATATTGGTTTTGTTTGATGGAGACGAATCTGATCCAATCTCTGATTTGGTTTTTCTTCAAGTATCTTTTGGTTAAATATTTTAAGTATTTACCGGAGAATTTGGTGTTGGAAACAACAATAACTTTGTTACCATCAGCAGTAACAGTAATGTCATCTCCTAAGTTACCAGCAACTCCTTCAACTTTGATGTGTTCACTTAAAAATTTAACGTAAGATTCTTGATCAAAAACGTCATTTTCAATTGGAGCTGAACAGTCAACAACGAGTTTCTTAGCTGATTTAGCTTTCTTAGTGGTCTAGAAATAATCCCGGTTAGCCTACTGCACCTTGTTACCTTTCATTGAAATGAAAGATTGATTTTATCAAAATGATAAAGACAGAATAGCCCTGGGACGCAAGTGTAATTGTGTACCAAAAAAATTGTAGAGTTGATATCTTAATACGAATATATCCAACTATTCTTAAAAAAAAAAAACTGTGTTCTGGATCTCTTAATTCCTGACAAATGTTGTCGTCCAGAAGGAAAAAAAAAAAATTCTGGAAAACCTTCTGGAACTAACAAGAGGACTTTATTATTGGTTGCACTTTACCCTTACGAAGGGGTTGTCAAATCTTCATCATCTTGACTTGATTAAAGGTATACATACGATTGGAGCCATTTTTAGTCTGTAGTTGCAGTATTAAACAAGGAGTACGAAAAAAAAGTTTCACCATCGCTAAATGAGAGAGAGAGATTTTTTTCACAATGGTACACCCACTACTATTTATTACTATGGGAGACACCGGCAGTCACGATGACTCCTGTGGTGACTCAGGGCGCGAGACCTGGCCCCATTCTGTTGGGTGCTAAAATGACTACAATGACTCAGGGTGACTAAAGGGGGACACTGTTTTTGCAGCTTCCTGATAAACTCTCCCAAATAAGGAGATGTTTATTTTACCTTTTGAGCCAATTAAATTAGTATTATTTCTAATTTATATAAGTATATATTATACGAGATTATTGACCCCCCAATGTATAGAAAAGTATTCAGACAATGCTTAAGTACTGCAGTCAATGCAACTACTAAACCAATTAATGATTTAAATGCTATTAAGTATGCGTTATCGTTAGAAACCCCAAAGAATGATTGGACCAAAGAACAAATCAAGAGTATTTATAGTAGTCCATTAATGGAATTGGTATTTAATGCCCAAATTCAACATAGAAATCATCATAATCCTAATGAAGTTCAATTGTGTACTTTATTATCAATTAAGACCGGGGGATGTTCTGAAGATTGTAAATATTGTGCCCAATCATCTCGTCATGATACTGGTACCGTACCAGAAAAGTTATTAACCATTGATACCGTTATGGAAGCTGCAAGAACTGCTAAAAAAAATGGATCCACCAGATTTTGTATGGGAGCTGCTTGGAGAGATATGCATGGGCGTAAATCTGGTTTAAAAAAAATTGGTGAAATGGTATCTAAAATTAATAATGAATTAAATATGGAAACTTGTGTTACTTTAGGAATGTTAGATCAAAAACAAGCTGATCAATTAGCTGAATCTGGTTTAACTGCTTATAATCATAATATTGATACTTCAAAAGAATATTATCCTAAAATTATTTCCACTAGAACATATGAAGATCGATTGAAAACCATTAAACATGTTCAAAAAGCTGGTATTAAAGCTTGTACTGGTGGTATTTTAGGATTAGGAGAAACGGAAGCTGATCATATTTCTTTTCTTCATACATTATCTAATATGGATAGTCATCCAGAATCTTTACCAATTAATAGATTAGTACCAATCAAAGGTACTCCAATTGTTGACGAATTATCAAAATTACCAAAAGACTCAAATAGAAAATTAAAATTTGATCTGATTTTAAGAACAATTGCAACTGCTAGATTAATTATGCCTAAATCAATTATAAGATTGGCTGCTGGAAGATACACCATGAAAGATCATGAACAGTTTCTTTGCTTTATGAGTGGTTGTAATGCTATTTTTACTGGTGAAAAAATGTTAACCACCATGTGCAATGGTTGGGACGAAGATATTGAAATGTTATCTAAATGGGGTTTAAGACCAATGGAAAGTTTTGCTAATAAATCTACAAAGGAGGCTGAACCAACCTGGCTTAATCAGCCTCAATCTCGATCGGTTAATTTTGTACCTCAAACGAATGCTAATGAGTCTTCAGGATCCTACCATGAACATTTGTAAGTTTTGTTTAGTCTTTATAAGTTAATCATCTATTTCATCAAGTATGTTAGAATTATCAATTTCTCTTTGATTATAAATTTGCTCCCCGTCACTACTCATATCCTCGTCCTTACTTTTTACCAAGGTATCTGTATTTACTTTCGGTAAAGAAAATGATTCATCCAATTGTAGACTCTGTAAGCTCTTAACAGGAGTATCGACGTCTTCTTGTGCTCCGTCCATGTAAGGAGTAGAAACCTTTCTAATATCGTCACTTTTACTCGGACTCACATCTCTCTCAACAACATTATTAGTCAATCTATTTCTTGAATTCAATTTGACCGTCTCCATCGTTTCATTGGGATTAACATGTTCTCCATTACCATTTGGATAATTACTAACAAAGCTCTCATCGTCTTCATTTATGCTTTCCATCCCGCCTGCAGCTCCTTCAGGTGGGATGATATTGTCTGACCCTTTTATCAGTTCATCGTCATGGTCATTAATAGCAAATAGGTCGGGTGAAATATCCAATAAACGGTCTAGCCCCCCACCCGACCATCCTTTTCTAGCAACTCCTTCAAATAATTCCAATTCGGCTCTTATTATAGATCCTGTTCGGATTAATAAATGTTCAGAATTAAAATGTTCAACCATTGAATTTACCTCATGATAATAATCATATTTTAGACGATCTATATCATCCAATTGGTTTGTCAAACTTACGAGATTATTTTTGTAGAGAGTTAAATTTCTTGTCTTCAGTCTAGACATTTTCAAGTTTTCTAATTCTCTTTGTCTTAAAGTTCTTGATTTAGCCTTGACTTCTTGTTGATAATATTCATAATTAGTAGAATAATTTCTCTTCAATGCTTCCAATTCTCTAGTTAAAGGTTCCTCAAAACTTTGAGCCAATAACCGAGCCAAAATTTCATTATTACTCCCTACTATATACTGTAAACTCCCAGCATTTATCAAACCATCTGATACCGTCTTGGTATTGTTAACCTTAGGATTCTCATCAATTGTATCTTCTAATGCTCTACCGAATTCTTCAGCCGCCTTAGAAGCAGCCATAAGTGTCTTACGGAAATTAGCTGCTTTTTTTATAGTATTCTCATAAGTCTCAATCGAGTGTTCAAAATCCTTCGAGGTTAAAATATTCGGTAGATCTAACACTGATGGAGAAAATGATGTAAAAGTATTCAACGAGGGTTGCCTGGTAATTCTTCGAGTTCGAAACTCTGATGCTGGTGAATCCTTAACACTGGGACTATGATGTGGTGAAAGAGAAATATTGGATTTGTTATTCATAAACGAATAGAACTCTGATAGGTGTGGAGGTGGACCATTATTATTGGCATCTACTGTATTACTGGATCCCAAATTTGCAGGGGTACTCATACTACTAGGGGCCCTCGACCCTTTCTTACCGGACATGTCAAATTTAAAATCTGTTATTATGGTATTCTCCTATTATTTGCGGTTGATAAGAACCAAACAAATAATGTGCGGTGCGATCTGCTGCTGCCACCAAATGGCTGCAATTGTTGGGAGATTAGAGGGCAGAAATGCCATAGGAGCTTTACTGTTAAATTATGGGATGGGTTGATTTTATGGGTTGTGGCAGGATAACTACCAATAGTACACATCAAGTATATAATTTACACCAAGATTTAAAGAGAGAAAAAAAATATGGACGAGTCCGGAGTCGAACCGGAGACCTTTCGCATGCTAAGCGAACGCGCTACCAACTACGCCACACGCCCTGGAAAATAAGAGTCGATTTGGTCCCTAGCAGGATCGAACTGCTGATCTTGGCGTAACAATTAATATTAGCACCACGCCTTAACCAACTGGGCCAAGGGACCGAATCTGAATGTCCGGGTTGATATGATGCTTTTAACGGCCTAGAAGAAATCATCCTTCCCCTTTAAAAGCATTTATATATTGACACCGAGTTAGCAAATGGTATGTCACAGATGTGTAACCATTTCTGTGCCCCAAAAAGGTATGTTATGCATAACAAGAATATGATAAGTGAGCTGAACTTCAGAGGGCTCAAACTGGGCCGGTGTTGGTTACAGGCCCGCCAACCACTATCAGGTTATAGGAATTACCATTATGGTTTCTGATAAGTCTAAGGGTCTAGGTTTTCGGGTGGTTGGAATTAAAAGGCGCATGTTGTGCCCAGCTGCCAAAAACAATGTAGCAGTCCTTGGAGCTATTGCTGCAAAAAATAAGGACGCAGGCAACCAAGCCATCCAAACTGGTGGGGCAATTAAACGATATTGACCTCTGGTGGACAATTTCTCTGTTCGCTATAATGATTGTGCAAGCCAGTTTTCTACTAAAACTCTAATTTATTGAATGTAATGAATATGTGTTGTTTGTTACTTGAGACGTGAAAATCACCAAACTTAAGTAAAGAGGATGATACAATAGTTGTAATTTTAAAGGAAACTACCGAATAAAGTTTAAAATAAGCTTGAAATAAGTTGTTGCACAATCAGTCTACTAATAACTAATTAGCCATCAGAACCACCTTATAAACCTAATAACCATAACAATACCAATACCAATACCAATACCAGTCCCTCAATCAATTGTTAGTATTTTGCAATTAGTTTTCTCACGACCGAAAATTTTCATCAGCGAAGAACAACAAAAAAAAAACTTTCTACTTCATCTAACATTTATACATTGATATTTATACATTGACATCTATTTTGTATGTACTAGTGAAAGAATTTAATGATGAAAGAAATATTACACAGACCTGTACTGAATCGTACTATGTGGATAACCATATTGCCTATTTCTGAGAATTCATCTAATAGTAGAGAGTTTTTACTAACATTTTCACCATAGGAAATGGACTAATAGTTTGATCGAGTCAAGGAATCCATAAGTTATGGATAGCCTCCATAAGTTATGGATAGCCTTTAGACCGTTCAAGGTGACTGCTTGCGCTAGCCAGTGGTAGCCAATGTAGCTGTAGCCTTATAGTCGTAGATGTTGATTCTGATCGTACAGGTGTCAAATGATACTCTTGTAGGAATTCTACTGATTTGGATTCGGTCACCTCTAACAGTCTAGTACGCAACGTGTTGGTCAAGCATGCTAGTCATAACTAATGAGTTCTGGTATACTCTAGCATACGATTATAGCCCCAACACCTCCCGGAACTTAGTATTAAAAGATCAAATATTTATTTGATATTAAATGATATACACGTTCCAAATATATATATATATATACTATACACTATACATATATACATATATATAGCATACTGTTAGAAAAAGTTAGACTTTTATATTAATTCGTATGAAAAAATCCAATAGTTACATGATTTTAACTGATTTATTTTTTGGCAGTTAATCTTCTTAAGTAGAAAGCTAATTCTTCACCTTCTAAAATGTAACCATCACATCTACCGGATTGACCAGGTCTAGAAGAAATAGCAGCATATAATCTACCAGAACCAAATTGAGCATCAACAGCAGATTCAACTTGAGCAGTAGAAGATCTTGAAGCTAATTTTCTTTCAAGTTTTCTGGATTTTTTAGCTGGTTCTTCATCTTTGATAACTTTTTTACCTAAAGATTGACCATAATGATTTTCATACCATTGTCTAAATGGAGTAGCATCAATTTGTACAATAGCAGATTTAGTTAAAGTATTAGTTCTAACTAATTCATTATTGGAAGGATGATAAACAACTCTAGCAATTCTGGTTTTTCTGGTGATACCTTCAGAAGCCCAAGAGAAGTTACCCCCTTCGATTCTTATAGCTTTGAATTTTTGATTACCACCTCTAGTTCTAACAGAGTGGATTCTTTTGTTACCTAATCTGGTGTTGGCAGTTTGTCTACCTAATTCGAACTTTCTCTTCTTTCTGAATTGGGCTCTTTTGGCACCAGTGGCGGCACGTTTATGACGTGAATCTCTAGAAATACCCATTTTTTCTGTATAAAAAACTTATTAAAGAACTTGTAGTAGAAAAAAAAAAAGGTCTTAAAAAATTTTTCAAGTGAATGAAAAAAAAATATTTGAGTGAGAAATGAAAAAATTTGTGAATGAGAGCGAAATCAGAAAATTTTTTTTGTGGATTCGCACGGGCAGAGCCCATCCCAAAACAGGGCGAGGGGCGTTCTGGTTAGGGCGAGCGATGGGGCGACATGGCAGGAAATGCAGTAGAGCGCGAATGGTTGTACCAGGAGGTTTAGTGGCGATATCAGACAGACGCGAGGGTAGGGGCCCTAAGTCATGTGATATAAGAGTGGAGAGGGACCCCCCAAATCGAGGCGACACCAGGGCCGCACCGGGCACCAGTACCACCAGCGCTGGCCCGCCCTAACCCTACCCAGACCCTACCATAGGCATACACCGATAAGCGAGCACCCCATCGCAGGCCCGCAGAGATGATGATCAAAAATTACAAATTTTCAAGTCATTAACAATGGATATCTATGATGAAATAGAGATTGAAGATTTCACGTTTGATGCCACCACCCATTTGTTCCAGCATCCTTGTCCCTGTGGTGATAAGTTTGCCATCTCAATAGAAGATTTACAGGATGGTGAAGAAATAGCTGTTTGTCCATCGTGTTCATTGATGGTTAAAGTGATATTTGAGCCGGAAGATTTAGAGGAATATCTTGAGCAGCTTGAGTGAGTTAATAAACAGGTGAACGAGGAGATGTGTATTGTAAATAGGACACAGCATACAATCAGCATGACGAGATGGCAGACATCTTGTACGGTAACGGGATATGGTATCAGGTGATATAGTAATTAGTAATAATATACAAAGGCAGTAAGACAGTATCAGTACACTAACAGTACAGTAGCCGTGACACAGCAGTAACACAGCAGTAACAGTGCCCTAACAGTGCCCTAACAGTGTCCAGTGCCCAACAGTACTTTAGGTTTCGCAGCTACTCTCGCAGCACCGTCCCCCGCTCTATGCGGTGGCAGATTAGGACGTAGCATGGTGCTACCGCAGCTCCATTGTGCTCCGTTGTGCTGGTGCCATTTCTCGGACTTCGAGATTAACCGTTGGCCATTTCGGCGATCTCAAGTGTCACTCTCACTGGCCCCTCCACCAGAGATGTTATAATGACCCCAGCTACGTCCACCAGTACATCCTCCAGACACTATATAATCCTCTCACGGCTCTTACACAACTCCCCCCTCTCCATAAATCAGGTCCAAGACCCCCCAAAGTCCCTTCAACCCCATCAAGTATCTCCTTTGCTGGCCCCCTCTCGGCCCCCAGTGCTGCTCACTTTCTCGGTAATAAGGGCCCAACCGCTTCGCACTTGGAGTTGGAGCGAGAAAAAATAAGATCCTTATTCTAAACAAGGTCACCCATACGACGATAACCAAGTCACAAACATTTTGGATTATTTCATTGTTGTTATATCCTGTGTTTGTCATCACACCCCTGCCTCCCCACCTACCGCTGCTTTCAGCACCTTGTGGGTTCGTTTAAAGGTTTATTAACAAATATTTTATTCCGGGGTTGTATTTTTCATCCATAGGGTTTATTCTCATTTGAATCTTTATTGTTATGAGTAATCTTAATAGAAGAGGGCCTTGGTCTCCTGAAGAAGATCAAAAACTTATGGAGTTGATTTCTATTTTTGGTCCTACCAACTGGGTTAGAATCTCTAATAGTTTGGTAACTAGATCTCCCAAACAATGCAGAGAACGATATCATCAAAATTTAAAACCTTCATTAAATAGAACTCCAATTAGTCCCGAAGAAGGTGAATTGATTGAACAATTGGTATTGAAATATGGAAAGAAATGGGCTGAAATAGCTCGACATTTAAATGGGAGATCCGATAATTCTATAAAAAATTGGTGGAATGGTGGTGCTTCTAAACGTAGAAGAGCTAGTGTGCAACAGGATGCACCTAATCAACCTCAACTGGATTTGAATCATACTAATGCTCCTCGCTTATCGGGTTCTTTTTCTGGTCCTTCTGGTCCTGGAACTATAACAACTCCAAAACAACCCCTGACTCATTCTTCCCAACCTGCCTTAAGTAATGGGGCTCCTGGTTCTTTTGCTAACTATTCATTCCCCATGGCTCCTCCTTTAACTCACGGTCCTGGTGGTGTCCCTGGTGGCCCTGGTGGCCCTCCAGGGTCAACTGGTGCAGCAACTTCAAATAATGCTCCACCTCCCGGTAAAATCCCCCCACCTCCTCCCCATTTACAACCTCCATTTACAACTCATCAATCCCTTACACAACCGGGTTCTAATCCAAATCTGCATCTACCTAAAGAAGAAACCATTCCCAAAATTTCCTTCAATACTTCTATGTTTAACAATCAGAACAATGACAATAAATCCAATGATTCCGTTAGTCCTACTAAATTTGATCAACAAAAACCTAGTACTTATAATACATTAAGATCTGCTAGTTTTGACTATTCAAGTGCTCATGGTAATTCTAATTTTAATTTTGGCTCAAACAATTCGACCCTCCCCAATCATAACCAATTACCTCCATTACTTAATAAGAGACGTTTATTTGATGATCCTATAACCAATAGAAGACATTCCACCACAACTACCACTGGTGGTAATTCAATCTATTCTATTCCTAATAATTATTCAAATTCGAATTCTAACTTGACAAATTCTCATCCAAGTTTAAATTCTACTTTAACTCATCAACATTCAGGTAATGGTCCTAATGCTAATGGTAATGGTATTGCTAATGGAGCTCAAAGTCCTTATAATCAAAGTCCGTTATTGTTGTCTGATACAAATTCCAGAAATAACTCAATATCTACTACATTTGAAATCAATTTATTAAATTCAAACAATAACTCATCTTCAAATTCTAGAAGGTCTTCTATTGCTCCTGATTTTTTCCCTAATCCATTGAAAGACACTAATAATAATACTCATGGTCATTCACATAATCATAATCATAATCTTAACTATAATCATAAACGAAACATATCTTCTAATTCAGTTAAGGTTAATTCTAATTTAAACCAGATTCAAATCCCTCCACTTAGTCTGATTCCACCAATTAATCAAGTCCCTCCTCCATTATCATTGAATCAAAATAATAATCAACCATTTCCAACTGCACCTAATAACAACATACATCGCCCATCAATTGGAAGCTCCCCTACTCAAACTTCTTTCAATCTCAACAAATCAACCAGTAACTTGTCTAATGTGGTATCACTGTCAAACCTTTCAAATGCTTCTTCAAATTCCAACGCTTCATCCATAGGCCAAGAGAATCCAAATCCTAACGGATTCAGTCTTAAAGAAAAAGATAAAGATAAACCCGAAACGAAAATAAAAGTGTCAAGCTTGATCGATTAAGTAACGGCTTCCAAGGCAAGTGGCCCTCATATTTTTTTTTTTTTTTTTTCAGTTCGGCAATTTTTATATGTATTAATTTGTAATCTTATCCCCCAAAAAAGTAACACCTGTATGGTTTTATATAATGATGATTATAAGTATGTAAACAATCTATATAATGAATGTTACGTAAAGAGTAATTCTTGCAGCCTTTACAATCTGATGCGCATCTTCTGCAAAGTGCATCTCATCTGATCTTAACTTACCGAAAGGAATGCTCTATCTACCGGTAATAGACAAAGATGTACTTATTTTCGACATAGATGCTGTCAAGAAATTAAGGGATTTGGGGATTCTTGGATCTTTTATAGGCTCTTTATCGTTAGTTCCTCAACAGAATAACTTTTTGGGTCTACCGTTGAAATTGACAAAATATGAGATTTGGTGGTTAATTGATCATGGTGTAGCTAAATTAATAACCAATGACAAGTTACTATGGATCAATAACAAGAAAAACAGTCATTTTATAACCAATTATACCAATGTTTCCGAAATTGACCTTAAGCAGAATAAACTTAAAGAACTTGAAGCCGAAGAGGAAGACGAGCAGACCAATGACTCTGAAAAAGACATAAAGGGCCAACTACAGAGACAAGCACAAATACAAGAACTTAACTCTCAACTTGAGACTCAAATAGACCAGAACCACCAAGAATTAGTGAAAAGGTTTGAGTGTGTAGGAGAGGAAGCAGCTTACAGTGTATTTAAAGAGCTAAAAAATAAAGGTTATTGTATTCTTCCGGGTTTAAAATTTGGAGGTGAGTTTGTTGTTTATCCAGGAGATCCAATCAGGTACCATTCTCATTTCATTGTAAATCCAATATCTTCTATTAGTATACTACATTTGGTTGTTAGTGGGAGGTTGGCTTCTGGGGTGAAAAAGTTGTTCGTGATAAGCGAACCGAAAGAAGAAAAGCAAACTGAAGATCAGGAGAGTTTAACAGATGAAAATACAATGTTCTCAATAGAATGGGCTGGGTTTGGTTAAATAGGTTAGTTATTTTAACGTCATAAATGTAATTTAGCATATTATATAACATATTTTAAATATAAACCAATTTTTAAAAGAGTTTCAATAAGGTCCGTGAAGGGGACAAGTGATATCAGGACGCTCATAGTTGTCACATTCCTTATCAATGGTAATGGAACCATTAACCACCCTAACATTTTTGCGGTATTCAATTTCATCTGGCATTGGTGGATATGTAAATAATCTATACTTGCTCTCAAGCTTACCAAATCCATGATTCCCTTGAGGAGACAAATAGAACATTGAAGATCCATTTTGATAGGAATCCCTTATTAAAAGTGGATTCATCTGATTTCCAGAATGCTCGTTGACATTGTTGCTTACACCTTCCACAATTTCTACTTTATAACTGGTTCCCTTGTCTGTGAACATTTTCAAGTTCAATACTAGTGGGAATTTCACAGTATCGGTAACCTTCTTGATAATTTCATGTTCAGCCAGACTTTGATCCAGTTTGATTACAAGTCTCTTATTAGTATCACTATCTAGGACCAAGTTTTGGTTCCACCCATCTGAAGTGATGTATTGAACGTTGTTTGTAGATGATGCAATATCGTAATCGAGATTCCCACTTACAAAAGTACCATCCTGCAATTTGAACCATACCTGACTAGTTATTTGACTTATCCTTTTAACCTCTATGATTTGTTCAATACCACTAAATCCCAAATCTATTACTCGTTTCTTTTGATCACTGGTTATTTCCAAATCCTTTCCAAATCCTTCAACAACCGCTTCATTCTCCCAAATATGTAAATTTCCTGATAATATCCAATCATTACCTATTTTATCACCATCAATATCACCAGTAGTAATACGAATTTCTATAATGTTATCAGCACCTTCAGCCAATAAAGCAGGTAACAATCCTGTTAAGTCTAATTTGATAGATCTCAAATCAAATGCACTTACAGACACCATTGGGTGCCATAAAGAAGGGGAAAAACCACCAGTAAATATAACTGGTTCTGGAACTATCAGGGCCATAACCTTATCATTAAATGAGACTTCAACAAGTCTAATCGGACCGTGACCTAATAATCCAAGCTTTTTAGAAACCTGGGAAACATACTTATCTAAAATATTAGAATACCAAAATTCTTCTTCTCCGTTCCCACTTGCAAAAATTGATAATTCTAATTTAGTTGTATTTGGAGATAATTTGGGTACTTTCACTTTATAAGTATCATCAGGTAAAGAATATAAAGGACTAGCCTTATTGTTTTCACCCTTACCAAATGGTATGACACGAGTGGCTGGATGATGATTGGAAACTAAAGCCGTAAACATGTCTTCCGTATTAGGATCGCTTTCAGCAACTTTTTCATCATAATAATAGTCAACATATAATTTTATATGAAAAACTCCATCCAAACCATCTGTTATTACATTATTCAATTGAAATGAAAGTTCACCATCTTGTTGGAACAATGATAAATATTCAGAAACATCTTTGGAGAAGTTAGAATGGGCAGTATTTCCACCAGGTTCAATTGTGGAAGTCCTCCAAAGAGTAACCCCATTCAAAAACAAATGAGCCAATCTATCATATTGAACTCCTCCTACAGTAGTATCAAGGGTAAGTACTACTTTATTAAATTTCAAATCTGAAGGTGCTTTATAATCCACCACGGTAGGGTCATTCCAGCTATTTCCAAACTTATGGTCCAAAAGAATGTCATGTTTTAATGATTCCCCAAAACTAGCTCTGGCAACATGGGGATAACTGACTTCGAATTTTTCCATCATTTCTTTACTTTGGGCTTCCGAACTCGAGGAAGATAAATGTCTGTAAGGGTGGACAATATCTTTACCAGAATTATACTGAGCCCCATATCCCACTGCTATATCACTTGTGCTGTAATAACAGAAGTTTTTCACTTTGAATCCTACAACTAATAATATTGTCACTAATAAAAAGGCTTGTAAGAAAGGTTTAACAGCCATTACCCTCTTGTACGATCTGCTTTTTGAACCACACCCACGGTAATCTGCTTTATTAATATACCAATACTCATCCTCCAAGCTAGACCCAGGGCATTTATAAGCAAACTTTTCATCCAATTGACTCAAGGACCCTTCAGGTACCTTATCAGTACGGCTATAGCCACTATTGTTGTAGTTTTCAGTTGGACATTCCCCACCGCATGGCTTACAACCAGGAGAATTTTGGTAACCTTTTAATTGGGATTCACTCATGGATACGGGCTGACGGGGTTCGCCATAAAGAAGCTTGTTCAACAAGCTGGATTCTCTGGCTTTAAAAGACATATGATATTTCCTGTCAGATGCAGTTATCCAAAAATTCTGACACTGCGGGTGATAAGACCGGGCAGTACAAGTAAAAAAGAGAGTGAACAGCTGGGTGGATAGTCCGACCCAGAAGTCATATTTTTAACAAGTCGACCAATCAATATTTATATAATATCTATAAAAGCAAAATAATGATGCTGCCTCAAAAATCATCAACATCAACAAATCTCCCTTCTTCTTTCTGGTCATTTATATAAGCTAACGTTCTATCATAATAGTTTTTGATGGAAGTGAATAACTTGAATTCTTCGTCATCTGGATCTTTCAAGTTGTTATCCTCTTTAAGGTTATCAATATTATTACTAATCAACTCGATCAACCCATTTATATAATGTGCGTTAACGACATTATTCCCGTAGATACTAAACACGAGACACTTGTTCAAGATTTCAATGAATAATTTCAATGACAAGTAAGGATCGATACAGGAATCGGCTACTCTTAAGGATTTCTGTAAACATTCCAAAACACGTTTCCCATCTTGATACAACTCAATGGATGAGCTGTCAGGAACTAATACTTCAGTCCACCAGAATAAATGACCACAATTGAATACTGACCTACATTGATCTTGTTTCTTCAATAATTTAGAACCATATAATGTTAATTTAGTGATTAACTGTTGATAATCCTCTGAAGGAATATTCCTGATAAAGTTCAACTTGTTAAGAATAAGCAAAATTGATTGATACTGAATGGCATTATGGTTCAATGAATCATGTGGGTTCAATTTATTACCAGTACCAGCATGACTAATAGGGGCTCCACTACCCATCATCAAATTCTCTTCGTACACAATAAAGCATTTATTGAAGTATTCCGTGGTGATGGTTGGCAAATTGAACTGATCTGCCACAAGAGCACAATTCAAATATAAATTTAAGATTAATTCAGAATTGAAAGTTTGATGATATTGATAAAGTTCATCTATGATAATTGATAAACTTTTAAAATGGTTAGTTAGCTTTGTAGTGAATTTTCCCTTGAATTTTTTACTTTGAAGGTTGAGTAATCCAATTATTCTGAGATTGTTTAAAATTGACTGAATTAATGTAGGATAGGTATAAATTATACTGGTTAAATTCTTATTCAAGAATTTCTTTTTTATATAAATTAGTTGATTGATTTTTTCAAGAATTTTTGGGGAGCTCTTATTAAGTTTAAGTAATAGCTTACAAATATTGGATTGATTATTCAAAAAATCATTAGTAATTAACTTTTCACCATTTTCAAGTTTAATAGTTTTAACGATTCCTATTTTTTTCTGTAGATTGATATCATTAGGTTCTTTAATTAAAATCAACAAGAACTTGAAAATTATATCAATATCATCAGTGGTTTCGCAAGTAATTTCTTCAGATGCCAATAATTTGTTAAGGATTTCTAAGGAAATTTGTTTTTGGTACAATTGATTAGAAATCTTATTATAGAATCCATTAAAAAATGGCAAGTTTAAAAGGCTTATTATGGATGGGCAATTTTGAATGGGGGCAATTAATAAGTTTAACCATATCTTTTCATCAATCTCTTCAGAATTGAAATTTTCAGTCAAAAACCTAAAGATTTGATTCATATTCTCATAATTGTCCTTGTCAAAAGCTAAAGATAATTTGATCAAGCTTTGTAGGATCAAACAATGTTCTTCAATCGGGATATTGTAATTGATCAATTGTTGATAGAACTGCCAAAAATCATCAAACAATTCAATTTGACTGAGCTCTTGGCTGATCTCTTTAGTATCCAAAGACTTGGATTCAACCTTTTTATGTTCTTGTTCAATTTCTTGGAAGTTTATAAATCTATCAATTAAAGTAGAAATTAAATCAGACTTGTTTAGCATGGGATTCAAATTTATAAATACTTTATTCAATAAGTCATTTAAAGTACTAAAATGGAAATCATCTGGAAAAATTTGTATAATCACATCAATCAAATAGGATTGAGCCAAAAGATCTTTACATTGAATGATCTGTTCTGTTATTATAGGAAAGATCTTTTTCTTATAATAAAGGGTTGGAGAATAACTTTCATCACTATTAAAATCATCAATAATTTGTGACAAACGAACAAGATTAGACCCCACCAAAATCTTTAATTCTTTTCTTTCTTTATACCTTAATTCCCGTTCAGAAGAATGGCCTTGATGCTGTAATCTAACCCATAATTTATTCATCTCGATGAAATTAGTAATTAAGAAATCAACCGTTTGATTAAACTCTTCTTGAGTACTGATAGGTAATAAATCTTTAATTCGTTGACTTAAATAGTACCTTAAGAACAACCCTCTAATAGGACTCTGTACCCCTCTACACATCTCAATCATATCCTTCATTATGGCTTCACTGGGAGCATCATTAGTGGACATAAAAGTGGTTCCAATGGCAATCATCATATAAAGTCTAGGAACTATGTTACCACTATACTGGACCAATTCATATAAATCAGACAAAAAAGGAGTATCTCTATTCTTTTTTTGCTTAGCCTTATAAGACAGTAATAAATGATTACACAAGTAATCCATTGAATCAAAGATGGAGATGTATAACTCATAGTATTGTTTGGGGGATAACTGATTGATTCGGAGCTCATTTAAAAAATTGGAACAATGCTTAAGAGCCTGCAATAAATTGTTATCATCCAAACATTGTTTCATCAAATTGGATTGATGGTTGATATTACTTAAACAACCTTGCAATAAAGACTTACTGTCTTTGTTCATGATGGGCTTACTTGGTGTCCTTACCGGTGATTAATCGATAAATAAGTGGTTTTGGGTAGGGTCGCACGGGACGTGCAAGACTCATACGGAGAGGGTTTAGTGTGTAGAAACAAAGTAGCAGAATAATATGTAGATATATCTAAATGTATGTATAAACTATTACCCAAACCAATTACGGTGGCCTATAATACAAATTAAAATAAAAATTAGTTAATAAAACCAGCTAAGTCATGGATAACCATACCGGCAATAGCAGCAGATATTAAGGTAGCAATAGCCCCACAAATAAAAGCAGAAATAATATTGGCAGAAATATCTTTACCTCTAGAAGGACATAAAGCATTCAATACCCCAAGAGTGATACCAATTGAACCAAAGTTAGCGAAACCACATAAAGCATAAGTAGCAATTAAAGTACCTCTATCACTCATTTGATTGAATGGAGCTTCATTGATTAATCTACTGTAAGCAACAAATTCATTTTGAATAGTTTTAGTAGCAATTAACGTAGTAATATGTAAAATTTCGTCTCTTGGGGTACCTAAAAGGAATCCAACTGGGTATAAAATATAAGAAGCCATTAATTCTAAACTTAATTGATTAATATTCCAGAAGTTACCGAACCAAGTTAATAATCCATTAATTAAAGCAACTAATGCAATGATACACATACATTGAATCATTAAAGTACCAGCAATTCTTAAACCTAAACTAGCACCATCAGCAAAAGCTTGTAAAACATTTTGAGGAGCATCAGCTCCTTCTTCCTTTTTAGGGAAAACAATTTTACCAGCAGTTAAAGGTTCTTCAGTTTCAGGAAATCTTAATTTAGAAACAGCTAAAGAACAAGGAATTGACATTACACATGATGATACTAAAGCTTGAGGATTTAACCCTAAACCAATATAACCAACCAAAACAGAACCAGAAATAGTAGCAAAACCAGCACACATAACTTGATGTAATTCAGCTTCAGTTAAATAAGGTAAGAAATCTTTAACTAAAATAGCTGATTCCCCTTGACCAATAAATGGAGAAGCAGCAGTTACAATAGCTTCAGCACCAGATACTCTTAAAGCCCAAAAGAAGAAATAAGCAAATTTACCAATAGCCCATTGAATAACTCCAAGGTAAAACCAAATATGAACAAAAGCTACAAAGAAAGCAACTGCTGGTAATACAGAGAAGAAGAACCAAGTTTTATTAGCAATTTCTTCAGTAGTTAAAAATGCAACCCCATCTTTAGCAAATCCTAATAATAATCTAGCTAAAGTAGAAATGAAATTAAAAATATCATAACCAGCTTTAGTTCTTAACACAAATAAGGCAATAATAAATTGCATCAACATCCCACCAATAACAGTATTCCAATTAATTTTAGAATGTTGTCTTGAACTAAGAAACAAACAAAAGATAGCTACAATGATTCCAAAGAATGAAACAGCTCTATCTTTTCTTTGAGAATAAGGAGTTTCAGTAGGAACAAAAGTACCAACTAACATTACTGCTACTGTAACAGCAGCCCCAAGTAATAATCTTTGATATCTTTGAGGACATATTTTAGTATAAAGGATATTAGTACAATATTTCCAAGGAATAGATACTAAATGTAATAATTGATGTAATATTTTCCAATGGAAAGTAATAAGTCTAACCATAATCATCCCCCATAAGACAGTTGGAATTAACCAACCAGGTCTTTGCTCATCTTGAATAAGAATAGCTAACCACCAACCAGTAAAGAAGCATCCAATAATAATATGCCATATAAGTGAATAGTATGGAATATGAGATTTAACCCATCCCCAACTATACTTCTTTCTTCTAGGAATTTCTTCTGATTCTACATCAAATTCTTTTGAGGCCAGATGCTGCTCATCGGCCATTGAAATATTCTTCTCTACATCAACCAGTTGATTTTTTGAATCGATTTGAACAATCGATTTATTAGACCTAACTGGTTCCATCTTAATTGTCCCACTCTATACGATTTTTATCAACCTTATTAATATCAAAGGAAATGCCCCTGTTAAAAATTTTTTATTTTTCCCTACCAGTGCTTTATTATTAAGGCACCTGTCAAACTTCGGGGAAGAAAGTAAAAAAAAAAAAAGAAAAAAAAAAGCAGCAGCTAATGTAGGTTCACAGGACACAGATGATGTCAACTACCAGACAACTATTACAAGTAAAAACGGAGAGAGAAACTGCAACTAGCACTAAACAATAGAAACAGAATTCCAGAAGTTTGATGGACTATCAGGAGTACTTATAGAAGGCGGAGGAGTAATGGGCATAGATAAGACAAACCATAAAAATGCCTATTATCCATAGGGATATGAAAAAAGAAAGTGCTCTTTTTTTTTTCTTGAATTTTTTTTTTCTTGATTGATAACGAGATCGTAAAGGGAAATCAAAAGAGTGAAACGCTGAGGACAAGACATTTCGGTAAGCGGCGGTGGTCCGAGGTGGCCCCGGTGGGTCGACGCCTTGGTGGTGTGGTAGCCTGGTGGTGTGGTAGGTGTGGTAGCCTGGTGGTGTGGTAGTGGTGTGGTAGCCTTGGTGGTGCAATTGGTGGCATCAGCCATCTATTGAACCCTGTCAATCCCGAACGACGAAGGCGCCTGCTGCTGCCGCATGGGAATGAATTTTTGTAGCTGCTGCAGCGCTAACCGAGAGATTTTCGGTTCATCCCTGATAAATCCTTTGGCAGCGAAATGAGAGTTGTGCCATTACACATTACCGCAGGGATACTATGAGAACAAAGCTAACTCTCATGTATGCTTCGAGGATTTACGGGCCTACAATATGCATAAAATATATTATCTCCTATTGGAGTATATCAGTACCAGATCTAAATGGTAATTAGGGTTTCATTTATATACGGCACTCTTATCGGCAACTATCCAAATGCCTTATTATGCGGGAGCGTGGCATCAACAATAGGCTACGGTTAGTAACCAGTGACCCACAGGAGCCTTATCATTTTGTACTGAGTGGTTTCAAACTAGTTACTGGGGATCTAGGTGGTGTTCCAAGGGGACTCTCCACCATATCAAGGTTTCTCGTAAGTGGCTTACATTATTGTTTCTTCTGCCTTTTTTTTTTTTTATTTTTTTTTTTGCAACCTTTTTTTTTCCCCGTTTCTTATCAGTTACATCGTCGCAACACGGCTCGATATTTCTAATTATCGGATTTATACTTATCCCTTGATTCAATTTGGTCGACAGAGTTAATCTCGTTACTCAACCCCATAAGGGTCTTCAGTAAGATTTCAGTGGTACCTATCATTGGTCTAAGTAGTAATAATGGTGATTTCTTCAATAATAATTTAACCGAGTCTTCATAATTTTCACTATCATTCACATTCTCCAATAATTTCAAAAATTCTTCTCTTGTTAAATTATAATTCTTCCCAATTGAATTAAAACTTAACTTTATCCCTTGTTTGAAATTTTTAGGTTGGTTAGAATAAAGACTGATTAACTTGGCTTCTTCAAGTTCTTCTTCACTGCTTTCATAATCTTCTTCTTCCACCTCAGAATATTTTTTGTTACCACTATAAATATTTGAATCCATTGGGACATTTTTATTCAATCTCATTGAATTCTCTAGTAAGTTATTACTAAGACTATTGGGTCTTTTGTTATCATACTCGTGTTCATAATCTCCTTCGTAATCATAATTATCATGCTTAGTCTTGACTACCGGTGATCTGGCTTCATCACTCTTATATTTCCGTGATTTAGATCCTGTTCCTCCTAACATTTCTTCTCCTTGCTCTAATATATTTTGAGTTCCATTTGTTAGTTTATATCCCAACTTTAATAACTCAAAACTAGTAGTCTTTAAAAATTCTTTTCCTGATTTATTTAATTGCTTGTAAAAATTAGCATTATTTAAATCATTAATATCATTAATAGGTAAAGTCATAAAATGCCTAAAAGATCCACTAATGTTAATTATTGGCTTGAAAAGTTCAACCCCATTAAATAAATTAATTAATTGAGTCTGCTGAATATTAGGCAACCATTGCTCAAAAAGCTTGATGAATAAATTGTCCATACCCTTGATTCCATACAATTTAATACTATTAAGATTTATAAGCAACCCATTTATGTTGATTAAATTCAATAACTGGTTGAACTCCCCATTTTTCAACCCAATAAAGTTGATCTTCTTGGGTTTATAATCAATTTTGATCTTTAAATTATTGATGATTTGGAATTTCTTTAGATAGATATCTTCCTCCAACTTTTCCAAGTGGAATCTACTATCGTTGAATTTGAAGAACCTGACCAAAAACTCATTTGTATCTTGGTCAATAAACAAACGAACCGGAAGTATTGATACTTTCATTATAGTTTCACTGAAGTTCAAGTTGATAGGTTCCCGACTAGTCACAATATTTAGCTTGAACATATTCTTACCAATCTCTTTTTCTCCCATGCTACTCATGTAGGTCAAATATTTATTCCAGGTTGAGTTCACCAAGTTATCATAAACAGTCACTAGATCAACCAATATCTCGATCTCGTTTAAGACTTCATAGTCACCTTTGCTATCGCTGTTTTCATATGTGATAGGGTCTTTGATAGGATCTCGTAAAGATAATATTGTCATATTGATATCGATATTTTTCAACTCTATTGACATTTTGTGTTTATTAGACCTCCTTAGTTTCAAGTCTTTATATCCATTAGATTCAATATCTTCTTCATTCACCTGTTTGTTGATATTACTGGTAAGGTGATTGGGATCCGTCCCTTTAGGTAACGTAACATGAATTGATTGGAACAAAGTCTCTTCTATTACTTCCAACCTGTCATCGCTTTCGTCAGCATCTCGTGTAGAGGTAGAATCACCATGGTTCTCGCTTTCATTTACGTGATCTGCAGACCCACTGGTATTCTTCTGACCCATATCTCCAACCAATTCGTTAGATTCTTTTTCTACTCTTTTAACAACGCCTTTGATAACTTGTCTCGTTTGCTTCCAATCGTATCCATCATACATATATAAATTGAGACATCCCAAATTTACGGTTATACTAATGGGATTTATTTGTACAGATCCGGCAGGTACAATTCGATTGAAGTAATTATCCTGAATTTCAAATGTACCTTTTCCTTCCTCATTCAACCCCAAGTTTTCAAAATCATCATTCATTTCATGCACTGGTTGATCCTTGTCGTAATATTCATCGACTATTTCAAGGTCTTCCTGGTCATTGTCTCCAACTTCACTCAGAACAGAATTGCCACCTGGCTTCAGGTCAACATTGGATTTGAATTCAAGTTCCTCAATTCCAGCAAATACATCGGTATCTTCATCTAGCTTGACTTTAAATTTTTCGTTTTCAGATAATATTATAGGCATTTTTAAGTCATTGAAAAATTGAGTCAAAGTATGGAATGAATCACCGCAAGTTTCTAAGTTAACCTCATCCAAGTTAATTTTTATATCAAAAATAGCTGGCTTGTTATATGCTTTAGCATTAGCTTGTTGTTTGGCTAGCTTCTCTTTATTTAGATTGTATGTTATTCCAAAATGAAGATTATTAACTTTACCAATATTTAAGAAACCCTTTCTCAAATACCAATTCATAGCAGATCTGGAAAACTTTTCCTTAGGATTGATAGCTTTTATTTCTTTAGTGTCATCTATTAATAATAATGACAAATCCCTCACAGTAGACTTGACATGAACCTGGTCATTTCCAAGCATTATGTCCGAATTTAATTTTCCAAATACTAACACTAATTTACAATCGAGATGGTGTGGGGTAACTCCCATCGTGCAATCACTTAGAAGTATTCTAATATCTGTCTTTCTTAAACCCTTTATAGTTTCCGGCTCCTTATTGTCTACTGCATAATTGTTGCGGCCAGGATCATTATTTAGCTTGTCATCCTTTTGGAAAAGTTTCAACCAAGGGGTACAAAATTCTAATGAAAACTTTTTTAGTTTTATATCGAAAATTCCATTCTTTGTAGAGCCCTCAATCAACGGCGTGGGTTTTCTACTGATATCTTCAGCACTTTCAAAGCTATAGATTATCTTTTCCTTCACGTCATTGAAATTTCTGGAAATCGATAAATCATTGACCAACAAATAATAGTCTCCATTCAACTTGAATATCTGGAAAGTGTCTATTCTTGTCTTTAAGTCACCAAATAAATCACCAACGTTATTCAAATCTAAATTCATAGCCTCAAATATAACCCTGAAGTCACATAAGGATCTCAGATTATTTATTGTTACCCTTTTCCTTAATTTCTTTGGGTTATAGGTAGACACCATTCTCAATGTCGAACCAGTATTTGCTAATATATCATGAAGATTATACCTCGTAGGTTTAGATTTAATATCATCGCTGAGTAATCCTAAGAGTCTAGTAATATCTTTCAATTTATTGAAATCGATCTCTGCGTTAAGCTTATTGACCATAATAGTGATTGATGCATTCATTATTAAATCTCTCGAATTACCAAGACTAGAATAGCTTTTGAATTCTTCTGGCTTCGTAGACAATATCAAGTTGGATATTGTTCCGATTTTACTAGTTTCCCCGTCAAAAATAGATTGTATTATAACTTTCTGACATTTTAATTCATGGATTAACAGATTGAATGACATAGGAAGTAAGTGTACACGAAGTTTAGATGATGAAGGGAGCAAATTTAAAGTAATATTGATATTAGAAGTTTGGAATATTATTTGACTTTTTGTCTTATTACCGTTATTTCTAGGACTGTTCCTAATACTATTCGACTGATGATCAGAAAGGTTCCCCAGTTGTTTGTAGGTATCGATATTATCCATTAACCCCTTGATATTTGCAACGATAATATTAACAGATGAAGACAAGTCGAGTAAATTAGAAAGCGAATAGGCATTTAAGTTAATATGCAAAACTTTGGATAACAAGGTGGTAAATTCGTTGACCTTAAGGTCGCTAGAAATTTTTGAAAATAACTCAAATCTAATGTCTGCTTTAGGAGCTTCAGAAGACTCTTCTGTATCAGGAGTCTCGAACTCAAAAAGATTTTGGACATTGCCATCATTTGTCTGTATCAAACTGAATTTTTCTATTCCACCGTACTTCAAGGTATCACGTTTTTGCTTGATATTGAAATTATTCAAGCTAAAATACAAATTGTTCTTAGGTGCAGCTAGCGTTCCATCAAGATGAATTGCAGAGGTAACGCTGACTATAATGCTAGAAACATGGAGCCGATTGAAGAAGGGAGCATCATCCGTGGTTCCGTTGTCACCATCGCCGTTTTCAGTGTTATCCTCCGAGCCATAATCATCATCATATGTCTCATTGAGATCTTCTGATGAGCTATATTGAGGAGGAGATCTAGCTGATGACTGCAGGTGTGTTGATGTTTGCTTTCTCTTTTGATATATTTTTAGTTTCAAACCACGAGATACACTGTTAATTACAGAAAGAACAGTTGGGACCAACGGGTTACAAGATAAGACCAATTTGTCTATGCTAACAAATAAATTAATAATACTGTTTAACCCTTCAAATTCAAAATTCAACTCATTTATATGCAAAAGTACGGTATCCAATTTATCAGGACCTTTAAGGGAAGTGGCAGGGTTCACATTATTTGGTTTGAAGGACTGTGATGTAGCACTCATATATATGGAACTTGCTTCCTCGTGGGTAAACACCATGCTATTCATTAATGAGGATTTCTCCTTTGCCTTTTGATTATCACATTCCTGACCTTTCTCATTATCAGCGTCGTCGTAAGCGTCATCCGAGTCATCGTTATCGTTATCGTAATCATCATCATCGTCATCGTAGTCATCACTTGTATCACTATTAGTTGAGTCTGCAGTCTTATCAGGGGCCTGATGGTCACATTTCTCGTAGTCACCAGGATTAACCCCATCCTTAAGGTTGATAATTCGAGTCCCAGTAATCTTCAAAGATCTGGTTCCATTAACAGTAACTAAGAATGCTTCATCCACTTTGATCAAAAAATCAGTAAACTCCGTAACAACCTTAATATTGATATCTTTGATTTTGACCTGTAATCTCAGCAATGCCATATCAACAGCTTTTTGCATCACTCCACTTAATGCTGAAGGCTTAGAAGCAGAATTTACTCTAGCATCAGGTCTGGTATCAGAGCCATTTCCACTCTCATCACCGGCCTCATAGGCATCAGAATCCTCTGCAATAGACCCTTGTTCTCGATCATTTTCAAGGGCATCAACCATTATGGTATTAGCCAAATCAGCAGTGCTCTGAGCTAGCAGCAATTGTACACTTTTGGTAACATCTTCACCCAAATCCAAATTAGGAGCTACCACGATATCTAACCCCACGGCATCAACTATTACACCACCCATAACACCACCAGATAATTCTAAGCTCCCCAATTGCCCATACCTAAGATTACAACCAGGTAGTTTACCAACCTTCTCAGGGTCTATGGAGACATCTTTTAAATGGATATTATTTAGGGAAACTTGTTCTAAGTTGGGCAAGTCAATCTCCGAAAAAAGTGATAGCTGTTGTAATACATATAATAACAATCGTTTTTGAAGGTTTTGTGGTAGCCACTGAGGACTCATACTTCTAATACAATAGAATTACCGGTTATCGTACACTGACTCGAATGATTATGTTTTACAGATTAGATAAGTGTCGCACAGTGCATAAAGATGCGCAACCGCATATATTACTATACAAGAGTTCCAAAAGGAGTGGGCTTCCAGTCTTTGTGTTCTTCAAATAAGTAGTACTGATGGGTGTTTGTAGTTTCAGGACGAGAAGTATCTGATTTGAGCTTTTTACTAGGGGGTTCCTGAGAGTCAGGGGACTCACTCTGACCAAGTATATCCTCTAATGATTCTACTTGATCAAATGATTGTAAGCGATTATGTTTCTCTATGGTATTGATTTGACTCTTAATGGTGTCATGTAAGCCATCTGGTAGCTTGAGACAAGACATTTCTTGTAGAATAATAAGTTTGAAGTCGTTAACCATGTCAGAGATTTGCTGCAAGATTGATTCTATGAATTCAACTTTAGTTATAGGGATACCATTGATCAGTAGCTTTTCTCGTTGGTTGAATAGATCCTGAACTAGATGGGCAATCCAGCTGGCAGCCTGAAATTTTTCAAAATCGGTCCCGAATTCAAATCCTAGTCTCCTGTCTATCGTGACTTCTAGTATATCAGGTCTATTACTGATCAAATGAGTGATCATTAGTTGGATTAACTGGTACTTTATAAGACCTCCAAACTCATCTAATAATGGAGCATATAATTTATATAATAAGTTCAAGTAGGAATTGAGTTTTTTCGATTTGGGCTTTTCTCGTTGGTGGTCTTCATTGGAGATCATAAATCCTTTAAATATCAACACCTTCAATACTACTGGTAGGTACTTATTGAAAAACGACTTTAGTTTTTTAATGGCTTTCCAATATTTGATTCCGGTATCACTCGAATTACCGTACTTATAAATGCAATTCAAATCCTGTTTTCTAATCTTCTTATACAACTTTAAATTACTAACTAGCTCTGTAGTAATTTCTGTTTGAATTTTGACTTGATCATTTACAAAAGATTGGTCTCGTGATACCAAAGCTGGTTCTTCCATTCCTTCATTATCACTATCTTCAAGATCTGAATCTATATCATCAATCTTATCCCAATAATTATCATATAACCAGTTTAAAGCATCAGTACAGGCCACTCGAAGTATATTTAAGCTAGGAAGGCCCTCATGAGTGGCCATGTGTCTTAATTCAACAAAGAAACTTGGGATTTGTAGGCTCTTAGCCAATTGATGTAATGGGATCGCAAAGGCTGATTGTTGTAATGGGTCCAATAAACCATTCACAAATCGAGTAAGTGCCAGCGAATACGATAACTGGAGAATGTTGGAATCAGATTGAACCTCTCTACCAGTACTAGCAGGGGCTGTGGTTGGATCTGATATACAAATAGAAGTTAATAGGGCCGTAGACTCAACAGCATGAGGTATTCGACCTCTAGAACTTAAAGCTTTAACTCGCTGAATCGCTCGCCTACGATAATCCTTTTCTTCGTTGAAATTAAAAAACCAGTCCTTCAAGGAGATCAATTCATCTATGCTTTTAAAAGTTACCACTGAGGGTTGCCTTCGTAGCATTCTTCCAATTTCATCGTTGTCTGCCATGGTTGTAGATATTTATTGATAGTGCGAGATGAGCGAGATTTTTGTTAAAAGAAAAAAAAGGTTGCAAAATTGCAACAAGCTTGTATTGAAAAATCTATAAAAGGAGTCAGACAAGACAAACAGTCATTATGGTCATTAAGATGGAATTGATCGAGGCACATATATAATGCAGGAAAATAACAAAAGAAATCACAAACAGTTCATAGAAGTGTCAAACCGAATTCATGTCTAGTTGATTCAATAAGCGTTTTTGCTCAAATGACAAGATTCTCTTTTTATTTTTAAAATTGGGTTTACTCAATGGATAAATGGAATGGGTTGCAACTTGTTCAGGATCCGTGGAAAAGTAGTTGGTATTTTCCATTTCATAAGAAGGAGAATCGGAAATTAGGGTTGTGGTTTCATTAATTTCATTGTAAGGGAACTTCAGATGCAAGATGTAGTCATCTTCGGAGGTGATACAAGGGAATTGAGAAGAGGAGGAAGAACCAACTGCGCTATCCCAACTGATCAATACCACTCCTAATAATACATTAACCAATCCAAAAGTTACCCACATGAGTTGTTTCCAAGTCATTATTTCATTTTGAATCAAGTTATTAAATATTAGATCATTGATTAGATTAATTAAATTGTAGACCAAAAAACATAATGGATAAAGAATTGAAGTAGATATTTGAGATAATCCTAAATTAAAAGCAGTTAGCTGACATCCAACAATAGCGAGCATGACTATTAATAAAGCATAAGGAGTAAAATTTCTAGTAATATTTTTAAAACTATGATTTTCACTGACGATTGTTTGGAAAATTACATCAACTAAGGATTTAGCAAATAAAAAGGTATGTGCGGTCAAAGTCCCAGAAATCAACCCAAAATTTATCCCTTTAATGAATTGTAATTTAGCTAATAATCTAAGGATTGACCTAGATTGTCTGATTTCTAATTTTTTATTCAAGTGATTGTTTCGATAATTAATGATTAAATTTATAAATAAAAGCATTCCAATTATTACAAAAGTGCCAATAAACCAAGTTAAAAATTTGAAACTAAATAATTTCGATAAAATTATGGCAAACCGTTTATTAACATCGTCATTGAATTGAGGGGGAGGAGGAGGGGTTGCATTACCATTATAGGCAATTACAAAGGCACCAATAGCAATGACTATGGTTCCAACAGCCAATTTCCACGTAAAACATTCACCAGGTAATAATAAACAACTTAATGAAGAATTGAAAATCAAACCAATACTCTGCAATGGAGAAAGGATTATCAATGGTAAAGTGGTGATTTGAATTAACGATCCCAAAATATTGGAAATTATGAACAAGAATAACCCAAACAACCACATATTTTTCTTCTTTTTATAATTCTGATGATATTTGTCATGATTATCCCCATCATTATCTTCCGATAGATGAAGTGGGATCAAATGGGACTTTCTTTGTAACGTTATACCCAACGATTGAATGGCTGATGACACCACCGCCACAAGACAGCCTAACACAATCGATGAGCCTGAAGATGCCATATCACCACCAGGCTATCTATAAAACAAGTGGCCGTACCAGTTAAGTGAAAGTAAACTGACAGCACACAAACCACAGTAAACTCGTAGTAGCTCCAATAAGACCACCAAAGAACAGGAAAAAAACAAAAAAAAATGAACACCAGGTAACACTCTTGGTCACCGAATTATACACACGTAGTTTAAACCAGCCCTGATCAATAAATATTCTACAGTAGCCGTCCACCAAGTGCCAGGTACACAAGTAACAAGATAGTATGGAGATTGACTAAAATAGAAATTTATGCTCGCGCCCCGCGCACTGTTTATATCAACGGCAGCACCATAAAAGGCTGAAGCGTACAAGAACGGTAACGGGGAGAGAATGGCACACGATGGTCTGGATGAAGAAACCATACTAGAAGTCAATCAACTTTTGATCCAACAGACCCCAGACAGCTTCACGGCTGCATTAGATAAACTTCATCAGTTACTCCTGTCAATATTACCGCAAATAGAAACATATCGAAAGTTCCCTCTCAGCAATAACAATCGGTTGAGTAAGTTTATTAAACTTCAAGATAACTTCAGGTACAATTTGACGAGCCAGATGATTAAAAGTCACGGCTGGCTATATCAACAATTAGACGGGATAGATTCTGAAACCATACTTGTATATAATCGATTATTACAAGGGCTATTATTGATCCATCCACCATCCCGAAGCTGCTTTAGTAGTTGTCAGGAAATGAGTAAAGTGATACAATTTATTGAATTGGACAATTCCACTGTTTCCTTTGAAATCACCATAAGTTTTATATCTACTCTTCTACATGTTCTCTTGAAGAATCTTGATAATTTTAGAGTATTTGAAAAGTGCAATGGGTGTTCAATTATAATTAAAAAGTTGGACTTATCCATGGCCAACCAACAATTATTGAACTTTAAGATAATTGAGTTTCTACTATTTTATCTAAGTGATGAAGATGCTCTTGAGTTTTCTCACAAGAAGTCAATCTCGGAGAAGTCCAATTACTTTAGAGATGATTTTCCCGACATTGATAACTTGGTCCAATCACTTAATGACTTGAAGACCATATAAGATTACATGAGGGAACACATAGAACAAGCTACGATGATATGAACTCTTTAGACTATAATAAACACTTGTAATACCATATCTTACTCTCACCTGTTCTACTATTCCCCCATGCGAATGTGCCCGTATTTATACCTTGCGCGATGGCATATTGTTTATTTTGAATACCAGTGATGTATACTTATATGGAATACTTGCAGAAGTGTTTTTACAAATCCACTGGGTGGCAAGAAGATAATATCTTTGCCAACATTACTGGCAGCTCCCAAGCCATTTTGGATTTTGGTATACCGAATGGTGGAAAGGTTGATATTTCTTCCAAATCTTCAGATTATTCTGCTTCTAGTTTTACTTTATCCAATTATAATGTTATTAATGGGTCGTTAGCATATTTATATTCTTCCATTCCTTTAAAGAACACCTTGGGCACAAAAAATGTATCACTTCAAGAAGCCATTTCGGGGTTTAAAATTCTTGAACCTAATGATAATTCCTCATCCTCACCATCTTCTACTCCATCATCAACTCCCATGGCAGTTAATTCATCATCTGATTATCATAAGAATTCCTTATTGTATGGGAGAATGTATTTCCCCGGGTCTGCTTTAGAAGCCATGATTATTAAACGGTTATCCAAACAAAGTCAATTACTTATCAAATCCATCAGTAATCCAAACTTATCTAAGACAGGAACAATGATAATTTATTTGCAGAATAATACTTCCAAATACCTGAGAGAATTTGTATATTCTACCAATGAAGCATTAATTGGGTTTAGATGCTTATATAATTTTGGACAGAGTCCTCATGACCAGCGTTATCCTAATACAAATAGTCGAAAATTTCCATCTCAACCATTACCAATAATACCAAAACTTGATAATTCTATGGTTTCAATTGGTGCTGAGATTTGGTACGCTGCCATGACAATGAGTCCTGGATTATCTACGGCTTTCAGATATGCTACCCGATCCACCACCACTGGGAAACCACTAACTATGACTATAGCTTGTAATCCAATCTTGGGACAAATCTCCTCCACTTATACCGTCAAAACGTCTGTGGCATCAACATTCAGTTCAAAATATGATTTTAATTTGTATTCTTATTCTAGTAATTTATCATTAGGTCTCGAACTTTATAATTATTCCAAAAGAGCTTCTCCTTATAGTAACTCCAATGAAATTGTTAATTCATCATCAAATTTGCTTTTAATACCTTCAAATTCTCAATCAGTGTCGATGACCCCCCAAAATTCAGCTTCCCAAGAACCTGAATATACGGTAATTAATCCTTCAGGTCAAAGAGAAACGGTAATGTCTGCATTTCAACATCTTGTCAATGAAAGTGACTTTTCTTCTGTCATTAAACTTTCCACAAGCTTAAATGATAAGATGGTCAAATTACTTTGGGAAGGTCGTTGCAAGGATTTTCTTGTGAGTGCTGGTACGAGACTAAGTTTAAATCCAGTAACCAACCAACCTGAGTTTAATAAGGTTGGTATATCTTTTTCTTACGCATCTTAATGACTACATGTACTATTAGGTTATAGGTTGTAGACTATACACTATACCATTAACGATCCGGGTAACCTCTCTACATTTTTTTTACGCTTTTTTTTTTCTCACTAATTTTTCACCTTTTCTCAATACCACAGAATTGTTTTATACAACAGGAGGTTAATATTACTAGTAATATGAACAACCAGGAGCTTTATCGTCTTTTCAAAGACTCAAAGCTTGCTCAGGTGGCCAAACCTTTGTCCAAAAAGTTGAGAGGTGGTCAACAAGGACCCACCCATCAAATCATTTATACTCCCAAATCCAGTGCTCTTAGATCAGATTTTGGGATTAAAACTGCATTGCCTAAACAGATTGGGTTTTCTCATATAGTTTTCAATGATATAGATAACGCCAAAAATATGCCTGATGTTGAGAAATACTCAGGGCCTTTTTACAACAGACTCAAATTTCAAGAAATGGGGATCCCAGTAAAAACTCAACATAATAGTAATCCATTATTCAAATCAGATTCCACCAAGACTCCAACCAATGCCAAAGAACTTGATGAATCTATTGAAGATTCGGTGACTTTTGGATTAAACTTGAAGACCAATACTCCAACTCATAAGGTAAAGAAGGCCTTACAAAATAATCCTGATCTTTATAGACAGTTTAATGATTGGATGATAAAGAATCATCCCGATAAATTGATATCGAATGTATCTAAGAATGAGACAAAATTAGTGAATGAGTTTTTAAATACTAATCGTAACCTTACAAAATCCAAAGTTAGTCTTTTACGTAATAATACCAATGGATTTAGAAATAGAATTCAGGGTACTGGTGGATTCTCATATTTACAAAAAGGAAGATTAACTAATACTCCGAATGGTATCAAATATGGATCGGTTGCTCCTGGTAGAATTGTAGATACCAGAGATGCTGCTATTGGTGGATTCATAGCTAATATTAGTGACCATACTTCATTACAAAAGAACTATACCAAGAATTATCCTGGTAAACATCAAAGGCAATTTGTGGTTCCATTCCAATTAACTCATGCTGAAATTACACAATCCGGTAAAGTTAAATTGGAAGCTAATGGGGTTCAAACTGGTTCTTGGGTGAATGATATGAAATTAAATGATACTATGTATCAACCAACAAATTCCAATGTTCGTGGGGCCAGTGAAAGAATGGCGAATGATATGAAACAATTTTCAAACTTGTTAAGTGTTCTTGAAGATCTGCCAAGATCTGATAACAAGAATTAGTGGCCAGTTATAAATTGTTAAAATCTTGTATATATGTATATAATTATTTTTATACTATAAATGACTATAACGTAAAGACTATATTACAAATATTAATTTACAATTTTCTCTTTTTACCAGTTCCTGTACTTGATGCTATAAATCCTGTCATTTTCCGCTCCTCCTGAACAAGCTCTGATCTTATATTTTCTGCTAGTTCTTCATCTAGCTTCCCGTCAACCTGATACCATAAATTTAGACTGGATGATCTAACCCCTTTCTCTATAATTCCTTTCATGTATTCTTTGACCTCTTCGGCAGGTTTAAAGCTGTTAGTAACAATAGGAACAAATTTTACCGGGATCTCGTGAAGTTGAAATGATACCGGAGTGAACCTAATTTCTGGCTCTTCTGGGGCCACAAGTTTCTTGGGGGGCCTATTAACCGGTTTTTTGGATTTCTTTCCCCTTGAAGTGGCAGGTGGTGGTCTTCTTCTAGTCCTGGAACTTGCTGGAAGAGATTCTGCTTCATTTACTTCTTTACCTTCTTCAAGCTGTTTTTGTTTCTCTTCTTCTGCCTTTTGCTGTTGGTCTTCAGCTTTTTTCTTTTCTTCTTCTTCTTCTCTCTCCTTTCTTTCCCGTTCTTCAACGGCTTTATTATATTTTTCCAAATCAGCTTCATAACGGTCTACTTCGTTCGAATTATGAATCCAGAGGAAACTAATTAAGATATCCCTTTCATCACTACTAGTTTTTGATGGGAGTACTTCACACACAGCATTATTAGGAATCAAATATCTTACATTGGGGTTTTCCACAAATTCAAATAAAAGTGTAGCATTCGTGAGATACCTTTCTTGAAATGCAGTCAATCTGTGATCTTTCTCTTTCAGGTATTTGGAGACCTTAGTTTGTTTCTTTTCTTTAAGAAATGATTTTAGTTTAAAAGGAACATTGGGGTTCATCCTAAAGTTTGGCACAAGAAATGGATGTGGAGGTGGTCCCATTTCCTTAGCCCTTGCAGCATAACCTTGAAAAATTACCAATTTTTCTCTTGGTGCTTCACCAGTAGCTATTTCCTCCATCAACTTGGTCAAACCTGGATCTAACCTGGCTAAGGAGTTCAAATTCTTAATAGTTTGTAAGTTTTCTTGAGAATCCAAATCATACTTTCCCTTCTTGGGGCCCTGTGATGTCTTTGGTTGTGACAATCCTTGAGTCTGTGAGCTCTGGCCCGTATTAGGAATGATACCACCACCCATAGTATTTACCTGTGGATTTATGGGTACAGTAGCCATTGAGGAAGAAGGTGACGACCCAGGACCATTCGAAACATCATCCTTTTGAGTCAACAACGATTTGGAAGAAAGACTTTCTGTAGACATATGTGACAATGGGGCATTATTAAGGCCCTCATTAGGCATCGGAGACCCGGTAGCCAGCTTGTTAGGCCCTTGGGCGGAACCAATATCCCTATTTACCTCAATAGAATTGGATGGTATAGGAGTTGTATTTGACAGAGCCTGAGAATCATTTTCAGGCGTTGGGGAAATGTCTTTAGAAGCAGCAACGTTTGCGTCTTCTATGCTGTTCTTGTTCTCTTGAATCAGAGCTTCCGGCTGATCAGAGCCACGTCTCGAAAGTTGTTCGGGGACCTCCACTTGACTATCACCCTCTAAATCAGGTTTACTTGGTTCGCTGGTGGTCTCCGCCGGATCATCAATGTCCATTCTATCATCTACCTTAGCTTCTTCTTTCTCTGAAGAAGGTGCTGGTGGAACTGGCCCAAGAGTTTGGGGCTCATCATTATCATTATTCTCTGAATGCTTAGCATTACTTGTATCAGCGGGCACATCAACAGGTGCATTACCATTAGCAGGAGGAGTTAGTTCCCGTGGAACATCATCTACATTTTCAGCAGGTTCCTCCTTTACTGCAGCAGCTTTAGTGGTATCATCATCTTTTGCAGCCTTATCAGACCTTTCATCTTTTGCAATGAACATCCTGACCTCAAAAGTATGAGGACCCAAAGTCAATCCAGCATCAGAAAGTTTCACCATCACGTCTCTTGCATTGACATCAGCTCCTAGTATAGGAGGCCTTTCAAAATCTGCCTTGGCTAATTTGTTTTCATGCAACATTTTCTTGGTATAAGAGCTCTGCTTCAACCAATAGAGCTTAAACATGGGACCCACATTAATATAAGTATGACGTGATTTCATCAACGATCGATATAAGACTCCAGAGTCTTTGACAGTGAGTGGATTCTTAAGAACATCTTCATAATGGCCATACGCTGGGGTGTTGTAAGAAACTGGTAGCCCAGAGACCACATCAAAAGGTCTGACAATCGACTTAGAAAGCTGTTCTTGTTCCTTTTCGATCTCTTCCCTCTTGGCAGAGGTGATTCTTCTTCTCATACGAGGAGCCATCTTTAGTGGTTTGTTACAAGAAGTAACAATTTTTGGAGTTGCGAGACCTTGAAAAATCTGAGACGCACTCGCGAGGTAGCATACATTATATGTGTAGTATATACATTATATGTTTTATCACAAATCTCTATTTACTCTTCTATGTCTAGTTGTTCATCTATTTCGTTGCTTCGTGTACCTTTTGTCATTTATCTAGCTTGTTCAGGAGCTATCAAATAATAGTGATCAGATCTTCTCTTCTAAAGCTTCCAATCCTACATTAAACAGCTTGATCATTTGATCTAGTTCAGCCACCAATCTTTGTTTGGGAGTGGAATCTATAAAAAACTCACCATTAATACTTGGAATAGGAGGAAACCTAGTTCTGGAGAAGTTAGATGGTGACATACTTGTCCCTAGCGGCTTTGGAACCGACAAAGAGCTAGGAGTTTGTAGTGATGGAGCAGTCATCTTTCTCTGAGGAACTGGATGTCTGGTGATAACATTGGAAAGGGATTCAGATCTCTCTCTATTCATTTGTGGAGTACCGGACTTTTCGTCTTTTTCTTGAAGGCCCTCATTGGATACAAATGAATCCTTTTCTGTTACTGGTGTCATAGATACACTACTTCCGAATTGTGAAGGTTTGACCCCGAATTGATTTGTTCCGTCTTGATGACCATCCTCTTCATTTCCATTTACTCCATTGTTAGTTAAAGCAGAAAGTGAGTTTACCGTGTTGCTTGGGGTGGGCATTTGAATGTGAAATCCAGGACGTGCTCTTCTTTGTTTCAGGTTAGCTGCAATAGGAGGGTTAGGTCCTGATGAGCCATTTCCAAGGGGATTAGCAGCTTGATTAGTTGCACCATTATTTTCATTGGCCTTAAAATTAATAGGTTGAAGTAATGGATTAGAGGAACTATTGGAATTAGTCTGTAATGCTTTCATTGATTTCGAGGGTGAATTGGTTCCACTATTATTCATCAAACCAGTATTGGCGGGTGGTTTGGGCGATGGGCTTTTGTTGTTGTTTAAAGTGGAGTATGGAGGAGTATGAGGGGTGGGATCACCTGAATTACTGCCGTATGAATTGGATATTGTTTTCTTTCTGGTTCTATTAGCATTTTGATTTGTAGAATATCTTGTTTCTAGGTTCCCAGAAGCCGATTGTGAATGATATAATGCAGGAGGTTTGTTAAGATGTGGTTGACCATTCAGTGAAGCGGTCTGGGAAGTAGCAGAAGTTACAGAGGATAAATTCTGTAACTTGTCGATGTCAGGGATTTCAATAGTGGGGGATTCCATTCTTTGCTCACTTTGGTGACCAGATAAAGATGGAGGTGGGAGTTCAAAATGGCTGGGGATATTACCGTTTTGAGTTGACATCTCTGGAGACTCTTCAAAGAGACTTTGCAATGATTTTGGAATTTCATTATTCTGTACTGGGGTTTGCCGAGAGGTTTTATCAATGGTTTGATTTCTTGAAGATGGATAATTATTATCGGCGGTATTAACATTAGTATTATTATCAACCTTTAATGTTGGCTCTGTTTGATAAGTATCATTAGTTTTATACTCACCCAAGTCATAGGTCGAGTCAATTTGAGATTCAACCTGATTTATATCAATATCATTTTCTATAATATATTCCCTACTACTCAAAGAATCAAAATCCCATTTAACTTGAATATTATTATCATCTTGGTTGTTAGGTTCATGTTGTAATTCATGACCCAAATCTTTATCTAAACTTACAAATGCCGTTGAATCTCTTCTTCTATTGTTATTATCCCTCCATAATAAATATCGAGAAATAACTTCTTTAAGCATGTAAGTAGCATGACCTTTATAAAATCGAATGAATTTACATTTTAAAAGATCATCAGCCAGAGGTCTTTCGTCAGGATTTTCATCAAGGCATAAGGCTATTGCTTCTTTCAAACCAGGAGAATAATCCCTACCTTCTAATCTTGGTGGAGTCAGTTTTGAAATCATTTGCATAGCCCACATGGCATCTTTGTCACAATAAGGGGGATTACCAGTGGCTATCTCATAAAGAGTTATCCCTAAAGACCATATATCAGCTTTTGAATTATAAGTATCCCCTTCCCGAATGACTTCAGGAGCCATCCAATATGGTGTACCTGCCATGGTAGTTCTTTTTAATGAATTTGATGTTACCTTAGCAGCCACCCCGAAATCACATAATTGAACATTACCTTCTTTTGATATTAAAATATTGGCAGCCTTCAAATCTCGATGAATCACTCCCATTTTATGAACAGCCGAAAGCCCTATCAAGGTTTCCCGTGTAATTACAGCAATATATTTTTCTTCAAAAATTCCTGCCTTTAATAAAGTCCTAACCGATCCACCAGCACAATAATCCATTATAATCCATAACCGAGTATCATTCAAGATCGAGCCATAATAATGGGTCACATTGGGAACATTTTTAAGTTCTGCCAAAAACTGAATCTCCTGTTGAACATCAGCTACTTCATCTTCTTGAGTATCGAGATTTAATACTTTTATAGCCACCACTTGTTTGGTGTGTTTATTATAAGCCTTATAGACCACCCCGAATTTCCCACGTCCAATCACTTCCGTACGCTTAAACATGGCGGTGGAACTCATGGTGGTATCTGTAGGATACTTTTGCTGCGCGTAGTTGGGGAGATCGTTCGATATATATCCCGATGGTCACTAGTGATTAGTGATGAGAGATCTCTAATCGAGTTCCGCTTACGCAGTGAGAAATGAGTTTTTTCGCAATGGTGAGATTTGGCTGGTTCTCATATCTTTATTCAAACTTATAATTTAATACAGCATCCAACATGGCCAGAACTGCGGTGTTTACTAGAGTCACAAACGAAACTAAGATCCAGATTGCTTTGTGCTTGGATGGAGGGAAACTTGAGTTAGAAAAATCAATATTTCCAGAGAAATCTGTTGGGGATGAACATGCTACCCAATCAACTTCATCACAAGTAATCAACGTGCAAACGGGGATTGGATTTTTGGATCACATGCTCCATGCGTTGGCTAAGCATTCGGGATGGTCCATGATAATTGAGTGTATTGGAGACTTGCATATTGACGACCATCATACTGCTGAAGATGTGGCTATTACCTTAGGACTGGCATTCCATAAAGCGTTGGGACAAGTTAAAGGAGTCAAAAGATTTGGTAGTGGATTTGCTCCTTTGGATGAAGCATTAAGTAGGGCCGTGGTAGATTTATCTAATAGACCATATGCGGTGATTGACTTGGGATTAAAGAGGGAAAAGATTGGAGATCTTTCTTGTGAAATGATTCCTCATGTGTTGGAAAGTTTTGCTCAAGGAGCTGCCATTACCTTACATGTTGATTGTTTAAGAGGATTTAATGACCATCACAGAGCTGAAAGTGCTTTTAAGGCTTTGGCTATAGCTATCAGAGAAGCCATTTCTAGTAATGGAACTGATGAGGTTCCTAGTACCAAAGGGGTTTTATTTTAAAATAAGACACTGGGGAGGACACCAGATGACAGTACAAGCTTTTTATAGAGTTCTGGGATCCTCCAACTGGTTTATAGGTATTTATTCTAATGTATTATAGTCTTCTCTAATCTTATCGCATCTCATCACCTATCTGACTGCTGCGAGTGAAAGAAAAAAATTCATTACATAACGATTGAAGAATGTATAGAGGAATACATGTCACGGTAACCACAAGACAGTTGAGCCTTAAAAGTGGTAGACGAACCAAGAAGGGTACTATTGATAAGTTATTTCCTCCAGAGCCCAAGAAGCCCCAGAAAGAGTGGGAAAAACGAGGAATATCAAAGGATGAATTCTTCGTAAAGAAGTATAGTTTCATGAGTGATGACCAAAAGAAAAAGTTAAAACAAAAGAATGAAAGGCAAAACAGAGCCAAACTGTTAAGAGAACAGCATGTATCGAGTAAACACAGTAATGGGGAACCTGAGAGTCCCGTGGAAGAACGCAGCCCTTTGAATCAGAACCCATTTAATGAGTATATATATGGAAGACATTCAGTATTGTCAGCATTAACAGCCAAAAAAAGACACCTGTATGATAGATTGATCTTGAATAAGTCCAAAGAGCAACTAAATGATATCATCAGTATATCGAAAAAGTTTGGTATTAAAATTGATGAGAGAGGAAGTAAAAATGATCTCAATATTCTAACCAATAATGGAGTTCATAATGGAGTAGTTTTGGAGACGAGAAAGCTTGAATTACCAGAATTAATTAATCTTGGAGAGGCCAATTCAGTGACCGGGTCATACGAATTGGAAATGTGGAACTCATCACTTAATACCAAAACATCTGTAACTAAATCTGTTGCTAGATTATCATCAAAGTCAAAGAACCCAGTGGGGATATATTTAGATGAAATTACTGACCCCCAAAATGTCGGAGCCATTATTAGGTCGGCCTTTTTTTTGGGAGCTGATTTCATTGTAACTCCATCACATAATTCGGCCAGATTAGGTCCCGTCACCAGTAAAGCATCTGCTGGAGCATTAGATCTAATGGATATTTATCAAGTCCACAATGGATTGAAATTCATGAGACAAGTCAAGGATAGTCCTTGGTCAATTATTACTACCGATACCGAAGAAAGTTCCAAAATGTTAGACCCTAATGACTTGTATAATGTCGTATCGGATACCCCAGTACTCTTGGTGTTGGGCAGTGAAGGATCTGGAGTTCGAACTAATTTAAAGAACTTGTCTGATTTTTTTGTTAGCTTAAAGAAAAATCGTAGTGGAAATGATCGGATTGTCGATTCATTAAACGTCAGTACTGCTACTTCAATTCTTCTCTCCAATTTGTTACAGTAGGTCTTGTATATAGATGCCTTAGGCTGCCGAATACCTACATTAACTTAAATCCACACTATGCTCTGTTCGCTATGACTCTCAATAGCTGCAAAAAAAAAAGCCTGCCTCGCATAAATCACAAGCACGTCTGCATATGCACGAACTAATAGGCTCGATAGCGAATGTGATTTGGGACCAGGTGATTATCGAGGAGATAATTATTTCTTTAGTGAATTAATACAGAACTATTGAAACTATGGTAGATTATCACTTGGTGATTTTAGTTCATGGGTATGTAAATTGTGGTGAAGCACGTGAGTTACCAAGGGAGCTATTACTAACAACTAATCTAAAGGCTTTGGGGTAACCCCTCCCATATGGAGTATATAAAGTCCCAAATAGAACTGGAGGTTAGTCCCAAATGTGGGGATACGAAGATTATATGTTATGTGACGGGATCACACGCAGGCTTCTTAACTTATGATGGAATTGATGTTAATGGTAAGAGAATTAGTGATGAAATTGAAGCTGAAACCAAAAGATTAGAGCTTGAAAAGGGGAAAGTTACCAAAGTTTCTATGGTAGGATATTCATTAGGAGGATTGATAGCCCGTTATTCAATTGGGTATTTATATTCTAAAGGATATTTTAATGAAAGACAACCAATTAATTTCACCACTTTCTGTACTCCTCACGTAGGGGTATTGAATCCTGGATCTAGTTGGGGTACTAGAGTTTATAATTATGTAGTTCCATTAGCATTGGCTCACACGGGAGCGCAAATGTTTTTAGCTGACGGGAAACCGAATAGAGTACCGTTATTGGTATGGATGTCGGATCCTAGATCTACTTTCATGAAGGCCTTGAAGAACTTTAGGCATTTATCATTATACGCTAATATTATTAATGATAAAAGAACTGCTTGGTATACTGCGTCGGTTTCAACCAAAGATCCTTTCAAATCTATGATCAATGAGAATGCTAGTGCTTATCAGCTTGAATTCATCAAGGGATATGAATCAGTTGTTATTGATGTGAATAAGCCCATAAGGTTCAAGAGTGATATTTTTGATAATGTTAGCAACGATACGTTTGCTAGAGGAAAAAGTTCTATGCGTCGAAAGTGGAAATGGGTTAAACTTATCTTTACAGCTATTTTGATATCACCATTTTGGGGGCTTTATCTTCTAGGTAATTCCATTTATCAGAGAATTGGGAACTATATAAGGGTCGCCAATTTCTTTAGAAATTCCGATAATAATTTAGCTCATTTACACCAATCTCCTTCTGATAATGAATCCTTCTTACACAGTATTGAGTCTGATGTTACTACCACTGTGAAGGATCAGAATGAAAGATTCTTTGAATCAATCTTTGCTGCTATGAATAGTGATTCTTATAAGAATTATCATAATGCTACAAGGTCGTTATCAGGAGATTCCTCTGATAGTACTGAGAATCTTAACTTGGTTGATTTGACAGGGAAGGTTCGTGATTTCAACTTGAAATTGACTGATGATCAAAACACTATCATTCATAATTTGAATGAATTGAATTGGAACAAGTTTCCGATTTTGTTACGACTCACTAAACAAACCCATAGAGCAGCTATAGTTAGACAAGCAGATCCAAGATTTGTAGAGGGGAAGTCTGCTGTGGGACATTTTATTAATGAAATTTTCGATTATCAATGTGATTAGAACTATATAGAATGGCGCTTCTTTAGAGACTATGATACCGTTAATAAACAACACCATTTATATATTATTTGTAATCAGTCTTGAGGTTCCATTGTGAATCTTTCTTTGAACTTTTCGACAGTATACTTTATAAATATGAAAGAGACCTTAGGAACCACTTTATAGTACATAAACATCAAGATAAACATATCGATCTCATCTCAAGTTCATTCTCTATTTCCAATACTTGACTTTTTTTTTGTTTTTGTATTTGTACATATATATATATTTCATTTTCCACTCTTAGATTTCAGATCAATTCAACATAATTGGCGGGGAAAATACCGGTAAGCCCATTATTTCTTCCAGTCCACCAATCATCGGTGGTTTCACTCTTTTTCAAAATATCAATAACATCACCTTTCTTAAATGACAAATCGCCCGATTGTTCACCTTTAAAAGTGTACAAAGCAATAGCTTGGTTAGAATTAGCCTTTGGACCAGAGCCAGAGCCAAAGTTTGGTTTAGTGGAAGTTGGTCGACTTGGACTTGGACCACTGGATAATCTTGTATTACCAAGTCTTGAGCCCACAGTATCAACATCACTATTACCTCTTCTTCTACTACCATTGACATTACCACTATCATAAATATCATCTTCCCAACTAGATCCACCACTTCTACTATTGGTACGAGCATTGGTACGAATATTATTTCTATTATTTCGACTGGATCTACTGTAACCATAATCATCTTCATCAGAATAACCATCAGAATAATCATCAGAATATCTTCTCCTACTTGAATAACGACCACCTCTTCTAGAGGAAGGAGCTTCAGAAGTGGTATCTGAAAAATCATCAATTCCAGGAATATCATCATAATAATCATCATTATAGAAATCATCATCATCAAAAGGTAATCTATTATTGAAAACTCTACTTTCTAAAATCCTCATTAATGAATCACAAGCTGGTGGAGGTTCAACTCTACCACTCAAAATATGTCTGGCTTTACAATTTTCACCATAAAATTTTCTATTAGCTTCTCTTCTTTCAACAATAGCAGAACCTTCTAAAGATACACCAGCAAATAATCCTTTAGTCTTGGAATAAGCAAATACAGCAGAAGCACTTTGTAAAGAAGCGGTACCAGCACCTTCAGCATTTCTACCTAAAGGACCAGCAGCTACTGATACATTAGCCCCTAAAGTAATGGAACCAATTTGAGCAAAAGAATCTACTGCTGCTTTACTATTTAAAATAAATACAAAATCAGTCAATTCAGCCCCAATTTGTCCACCAACTCCAGCACCAGCAGTAACAATGGCCGAAGGAGCAGACCAACTACCATCTGGTAATCTAGCCACTATAACTCCTGAACCAGCTCTACCAGAGAATAAAAATCCAGCCTTTAAAACGGTTATAACTGCTAACCCTTTTGCATTTTTTAATACATTTGGGGGTATAATTTGATCGGGACCTGCCACTTGATTAGGTTTTATAAATGATGAAAGAACTTTGGCAGCCTTTTTGGATTCACTCTTTAAGCTTCTTGGAATAGGATTATTGATCCCCATGGTTGATGGTTAATGGTAATATTTCAGCAATCAGTATAAGTGACTAAGTTAGAAAAAATCAGGTAATTGAACCACAAATCAAATTCAACAAATTGTTTACCGGTGGTTTCCTGAAGTCCCGTACTGAGCTTGGTGATTATCTCTTGGTGAGTGACACCCTAACAGAAAAATCTCTGAAGTTCGCACCGAGTGAAAAATTACACAAAGGGGCAATAGGAGGAAACTGGTGCAGCATAATGGAGAGTAGAAAAGTAGATGGTAAGAAAGATAGGAGGGCAGACCGGCTGGGCAGACAGTCTGAGAAGCGCAGCATACAAGCATACAGATTACAAGCATACAGATTACAAGCATACAGATTACAAGCATACAGATTACAAGCATACAGATTACAAGCACACAGCATACAAGCACACACCAGACACAAGCCAATATGGTGGTGAGTGGTGCGGTGCGTGGTGCGGTGCGTGCGTGTGCGCCGAGGACCCTACGCGTCACCTCAGCCCTCCGCCCACCGCCAGTTGCGGCCCTCAAATTGCGCTAACGTTGGCGCATTCGCAATTGATGCAAATTCAAAGCCTTGCTGTACGAACGATCGTACCGCAGAGAATCAGGTAATCATGGCTAGCAACTACTTCTAATAGTCTGGTTGGGTAACCGAATTTGCTCTTGCTCTGGTTCTGGTTCTGGCTCTGGCCCTGGCTAGCATCCCTTCCGCCATCGTTGCAAACCCTGTAATCTTCTCTACCCGTACCGGTGGGCTCTCACCTCCTGGCAAGCCCATTGGCAGCATAAGCGTAAACCGGTAGAGCCGATATTTTCAGCCATCAGCAATTGGCTAGTTAGTAAGTTATATAATCGAAAGGCCAGGATACTTCCCCATCTATATGATTATAGATAACAACCCCCAAAGACATTCCCGGTCCGCCCTGGATGTTTCTCGGAATATTGGTGGCTGCAATTGATATCTCGTTATATGTTCCGGTTTTACTTATCGGTACTCGGAACTGGGCTGCGTATAAATGGAGTGGCTGCCAATTTTTTTTTTTTTTTTTGTTCTTATTTTTGCGCCTATCACTGGTACAATATTTCACCTGGTAAACTATATTCCACTATTGCAAAATCCTCTTGGTTTAGTATAGCAACGGCTAACACAGAGAGTGCTGACTAATCATGAAGGAGACGTTGGAAGAAACCCCGACACAAGAAAACCTGAAGGATATGGAAAACGAAGATAGCAGCAGAGATGGCAGCAGAGATGAGGTTCCAATTCTAGATAATCCAGACCTTTTTCCTGAAGGGGGAATACGAGCATATACGGTATTATTTGGATCATTCTGTGGGATGATAGCATCTTTGGCATTTATAAATTCCAGTGGGGTATTACAATCATATCTTCTGGAGCATGCTTTATCTCATGAACCAACATCTACCATCGGATGGATCTTTTCAATTCATTCATTTATAGAATTTGGTGCTTTGTTGGTAATAGGACCAATATTTGATCGGTTGGGAGCTAGAATTCCAATGTTGGTAGGAACTGTATTGGCTACTGTGGGATTTTTATGTAGTTCATGGGCTCATGAAACTTATCAATTTATTTTAAGTTATAGTATCTTAGCAGGTCTTGGATGTAGTTTAATATTTTGTCTGAATATCAGTGTATTATCCCATTGGTTTTTAAAGAAAAGAGGTCAAGCCATTGGTCTTTCTTATATTGGTGGAGCTTTAGGTGGTGCTTTATTCCCAGTTATGTATCGTTCATTATTTCCTAAAATAGGCTTTGGTTGGACTATTAGAGTTGCAACCTTGATTATTTTAGTACTTCTGCTTGTTTCGTTATTACTTATACGAGATCGTAGAGATGTTATTGTAAAACCAATTGATCCTGATATTAAAGGTGATACCAAACAATCATCAATAGTGGCAGACATTCTTAAATCCATTGACATCAGAGTATTCAAAGATAAGATTTATACCTGTTTGGTATTTTCATTATTGGGTCAAGGGTTTGCCTTCTTGGTATCTATGACTTATATGGCATCATTTTCAGTAGCTCATGGGTTTGATGAATCAAAATCTTATTTATTAATCTTGACCTTCAATTGTTTATCAATCCCTGGAAGATTAATTCCCGGTATTATAGCTGACTATTATGGCCGGTTTAATGTTTTATGTTTAATTTGCCTTATGTCATCAGTGGCTATTTTGGTGTTGTGGGTTAATCCTTATGTATCTCATACTTTAACAGGATTATTTGTATTTGCTGGGGTTTATGGATTTACTTCTGGCTCAACCCTATCATTATCACCAGCATGTGTGGGTCAAATTAGTAAGACTGAAGATTTTGCTAAAAGAACCGGAACTGCATTTTTTATATTTAGTTTTGCTGACTTGATTGGGATCCCCATTGGTGGTGCTATTGCCAGTGGCTCAGCAAAAAGTTTTGATAATTTGCTGATCTTTGTGGCAGTGATGGCTGTAGCCGGTACCATTGGTGCTATTACTTCAAGATATTTATATGGTGGCTTTAAGTTAATAAAGATATAGGGATAATATACATTAATATATATATATATATATGTCTATGGTGCGGCGTGTGCGATGAAAAATTGACAGCCGGAGCGAAAATGCGAAGGTTTTTTTATCGTCATACAAAAAGGAAAGAAATACACGAAGAATAAGGAAATATTCAAAATTATCCCCCATCATTTTACCTTTTATCGTACTATAATTATACAAGAATTAGTCCATTAGAACGATTTTCTCGGAAAAGTTCACTTGGTTCAATTGTTAGGTTAGTTATTTCTACGTCATCTAAATTTATTATCCTGGTTTATTCGGAGTCCCAGTTGTCCATACGGTATAAGTTAACCACTTTTTTATTTAGTTTATTCCTTCTTTTAATCAATTATTATGGGAGCTTGTTGTAGTTGCTTAAATTCTCGTGGTGGTGATAGTAAATATCCCCCACTTTTGTTAGCAGAGAATGAAAGAGAAGCCATTTCTGCCTTGTTACAATACTTGGAAAATCGATCAGATGTGGATTTTTTTAGTAATGGTCCATTGAGAGCTTTAAGTACATTGGTTTATTCTGAAAATATTGATTTACAAAGAAGTGCTGCTTTAGCATTTGCTGAAATTACTGAAAAAGATGTAAGAGAAGTTAATCGAGATGTATTAGAACCAATATTAATTTTATTACAAAGTTCTGATTCTGAAGTTCAAAGAGCTGCTTGTGGTGCCCTTGGGAATTTGGCTGTTAATAATGAAAATAAAACTTTAATAGTTGAAATGGGTGGTTTAGAACCTTTGATTAGACAAATGATGTCTACTAATATTGAGGTTCAATGTAATGCTGTTGGTTGTATTACTAATTTAGCTACCCAAGATGACAATAAATCTAAGATTGCTAAGAGTGGTGCTCTTATACCATTAACTAAATTAGCTAAATCTAAAGATATTAGAGTTCAAAGAAATGCTACTGGTGCTTTATTAAATATGACTCATTCTGGTGAAAACAGACAAGAATTAGTTAATGCTGGAGCAGTTCCAGTATTGGTATCTTTATTATCTAATGAAGATGTTGATGTTCAATATTATTGTACTACTGCTCTTTCTAATATTGCTGTTGATGAATCTAATAGAAAGAAATTATCCACTACTGAACCTAAATTAGTAGCTCAATTAGTTGGATTAATGGTTTCTCCTTCTCCTAGAGTTCAATGTCAAGCTACTTTAGCTTTAAGGAATTTAGCGTCTGATTCTGGCTATCAAGTTGAAATTGTTAGAGCCGGTGGTTTACCTCATTTGGTTCAATTGTTAACTTCTAATCATCAACCTTTAGTTTTAGCTGCAATTGCTTGTATAAGAAACATTTCTATTCATCCTCAAAATGAAGCCTTAATCATCGAAGCTGGATTTTTAAAACCCTTGGTCGGATTACTTGACTATTCTGATTCCGAAGAAATTCAATGTCATGCTGTTTCAACTTTAAGAAATTTAGCTGCTTCAAGTGAAAGAAATAGATTGGCGTTATTAGCAGCTGGAGCTGTTGATAAATGTAAAGATTTGGTATTAAATGTTCCTCTTTCAGTTCAACTGGAAATATCAGCTTGTTTTGCAATCTTAGCTTTAGCAGATGACTTAAAACCAAGATTATATGAGAGTCATATAATTGATGTTTTGATTCCTTTAACCTTCAGCGAAAATGGTGAAGTTTGTGGTAATTCTGCTGCTGCTTTAGCTAACTTATGTTCCAGAGTATCTGATGAACATAAGCAATACATACTCAATAATTGGTCTCAACCAAATGATGGTATCTATGGGTTTTTAATTAGATTCCTACAGAGTGAAAGTGCTACTTTTGAACACATTGCCCTTTGGACTATTTTACAATTATTAGAATCAAATAATCATGAGATAAATGCTTTGATAAAAGAAAATGAATCTATATTATCCGGTATTAAGAATTTAGGTGTATCACAACAATCCCAACAATCCCAAATACCCGCTAACGATGATCAATTCGATGATCCTAGAGTAGAATTGTTTAACCTTACCCAACAAATATTACAAATATTAGGTTGAGTTTAGGATATCCTTTGGGGTATACTTGATACTTTGTATTCAATGTTAGCTTCAAATTGGGTGCTTAAATTCTAGCCTGATCAGTTTTCATATTTTTTTATTGTTGTTCCAGCCTTATTCTATTTTAATTAATTTATAAAATAATAGAACCTATGAACTACTTAATGGCCTTGAATTATTCAGGAATGTTCAGGTTGTTCACCTACCTATACGTATATAGTGGTTAGTAGTTGTATAAATTCAATATTTGTTATTATTTGAATGCTACATAAATTATAATGCTACTGGTGTTCTGTCGTCATTCTTATTTTCCAGTGGTTTCTCTTCTGTCTTGTTGTTTGTTTCGACTTCTTTTCCGACATTCAACCCTTTTAACTTATCTAAAAGTTCGTCATCGGTCTTCTTATCTTGTTCCTGTTCCCTGATCAAATCGTTAAACTCTTCCTCTACATCTTCATCTCTTGCGTTATTACCTAGAGCATCTGTCACTTCGTCAGCCGTATCTATTTGGTCTCTTATTTCCGAGTTTACTTCCTCAACCTCCTCCAAATTCACTTGAGAGTTCAAGGCTTTCAAGGTCTGTGATGACTGCTTCAAGACATTAAATATTTTAACGTTCGAAGTAACACTGTCAATCTTGGTCAATACTTCATTCAATTGGGAATAAATAGAAGATACATGCTTGTAGGTGTTCAATTGATGTTTCTTTTGTGATAACAAAGCCATGACAGATGCTTTGATAGTTTCGTCTTTCTTTATCTTTTCCACCGGATATACAGCAATTCTCTTATTCAATGCTTGGATCTTGTTTTCAATATTCTCCATTCTTTTGGTCATTTCATGCATGTTGATCTTTATATGCACTATATCTATATCTTCGTCAGTTATTTGAGATGACTTGACAAATTTTACAACCCTAATCCCATCATTTGTGTCCTTGCTAGTACAATCACAAGTATCTCTACTTAAATATTTTAGTAAAATATCTAAGTCAAGAGACGAAAAATTGGTAGTAATATGTTGATGTATAAATTCTAGCAACAACCGGTCGTCAAATAATTGACTGCTGTATACTCCATCATTCATTTGCCTATTCAAATGTTTCATGAACTGTTTACCGAACTCACAAAGGGTAGTCCAGATGATATATCGTTCGCTGTTGGTAGTAAATCGCCTCATAACTCCACTGCCCCAGCTCGAGGCTTCATTCAACCAATGGTATGGAGATAAGTACATTAGCATGCTTGTTTGTGGTGATATATATGTATGGAAATCATTCTCATAGGCCAAAAAAGTTGACACAGGCACCAACAATCGCTTTGATAACAATTCATCAACTACTAGATTCAAGCTTAGAGGCTTTCCTACCACCGGTATTACCAATATCACTGCCAAATCAGGGTTTTTATGGGGTATGGAAAGCTTTGTCTGGTGAAAAAAATCTTCTTTTAATAAGGTTTTAAAGATGTTGTACCATGATATTAGATTAGCTTCATATCCTTCGGGGTTAAGCTCTTTAGAACTTTTAAAATCTTTGTAGAGGGCACCAATACGGGTGACCGAATAGGATGTATTCTTTTTAAGAAACTCGTAAGTCTCGTTGACGGTTTTATCAGACATGTATCTCCCTTATTACCCTTAGATGCAAATGATGTTTTACATTTCATTCTTATCAGACCGCGGACGTGCGCCGACCAGTAGCATCCGATGCCTATATATGAGAGATACTTGGGTAATATACTGTAATATATTTTGTCTATAAACCTATAATTGTACCCAATAAATTCGTAAAACTATCATACTATGTTACTTTTAAATTTTAAGCTTTTCTAAAGAGATTTCAATCTCATCCCTAAGACCATCCACCACGTCTAAAATAGCAGTAGCAGCTGGGGAATCAGAATAATCATCAAAGAAAGATACCCCAGCATCACAGGCCTTACCAATACGGGGATCTAATGGAACAGATCCTAAAAATGGAATGTTCATATCTTTACAAAGTTGCTCTCCACCACCAGTGGTAGGTTTAAAAATCTTTGATTCTCCCTGACAATTAGGGCATACAAATCCTGACATATTCTCCACTAATCCTAATATTCTTATGCCTGCTTTCCGACAGAAATCTATTTCTTTTCTGACATCAAGTAATGAAACCTCTTGAGGAGTTGATACTAATAATGCTCCATCTATTCCTGATTCTTTCATATAAGTAGAAACTGATAAATGTTCATCCGAAGTCCCTGGAGGAGTATCCACCACCAAGTAATCGAGCTTTTCTCCCCAGTTTACATCTTTCAAAAATTGTTTAATTAATCCATTCTTCTTTGCTCCTCTCCAAATCACTGCTGAATCAGCATCTGGTAACATAAATGATATACTCATCATCCCTAAATTATCAGCAACATATACTGGTGACCATCCAGAGTTTGATTGGTGAACTGATTCCCCTTCAGCTCCTAACATTCTAGGAAGTGATGGACCACAAATATCTAAATCCATAGCTCCTACTTCAATATCTTCATCTGCTGCTAATGCCCATGCTAACATAGATGTAAAGGTAGATTTACCAACTCCTCCTTTTCCAGATAGCACCAATATCTTATGATCTATCATACTGAGTCTCTGAGAGATCTGAGGTAAATCGGGATCAGGTCCCTTGGGCATTTGGGATGAGCAGATGTTCTGATTAGCACATCCGTTACAAGCATCCTCCTTCCCAGCCTGTTCAGATTCGGGTCCTGGACAATGTTCTGGTTCTGGTGCGCTAAGCTGTGTTTTGGAAACATCATTTACAACTGTGGGAGCCATAATCGTAGTTATACGGTGACTATTTAATGTGCTTGATGACCAACTCTGGGAAGATTACTAACAAACGATCACAAGTTTTTTCTGCTTTTCTGCCTCACCAAAGACCAGTATCTGCGGTTCGCGCACGCTTTTACTTTCGTTCTTCTATTACTTACATTATCATCTACTAATACTATGCTATCTAAAAATATACAATTAACTTTAACCTCAAACGATACGACCATTGAAGTAAGCTAGCTCGGGTTCTCCTAAAGGTAAGTCAAAAACCTTTTTCTGGATGTTAGGTATGGAACAACTGAAGGCTAAATCTCCTACATTCTTGGACATCAAACAAATTGCAGCCTTTGATGTTAAAGAATTATTGGAAGATAAAAGAGGAATATTCTGTAATAATAATTCGATTTTACTAGTCACTTCTTTAGATGGACCAGGCTGATTAGTATAAGGTAATATATCAAAGTATTGTTCAAATACTCCTGCTCCATGTTGCCAATTAGGAATTCCTTGACCAGCAGATGGGAACTGAGAGAATATTCTTCTTAATCTTTTTATATCGGTTTTGTTTTGAGATATGACTGTCAGTGGACCCAAATGATGAATAATACAATCATGAGCTTTCTCCCAAAGCTTAGCAGTGATAAATGCTCCACATGCTTTCCAATAGTCTTTAACTGAATTCATTTCTGTACCAACAGATTCATAAATCAAACTATTAGGAACTCTTAATGTATTAACCAAATATTGTTCTTCATCAGTATTGGTCTTGTCATTTTTGATCTCTTTGATATGGTCCTTGATAACTTTTCTTATAGATTTCTCAGCAATCACATCGCTTGTAAGATGGGTATAAACGTATAATGATTCCTTCCATAATCCTAATTGTTCAACTGGTCTTCCAAACCTCAAGGTGGTGTTATCATCAACTTCAGCCCCGAGTATTTTGAGTATCACCCATTTAATCGAAATAGACATATTTGAGGTATTAAGATACTCCACAGCTTTAGAAAGACTTTCTGTTTTATAAATACAGTAGAATGATAAGATAGTAGTAGTGTCATCTGTATCATTCAATCCATCTATCGCTTCCTTTATTAGTTGATGCAATGGGGTACTAGCATTTGCAAAATATGTTTTGCATGCAAGCACTATACTCCATGGATATTCTTCTAATACTTCGTCATATTGGCCCGCAAATAATTTATAGATATTAATCAAGTCTGTTGGAATGTAATCATTATTGCTCCATTCGGCAAGTTGTGATTTAGCAACATTCTTAAATCCTTGATAGTTAGAATCCACCAACGAGAGTAGAACGCTCAAATGGCTATTCTTACTATCAATTGCTGTCATGACAGCTTCTTTTATATTTCCAGTGCAAACAAGCAAAAATATTTTTTGGAAGCTATTAGTGGTATTGCTGAGAAGTTGATCAACTTTAGGTTGGTTGTATTGGCTTAACCATTTTTGGAATACCTTTCTCTGTTCGAGAGATTCAAGATACGAGTTCATGTTAATCTCCCCATCGCTTGACATATCAGTTTCCATACTATCATCATTATCTACTACAACCTTGTCAAAAAGGGCGGCGCATGGTTGTAAGATATCAAGAACTTTTGTAGATAACTTAGAAGAATCGATGAAATCTTCAAACCTCATAGGTATCTTTTCAACTTTGAACAATCCATTGGGTCTTTTTTCAAACGTTGATTTCCCTAGCAATCCCTGTAGTATATGAGTTAAGTTTTTAATTTTTTCATCCTTACCTTCGAATAACATGTCAAGGTCGTCTTTTACTTCCCCTTCACCTTCCTCGTTCTGTGCCAGGGGAGTAGATGCTTCTTTACTAGATTCTGCACTTTCATTAAATTTATGAAATAACATGTCATCAATCAGATCAAGCTTCAATTTCCCTCCTTCTTCAATTTTTGGACCAGGTTTTGACAAGTATTCCGCCAAGGAGGAGTTCAAATCATTAGTTAATTTCAATTGAACCAACCAATCATCCGAAATGGCAATATTAGGACGTGGTTGTATGGAATTAAAAGCGTTCTCATCTTTGATCTCTGGTTCGTAGGCTCTCTCTTGTACAATCTCCAGTAAATTCACATTAGTGGGTAAAATACTGACTAATTGCTTTAAGTATTCAAAGTTATTGGCTATTGGCTTAACCTCCATGTTATCTACAGGCATTTCATCTTCTAAGGAAGATTGTTGGGTGGCGGTGGGGTGGCCAAAAGTAGGAGGTTTTCTTTTGAATTCAGATATTTGAGAATCAATTTCATTTCCTAAAAGGTTCCTTTTGAACGCTAAAACCGAATCATTGGGCCCATCCAATCCCCAATTGCCAGGTAACCCTTTTGTTTCGTTACTAAGCTTCTGCCTCTTCAATTGCTTCAAGTATTCCTCGTCACTAAAGCTTGAATCATCTCTATGGTTGCTTCTTGATGACAAAGAACCATTACTCTGATTATTATCATCGTCTACTAACCCCCATATACTAAAGTGCTCGACCTTAAAAGTCCATTTGAATACAATAGGATCGTAAGTTAAAAACTCCATTCCTTCTTTTTGTTTTAACATTTGTATAAATGAACTCAAGTCTTTTCCCTCCCCAGGCTTTATATGTTCCAAGGTTATAGTAGCCGGAACATTCATCCCAAAGCCTCGAGGTGGTTTCGATTCATCTTCCTTATAGACTCTTACATATTTAAGACCAATTTCAACTGTTTCAAAAAATAATTTGTCTTCAAGTAGTATGTTTTCTTCAATACACTTTCTCTTCATGTCAGATAAATCAATGGGAAGATTGAATGCAAGTTGGCCAAAGCCTTTGCGACCAATGATAAAATTGTCAATATTTGATAAATCTTTCAATGACCATTCAGATAACGTTTCAATTGATGGAGAGCACCAGTAATCACCATTGGTTAATTCGGACTTAGGTACTTCATTGGATGCATTACGTGGGGAATCAGATTCCTCGCCAATCCCTTTCATTATTTTAGAATGAGTCGAATACTTTTCTTTTTGTAAAATATCACTACTAGTTTCAATATCTGAATCATCACTTGGATCATCTTTCAATAATTTATCTGACAGGACTAGAGTAGGTAATACTCTTTTTCTTTTAGCATTCAACACTTGATCGGCATTAATCATATGGAATTTCAATGGTTTCGATTTGATTATTAATTTCTTGGTTTCATTGGTAGATTTTGCTTCGATCAGAGAAAGGACCGATGGCTTGGATACTCTATTCTTTAAAGTTTTCGGTTTTGAAGCAGCCATTCCTTTAGTACTGGGGAAATCATTCGAAGCAAATATCCCATTTATTTGGTTCGCTATGCCATCGTAAGGTTTAGTACTCTTAAAAATATTTAGTTTACTAGCCACTTTGGAAAATATAGACCCAGAGCTAGCAGGTGAGACACGTTTAGTGTTCAAATTGGTAAATGGTTGGGAACGATCAACACCATTCTCCTTGAATAAATCACCAGTAATCGATTCAGGCATTTCATAGTTAGTAGTTATACCTTGGAACACAGAATTCGGAACGTATGGTTGTTTGTTATTCGACAGCAGTTGATTATTAGATGTATTGTTGGTATTTAAACTATTGGTATTGGGATTAACACTCGTTGAATTGTTGCTCAAAAGTGAGGAAGTGTTGGTAGCTCCAAATATACTTGGTTTCTGTTGCTGGGAGCTGCTACTGTTTCCAAAAAGACTTCCAGAAGGATTTGTGTTGGAGTTTGATCCTCCTCCAAAGAGTCCACCAGTACCAGTTGCAGAATTGTTAGGACCATTGCTAGAGGCATTATTAGAGTTGGAAGTTTGAGAAAACCCCGAGAATCCCGTAGAATTCCCCCAACCTTGTCCTCCACCAGGTCCACTATTGGATTGACTGGCACCAAACATAATATATTGAACTAGAGTAATACAAAGTTCACAAGGTTTTTTTTTTCCACTTCATCAACGAGAATAAACAGTCGTGCGCGTAAGAGTTGCAAAAAAATTGTACATTACATAGATCTTGACATAACTAATTTTCTACTAAATTCATGGTTACTACATTCTCTGCTCCATACCATAACTTGTCAAACCTCCTCAAGTTGGACTTTTGTTGGTATACTTTATTTGGGACTCCAACATCCACTAATAGATGAACAATTTCATGATCTTCATCAAGTTTTAGATAATCATTTCTATAGGCATAAATTATCCCTGCTACTGGTAATCCCATAGATACACACCATTTGCAACCAAGGGTTAATGCTGAATTATTAATAGTTCCAGAACCCCCATCTATACCCGAAGGAATATCTAAGGCCATGATTTTATTCACTTGAGATGGCTGATTACACCATAAGATTAACTCTTTAATTTGACTTTGTTCTACTGGTTCATAGAAGATATCTTCTAAATGATCATCATATCCTTGTAATGCATCTATTATTAACTCTACTGGGGTATTGAGCTTATTATTTAGGATATCGATCAATTCAGTCACTGAATCTGTAATTATCTTACCACCAGCTTGTTGAAACATATCTTTCTGTTGAAGGTAAGTTTGATCAGTTACTTCTTGATTTACAATGTAGGCTAAAACCCTGACCCCATGGTTAGATAATTGTCTCCCCAAAGAAAAAGCCCGGGCTGAACATCTCTCATTCCCAATTAAAAGAAGAACCAATGGTGGTAAGTTATGATTATTGGGGTTTAGTCTACTGGAACCTCCCAAGATCCGTTGTGTTATAAATAATGATAAGTTTGAAGAAAACACTTCTGCCATTAATGCTTGAGAATACCCCAAATTTTCTGATGCAATTCTTTCTATATCTAATAATTGAATTGGTGAACAAACTGGAATAGTATTACCAGTACCAAGATTCAATAAAGAATAATTCTTATTCATAGGAGTTTGAGTTAGTTCATTAACTGGAGTCGATCTTCCAGTAACTGAAGCATTTCTTAAGCTTTCTTTTCTATCAGAATTTCCTAATAAATCCCAATTATCAGTTCTACCAGAGTCTAGTACCATTTCATCATTTCTGAATTTATCTTGATCTTTCCGAACATTATCTGCTCTATTATGTCCTACTAGCCTGTCTTGAGGTTTAACATGGTCTTTTCTTTGGAAATCTTCAAAAACAGTCTTCTTATCAAACATGGCTAAATTGGCAGCAAAATCAAAATCATTAGACACTTTAACATCATTCACCCCTTTATTATTTTCTAGTTCCGAGATGCCATCCTCTTTTTTGTTCTTTTTCCCTTTGACTTCCTTCTTCCCATTAGCTTTGGTCTTCTTTTGGAAGCTCTTAAATAACTCTGGTGGTAATTTAGTCACCTTCAAGTCAGCGATCAGCGAGTTATTGAATTGAACACTAGGAACAGTCTGTCCTGGAAATGCAGCTTGGTCTACATCATTCAAGGTAATTTGGGATGCATCCACAGCTGAGATCTTCCCCGTCGATTTGGTTCCATCCTTCAAGAACAAGTCCACCGTGTAGTTTAAAAACTCCGCCGTCATTGTGTGGTTGATTGATGAAAATTGAAAAATCTCGAAAACATTTTTTGCGATAACAGAAATCGCTGGGAATGGAGAGCCTATAAAGCATAAGCTATGTGTTCATATTTAGTTGCTCATATCTTCGGGTGTACACTTCTTGGTAGCCTAACCCCTAGGTGGTGGTCCTCTCCTATTCATTGAACCAAATTAGAAGCAAACACAGTACAGCTCCGACAAACCTATACTAATAAATGCAGTCACGTGATGTGTTTCTGTCACCTGTCTCAGGATTCACTTAGCTACATCCGAAGTTCGTGCGATCGGTCATAAACCGCATTAAAGTTAGACACAATTATAGCAACAAACAAGAGGTGAAAAAGCTTCTTGACACATTTTTCCCATCTTATAGCCACCTTAAAGGATGGATTCCTTATTTAATAGTTCGGTAGAAGAAGCTACAAGGGCCTCGGTTACCCAAGATAAACCGTTGATGGTATACATCACCAAGAGACCTGATGTGTATGATGACCTAGTGGAGAAGTTATTCACTACGGCAACGATGGAGATTATAAAAGCTAACTATGTGCCGGTAAGGTTGATAGAACATACAGTGGATTATGGATTTTTTACGCAGTTATTTAAGGTTAAGACTATTCCAAGTATTTATATGGTCAAGGATGCAAAGTTGATGAGTCTGGTTACTGAGTTTGATGGTTTTTGTGAGGAGCTGTTCATCGCCTTGCTTAAGTCTGTAAGTGGAGAGGGAGACGATGGTGAAAGGGGAGAAGGTGGTATTGATGCTGGTACTGCTACTAATGGTATTGCTGCTGCTGCTGCTCCTGATGGTGTTGCAGGTGCTGCTGCAACCTGTACCCTCTCGTTTCGGTTGTTGGACGGAAGTACCATCCAGAAACAGTTTGATGGCTCCAATACATTGAATGACGTCAGAAAATGGCTCGATACGCAATCTGGAATTGATATCGTACCCTCTAGCTCGTTACCTTCGTTCGCTAGACCAGATGGACTTCATCCCACCCGTTATGCCTTTCAGAGTCCCACCGTTCCTAGAATTACCTACGACGATCAGCACGAGTTTATGACTGTTTCCCAGCTTAACCTTTGTCCCAGGTCGGTGTTGATACTAAAACCACTTTTTGACGAATCAGTGACCCAGGCTTATGATAGTAATAAAAGTGTGGTGACAAGTATTAATACTTCGGTTAAGAGATTTTGTAATGCTGTTTATTCGTTTTTCGACTATGGTGTTGACGATGGTGCTATTAACGATAATGACAACTGTGACAATCGCTTGTCTGACTCTAGCATTAACAACTATGATGCACAAAGTCAAGCTCGTAGACCTCCAAAGGTTTTAGCTATTGATGATAAGAAGGCTGCCTTGATTGATTTTCAGGAGAAATCTCATCCCAGTGATGATAATAATAACTGCAAGGACAGTGATACCTCTAATAATGATAAACATGCCGGTATTGACACTCCTTTCAATGCTAACATAATAAAGGATCTAGAAGAGAGTCGAGGACCGACTCCAGTGAACACCGTATCGGTCCAACCGTCAATGACCAGGGTAGAAACTATTAATGATAATGAGAACCAAGACGTCAGTCCTATTAAAGGAGAGGAAATTTGTTAAAGAAACTTATATAGGGTTATATAGGGTTATATAAGGTTATGGTGTGTAAAGTGGAAATAAACATTTCTCATTTATTGATAGTGAGAAAAGATAAGAATCTCAACAAAAATTGACGAACACCAGAACCAATTGTTCCAGATTAAAGTGGCTACAGAGGTGTGAAAAGCCGATTAACTAGACTCCAGACTCCTCAGCTATTGAGTTAACCCATTGGCCATGGATAGAATAAAAGTTGCTAGTCTAGAGCCGTTGCTTAAACTCCCCGGGAGTTTTGATCCCTCCACCATGACATCAGATGCATCGGTACTTTCTTGTGGATGTGTTGTCTCTGAATCATATTTTGAAAATAATCTCCGTTCAGGGATCAAGGCATGCCCTGAATGTATGGCATTAGACGTGGTAGAGTTAAAACCCGTCAAACAATTACGAGAGTTGTATCAAATCATCCACCAACTACAGGACACTGGTACCAAAGCAAGAAGAAGATCATCTTCAAAGAAAAGCTTTAAAACTATCGATACCAATAGTGATAGGGCTGGTGAACAGATGGACTTGATTAGTTTATTTTATAAGTATGCTAAAGAAGAGAATGCTCGTCCTGAACCCGTTACAACGGTAGCTCCTCAAGTAGAACCTATAGATATAAATCATGGGTCAAAATCAGTTTCTAATGTTGCTCAATCTAATTCTATATCCCCATTACGTAAAGTGCTGCTGGTTGAATATAATAGTATGAGTCAAGAAGGTGGACTTCATGAAAGATCTAAAAGTAAGACTGCACAATATGAAGATTATATTTGGTCAACTTTAAGTGAAGAGAAAGAATATAATTTTAGTAAATGTTTTCCATTTCATAGAAAAGTCAGTGCTTATCAAACCCAGCAGGGAAAGCTTTTTTCAGCCAACTTATTCAAAGGTTCAGTGATGAAAAAGGCCTCTAGATTTATTAGTAGTGATATAAATACTTTTACTTATCGATTGACTGGGCAAGAAATTACTCGATTTGTATTAATAACTGAGAAAAGATGGGAATTATATGAGTTGGTGGATGATAATGAGTTTAAACCGGTACTTGTTTGTTGTGGGAAACTGACAGGAGAATATGGTTCTCTGTTTAATAATTTAAGAGAAGATTATGGCCATGAAATAGTCATCCGGAATGATTTCTCTGGAAACTCTCAATCAAATGATATTACTAGTGCTGATGACCATAAGAAAAAATTGGCCCATTGGGATCAATTGAATTGTCAATTTAGTAATGATTTCTTGGTGATTTCTGGTACTAAAGGGATCATGAGAGTATTTAATGTATCTAAATCATCGTTACCTCATGAATTGGGAAAGCCAGTTTATACTTACATCACTAATTTCCCTATAAGATGTATATCCATATCTAATACTGATCCATTAATAGCTTGTGGAATCACTGCAAAGGAAAGACTTTCTGGTAAAGAACAACCATTTGTCATATTACATAAGCTTATAAGATCAACAGTGGGTGATAAAATCATCGGATCGGTTGAACCAATAACCATTACCATTCCTTATAGAGATCCAATAAAACTTCTTAATTTCAATGCTAATTCAACCCATCTTTTATGTTGTACCGTTTGGGAATCTCGGTATCTTATCATAAGGTTAAGAGGAGCTGGATCAGATAATTTTAAAAAACCGAGATTAATTTGGACCGATACCAGTGCCCCTAAGAGAAGAAAGAAATCAGATGGGGTATTCTATGATGATTCAGATGATGAAAATCCAGATGATGATGCCTTGATGATGGATAATGAAGGAATCACCGATGCAAGGTTTGGGACTATTCCTAACACCTTAGTGTTAACATTCTGTTCATTACAAAATAGACCCCCAATCATGTTAAGACTTGAAGGATCAACCATTGATTCATCATATAATCGAAACACGTCGGATGCTTTATCGATGGAGAGTAGTCTACAGAGTAAACATGAACAAAATGACAATGAACATGACATTACTAACATTAAATCTTCCGACCTTCTTTTAAAATTTCTGGAAGTTGGATTTTCAATTCATAAAGTTGCCATTCTGCCTCGTCGTGATGCTTTAACATTTTTGGACAAAGATGGCCGAATCTATTTGGTATCAATACCAAACTACGAATTGAATCTTTATACTTCAACCAAAAAAATTGTGGTCCTCTTGGGTGAAGTCTCCAATGCTGAAAGGTTTACTGAAGCAGCTACCATAACATTTTCTGCTGATGGTGGTAAAGTGTACGTGGTAGATAGAAAGGGAATATTCATGGTGTTTGATTTCACCAAAGGGATTCCGGGTCAGGACTCAGATGTGACCAAGTGTAAGATTATCAATGTATAACAATAGAGAGAATATATAATGACTTAATATACAATCACAGATATAGTTAATCACCATTCTCCATCAATAACCGAGCCTCTCATAAACTCTCATTAACCGAGAGCCATCCCGCATTAAGGAAAAAAGAAATCATTAGGCCATCACCAACTGGTTTTTTTTTTTTCTTATACCACAAACCAAGCTAGATATGAGTGCCTCTGCTCCACCACCTTTGGTGAATGATGCTTTAGACCTTATTGGGAACACTCCCTTGATTAAATTGAATAAAATCCCCCAAAGTTTGGGAATTAAAGCTAACATATACGCCAAAGTTGAATTATTCAATGCTGGTGGATCTATTAAAGATAGAATTGCAAAAAATATGGTTTTAGAAGCAGAAAAATCTGGTAGAATTAAGCCAGGTTATACCTTAATCGAGCCTACTTCCGGGAATACTGGTATTGGGTTGGCATTGATTGGTGCTGTTAGAGGATATAGAACTATAATTACATTACCAGAAAAGATGTCTAATGAAAAGGTTTCTGTTTTAAAAGCTTTAGGAGCTGAAATTATTAGAACTCCAACTGAAGCTGCATTTGATTCACCTGAATCACATATTGGAGTTGCTAGAAAATTAGAAAAGGAGATACCTAATGCTGTTATTCTTGATCAGTATTCTAATGAAGCCAATCCAAAAGCTCATTATTATGGAACTGGTTATGAAATTTGGGAACAAACCAAAGGAGAAGTTACTCATTTAGTGGCTGGTGCTGGTACTGGTGGTACCATTACTGGGATCTCACAATATTTAAAAGAGAAGAATTCTAAAATTAGAATAACTGGTGCTGATCCAAAAGGGTCTATCTTAGCTGAACCTGAATCTCTTAATGAATCTTCTGATCCTTATATGGTTGAAGGAATTGGGTATGATTTTATTCCTGATGTATTGAGTAGAAAATGGGTTGATAATTGGATCAAAACTGATGATTTTGAATCTTTTAAATTAGCTAGAAGAATCATTAGAGAAGAAGGGATTTTAGTTGGTGGATCATCTGGTTCAGCTTTACAGGCTGCTTTAGATGTTGCTAAAGATTTGACTGAAGATGATACTGTAGTGGTAATATTCCCTGATTCTATCAGATCTTATTTAAGTAAATTTGCTGATGATGAATGGATGAAAATTAATGGATTTGAGGTGGAAGAAACCAATCCTTCTGCTACCGAACATGATAGATTTTTATCCACAAAGACCATTTCTGATTTAGTATCCGGAAAAGCTCCTGTTGTCACTGTTACCTTGGCTGATACTGTCGAGAAGACTTTCAACTTACTTCAATCCAATGGATTTGATCAATTACCAGTTCTTAACTCTAATGGTAAATTAGTTGGTCTTGTTACCTTATCATCTATACTAAAATCACTTTCAGCTAAAAAAATTCAAATGACCAACTCAATCAAATCAGTAATGATTGATTTCAGAAAATTAGCTGATTTTGAAAAATCTTTCACCATTAGTAAAGAATCTGGATTCACCAAGAGAAAGTATGAACCAATTACTTTAAAAACTCCATTAACATTACTTAATAAATTTTTTGAAACTAATTCCAATGCTATCATAACTGATGATGATTATAAACCAGTTCAAATTGTTACTAAAGTAGACTTAATTTCCTTTTTAGCAAAGAATACTTCTTTTGCTTAACCTTTGTTTATTCTTATATCTATTTAATAATGTAATGTAAATTATAAGTACAACGTATCATCATAACCTCTTTACTATACTACAACTATGGTTGAGCCCATAGAAACTCCCCAAAAAAAACAAATTCAACACGACTAAGAGAATTTCCATCTATTACCACAATTTTCGCAAGTACAAAAAGTAGTTAAAGGTTCATCAGCAGATCTAGTTTGCATTTGATAATAACTGACTCTCTTATGTTTACATTTACCACAAGTGAATCTATCAGTAACAGCCCTCTTTTCAGTAGCTCCTTGAGCATCAAAAAGATTCTGTTTATGTAATTTTTCAATTTCTTTCTTTAAAGCTTCTGGAGCCATTTCATTAGGAGACATCTTGACAAATTTTTCAGGAACAATATGACCAGTCAATAATCTATCTCTTAATTCAGGATTTTTCTTATTCCTAAGATTCATCACAAATGTTCTTAACTTATTTCTGTATCCATCATTAACTTTCAGGTATTCATCTTTAAATACTTCACTTTCAATTTCTTTAGAAACTGTTAAGATATGATCACCAGATTCTCCTCGTTCAATAGCTAAAGCGGTATATAAAGCACTAATTGAAGCATTTCTAGTAGAATCTTCATAAACGTCTGTACTAATTCCGTCTATCTTTGGATTTCTAGGTCCTCCATGGAACTTATTTTCTTTAGCAGGTGGTGAGCCTGGCTTTGGAGTACTGGAAGCAGAAGTCTTTTGAGAACCAGTTGCAGATGGTGAAGGCCCTCCTTTCTTCTTATTCTTTTCTGTCTGTACAATATCTCTCCAATTTCTAATCATTTTCTTTACCAATGAACTAATTTCTCCATTGCCATTACTTCTATATTTATTGACTGCAACCCCAACTTTTGTTTCTCTTAATAAATTTTCGGTTGGTTTAACTCCATCATTTAAGATGTTCAATAATTTCAACACGGTTGCATCATCCTTGGATTTCTCCAAATTGGCCACGGTGGACTTAATCTCCTTAGCTTCCATGGTTATCTACTATTTCGTCTCTGGTTCCTTTTTTGTCATAAAACTTTTCAGTGCGAACTAGCTAACATATAACCAGAACCTACCAGAGTAAAGGCAGTAACCCCCCCACTAGACTAGCATTTTCCATGGACGGTATAAGTGTTTATATAGGAAACATCCCCTATGATTACACAGAGGAACAGGTGTTGGATATTGCCAAGTCAGTTGGCCCTGTGGAAGATCTAAGATTGTTATTTGATCCTGCCACGGGGAAATCTAAAGGATATGCCTTTGTTAAATATGGAGACTCCGAAACAGCAGCATCAGCAGTTAGAAACTTGAATAATTTCTCTATAGGGAATAGAAACCTTAAATGTTCAATATCCAATGATTCCAATGCATTTGAACCAACGATTGAACAAGAAAAATTACCTCCTTTACCATTAGGAATTCAGATATTTCCTAATCAGAATACTTCCCAAGTGATATCAAATACTCTTAGTTCATTGGATCAGAATACTGCTAAACAATTGATCAAGGAAGCCAAAGATATGAGTTCCACCAATCCTATTTTAATGGAAAAACTCTTACAATCTACTCCTCAGTTGGCTCATGCTTTGGTAGAGACTTCGTTGTTGTTGAACTTGACTAAACCTGACCTTGTAGAATATAGCATTAATAGGAATAAGCAGGAGATTGATCGATTATCTCCTGAGCATATCAACTTATTAAAGGCAGTGAAAGAATTATCATCAGAGGATGTTGAAGACTTGGATGAGTCCAAGAAAGAGGTGATGCAGAAGTTGAAAAACGAAATCAACAATGGCTCTTTTGGTGAAATATGAACCAGGGCGGGTTGTGTTGCAACTATATTTAGTTTAATGTATATTAGTTATTTTGTGGCATGGGTTGTCTGTAGTATGTTGTATCTCTAATAGCTAAGCTATCGTATGGTGTGTCGGTATGTGCACTACGTTCTCTCTTTCTCTTTCTCTCTCTCTCTCACAAAGCTCATCGCGATTACAAACAGTCTACACCACTGACGGCCAACTATGGTGGATAAAAAGAGATTAAGCAGTGGCTTGACGGTCACTTCCAAGGTCTTCGTCATGTCAAGACATGGTGGGGCTACCAAGGTTGTTAGAGAACACTATTTAAGAGATGACATAATCTGCTACTCGAAATCGTGTACCAAATGTGCAGAAGTCATAAAGGAAAACCCTGAAGGAAATACTCCTAAAGTAACATTATCAGATGTTCCTGCCAAGTTACAAGGAGAAAGACATTACCTAGTATTAGATACAAACATTGTGCTTCGAGCCATTGATTTGCTAGAAAATCCCGATTGCTTCTATGATGTGATTATTCCTCAAACGGTATTAGAAGAGGTCCGAAATAAATCATTTCCAATATACCAAAGATTAAGAACATTGGTGAAAGCTGATGAAAAAAGATTTATCATTTTTCATAATGAATTTAATGAAAATACATATATCTCTAGACAACGAGGGGAATCCATTAATGATAAAAATGATAGAGCTATAAGAAGAGTGGTAGCTTGGTATGATGAACATCTTAATCATGACAATTCTGCTACAAAGATTAAGATGGTCTTTATTTGTAACGATAAAGACAATAGGAATAAAGCTATTGCAGAAGGAATCTATGCTAAATCTTTATCAGATTATATAGAAATGTTACCCAATGCTGATATTCTTCGAGAATTGATCCCTCAAGATAATAAAACTTTTAACGAATTTGGTAATGAAATGTCTTACCAAGAATACTATTCAGAGGCTCGAATCATGGGTGGTCTTAAAAATAAAACTTTATTTAGAGGGACCTTGAATATCTCGAGGTATAACTTCTTGGAAGGAACTGTTCAGGTTCCTGATTTTAAAAAGCCTCTCTTAATTGTGGGGACTAAAAATCTTAATCGTGCATTTAATGGTGATTCGGTAGTGGTAGAATTATTGCCTAAAGATAAATGGAAAACTCCTTCTACTACTATAGTAGAAGGAAATGCCATTGATAATAATGACAATCCTGATGCTGACGATGATGATGGTGTTGATACTACTAGCATTATCCCTGATAAGGAACGGCTCTTATTGGCTCAAGAAGCTTCAAAAGCCATTTCATTGTCTTCTGGATCTGATGCTGATGCTGATGCAGAAAAGAGACTTCAACCTACTGCTAAGGTAGTGGGAATAATGAGGAGATCATGGAGAGCTTATGTTGGACAAATCGCCCCAAATTCTGTTTCTCAAGAAGATAGTGGTAATTCTTCTAGGTATTGTTATGTTATATTAATGGATAGTGTGTTGCCTAAAGTAAGAATCAAAACCAGAAGGGCTAAGGACTTATTAGGTAAAAGAATTGTAATATCTGTGGATACATGGAATGCCAATTCCAAATATCCTCATGGTCATTTTGTAAGATGTTTAGGTGATATTGAAAGTGTTGAGGCAGAAACAGAAGCATTGCTATTGGAACATGATGTTGAATATCGTCCATTTGCAACTAATGTTTTAAACTGTTTACCTCAAGAAGGGGATAATTGGAAGGTGCCAGAAAATCTCGATAATGGAGATGAACAATTAAAAAAGAGAAAAGATTTAAGAGATAAATTAGTATGTTCTATTGATCCTCCTGGATGTGTTGATATTGATGATGCCTTACATGCCAAAAAATTACCTAATGGTAACTTTGAAGTTGGGGTACATATTGCTGATGTTACCCATTTTGTCAAGCCTAATACACCTTTAGATGAAGAAGGTGCTTCAAGAGGTACTTCTGTTTATTTGGTTGATAAGAGAATTGATATGTTGCCAATGTTATTAGGGACTAATCTTTGCTCGTTGAAGCCTTATGTCGATAGATTTGCTTTTTCGGTAATTTGGGAAGTGGATGAAAATGCTAATATTGTGAATGTTGATTTCATGAAATCTATTATCAAATCAAGAGAGGCATTCTCCTATGAAAATGCCCAAAAAAGAATTGATGATAAACTGAAGAATGACGAATTGACAAATTCAATGAGAATTTTACTAGATTTATCTAAGAAGTTGAAACAAAAACGGATAAATGCTGGTGCTTTAAACTTAGCTTCTCCAGAGGTTAAAGTTCACATGGATAGTGAAACTTCTGACCCCGGTGAAGTAGAGGTCAAGCAGTTATATGATACCAATTCATTAGTTGAAGAATTCATGTTGTTTGCCAATATATCTGTTGCTAGAAAGATATATGATTCATATCCTCAAACTGCTATGTTAAGAAGACATGCATCTCCCCCTGCAGCAAATTTTGAACAACTCAATGATATGTTAAATACTCGGAAGAATGGAATGCATATATCATTAGAAAATTCTAAAGCGGTGGCTGATTCATTAGATAAATGTGAAGATTCAAATGATCCATATTTTAATACCTTAGTTAGAATCATGTCAACCAGATGTATGATGGCAGCTGAGTATTTCCCTTCAGGATTTTTTGGTTATTCTGATTTTAGACATTATGGATTAGCAGTTGATATATATACCCATTTTACGTCACCAATTAGAAGATACTGTGATGTGGTGGTTCATAGACAATTAGCAGGAGCCATTGGATATGAAGATTTAGCTTTGAGTCATAGAGATAAAAATAAGATGGAATTGATTGTGAAAAATATTAATAGACGTCATAGAAATGCTCAGTTTGCTGGTAGAGCTAGTATAGAATACTATGTTGGACAAGTCATGAAACAAAATGAATCAGTTCAAGAAGGTTATGTTATCAAATGTTTTAACAACGGGATAGTGGTATTAGTACCCAAATTTGGTATTGAAGGCTTGATTAGACTAGAAGATTTAGGTGATCTTAATTCTGCTATCTATGATGAAGAGAAATTTGAATTACATTTTACCGATTTCAATAAGTCTAGAAGACAAATAGGAGTATTCGATAAGGTTAAAGTTGATATTAAATCTATAAAAGATGAAATATCAGGAAAGAGAAAGGTTCAATTAGTATTACAATAGAATCCATTAGAATACATTACAATATATATACAGTAATAAAGTATGTAAGATCATTTATAAACGTTGTTGGTCATGAGTGTGTGTTGCAGGGTTTTTAATTATGAAATATATTCCACCAATTGTTTTATATTGATAAGTTTTATGTCATGAGTTTGAGAAAACTTAATACAATCATCTAATCTCAGCATCAACCCATCTTCATCTCTGACTAATTCACAAATGACCCCAGCAGGTTGCAAATTAGATAATTGACATAGTTGAACTGCAGCTTCAGTATGACCCCTTCTGGACTTAAGTAAACCAGGAGATGCTTTTAATGGCAATATATGACCAGGTCTTATGAATTCAGAAGGTTTAGATTCTTCACTGGCTAATTTATTAGCAGTTAGAGCTCTATCATGAGCAGATATTCCGGTAGTGGTACCAATACCATAATCACATGTAACAGTATAATTAGTACCATGCTTATCAGTTTTATTAGCTAACATTGGAGGTAATTCTAACTTTTCCACTCTTTCAGCTGATAATGGTACACATACATAACCAGAAGAATGACGGACTAAAAATGCCATTTTCTCTTGGGTAATTAATTCAGCAGCCATGATTAAATCACCTTCATTTTCTCGATCTTCGTCATCCATTACAATTAAAAATTCTCCTCTTTTAAATGCTTCAAGAGCTTCTGGTATAGGTGTGAATACTGAACTCATGTTATGTTGTATATAGTTATGAGACTGAAGCTTGTGGTGGGAAAATCGTGGGTCTATATATTCCTGTCAACTCTAAAATTTTTCAGTCATAATATGATTTCTCGGATGAATCTGCGGTGTGCAAACCGGAAAAACTACTAAGCTATAATAAAGAAATTACTAATGGCCGAACATACCATCCACTAAATCTGGCTCGATAAGTTGACATTTGACTGACAAGTTACGCTGCATGATTAATTCGGCCCTTGAGGTTTATTTCCGCTCCTTCTGACGCAACAATCAAAGTTCCCCCGTCAGCCATAACGTCCTGATCTTCCTGGTGCTTACTAAGGTTTCAAATGGATGCAAAAAAAGAAACGATATGGCCCGGGGTTAAGGCTGATGGTGGAAATTTTGATGGGTTTAGGTGATAGTTACTCAAGTTGGTTATCCCAGTAAGCCTCTTTGTCGTAGTATAGAAGCTCAAGTAAAAACTCGTATGGACCCTCTAATAAATCTCAGAGTTTGAAGTAGTTAGTTTAAGAATCTCTTGCAGCTTTAGTGATTGTTGCAACCAAACAAATGCGAAATTTGTATTTCAAGTTTCATACATTGACAGAGAATGGATCCAGAATTCAGCACCCAGTTCGTCAAGCAGTATCCCAATGAGGGTCCTGAAATCATGTTCCATAAAATAGAAGTAGCTGATAATATGATCATAAATATCTCAGTGGAAGGGATAGTAGACACCACGTTTGAGTTACCATTGAATTCACAGCAAGCTATAAATATTCTTTCGAATCTATCAAATTTTGAAGACAATGAAGATAATTTAGGAATTGAACCTAAATTGATAATAGGAGATCACCTGAATCTTAAACTTCAAATAGTGGCTACCCAAATCGGGAAATTACTTTTAAAGTCATTGAAGGAACCTAAGAGTGTTACGTTATCGATAGGATCTAAATGGTTAGGAAAAGGAGATCGAACTACTGAGGAAGACTTTAATAAACTAATGTTTATACTAGGGAATGTCAAACAATTGGTTACCAGGTCCTGAGACTTGAAAGCTATTAATCTGTATATATTTAGAATCAATATATATATATAATAAGTATTAATTATTCAAGTAGTCTATTTCTTTGATTCTCTTGGTGTAGCAGGAACTAATCTTTCTTTAGTAGAAAGAGCCAATTTATGAGGAGTCATAAATTTGCTACAAATGTCATCATCAACAGCGGCTCTTCTTTCTTGATATTCTTTAACAAATTTACTGATAACATCGATACATTCCTTTTTCATTTGTCCGGATAAGACTTCTCCTTTTCTATAACCATCAGCCAAAGAAGCTAATTTTTCATCATCATTACTAAAGAATGACATGTATTGATAAGCCACATCAACATCTGGATTCCCACCATATTTTTGATGATCTTCTACTGTAGCTTGACCACCAGAAAAAGCATATTTATTGATTTTTTTAGCAATTTGCTTTTGAGTATCATCCATAAAAATTGAAGTGGTAGTATCAGAAGCTGACATTTTGGTAGTAGCTCCTTGTAAAGCTGGGAAAAATCTAGCATGAAGTAAAGCTGGTTTAGAAAATTTTAATTTATCAGCCACATCTCTACAAACTCTAAAATAAGGATCTTGATCAATAGCACAAGGAATTAAACATGGGGTTTTGGGTGGTAATCCTAAAACATCTGGGAATGATGAAGGAAATGAAGTAGCTATTTGAATACTGGCAAAATGAAGTTTCCCAATACAATCACTGTCTTGAAATCCAAATACCGATTTGGCAGTTGATGTAGTAACTTGTCTAGATACTCTAACAATATTTTCATAAAAAGCACCACCAACATAATCCAAATCAGAAAATATAAATGTATTTTCTGGATTAAATCCTACAGCTATAATATCTTTAGCATTAACTTTACTAAATTGTCTAACTTCTTCAATGGTAAGTTTTTGCTTGAATAAAAATTTTTCATCATCGGTTAGTTCAATAACCAATGGAACATCAAATATATCTTGTAACCATTTGGTAAAGATAAAAGGAATCATATGACCCAAATGAATGGAATCTGATGATGGACCTCTACCAGTATATAAAAAGAATGGTTCTCCATGTTCATATAAATCTAAAATTTTATTAAAATCTCTTTCACTAAAGAATACTCCTCTTTTTAAAAATGGATGTGGTTCATGTCCGGTTAATCGTTTACATCTTTCTAAGGTTTCTGAAGTGATGGCCTTTGTACCAAATTGTTTAATCAATTTATCATAATCGATACCTTGATCTTTCCCATCCACAACAGCACCTTCTACTTCCCAAGGAGTGACAATTTGGTCCGTTGAATCTAAACTAACGTTTTTAACTCCTTCTTCCACTTTTTCAGTCATTGGATGATGATATCTATAAGGGGTGATTCTTTTTTTTACCACTTATGTTGGAGGATTGTAAGGATCCAGTTCGGTGATGGGCCGCATTTTCCACCGCACAACTACAAAGCATACACCACCAACCACCTATTTCATTTACAGCATTTATAACGAATAATTACGAAATAACTTTGTAGTATTATAGATACATCAAGTAAATATACATGAGATAAGGAACTACACAAAAGGTTAAAAGAATCATTAAAAAATTGTGTATTGATTTTTTTTAAACCCAATGCATTGATAAAAATATATAGATTTTTTAGTTAATTATAAACCCCAAAATAAGTTTTAAATGGTAATTAATATCTTAAAAATGAAGTTTGGTAAAGAACCATTTATTTTTACCAGCTTGGTATCTTTCTTCAAAAGATTTTTTAACAACTTTTTTAGCTTCTTCTCTTTGAGATGGTTCTTCTAAAGCTTCAGAAGTAACAGAAGCTTTGAAAGCTTCAACATCTAAGGAATATCTAGTTGGCATTAAGTGGTTGTAGTTAACAACTTTAATGAATGGTTTAACTTTAGATCTTTTGGCAGTCTTTTTTGGTCCCAAGTTTTTGGTAACTTTTAATGGATAACGTTCAACTCCAGCAACAATAGCATGTGGGAATGGGTGGGTTTTGGTTCCTTCGTCATGTGGTTTAACAATGACTACCTTTTTACCAGCGAAACGTCCACGGACAACAATAGCTATAATTTGTTAGTATTATACAAAGGGATGATATGGGGGTACCATTAAAAAGTTTATGACAACAACAAATTTGGAAACTTAATATCAACCTGATTTATCAGTTTGATAGACTGGAATTGGTTGAATTTATTCACTCCATGTCGTCGAACAAGAATTTGCACTTATTGGACTCGTCATGATCATATTGAAAATAATTCAAACTGGGGCACCAGTCCAGTTGTTTGTTACTTTATAATGGATACCATGGAATAAAAAGTGATCGATTGGATCATTAAAACTAGTTACATACCAACTTTACCTGCTTTAACAAATTTGACCATTTTTATCGATATTAAAACTTGGTTGAAAGAGTTTGCAAAAATATCTGAAAATTTTTTTGTAACAAAGATGGCTCGCTATGAAAAAAAAAAAGTGAAAAGTTACACAAAGGCACTGGTTACACAAAACACTGGCAGCACTAGTAGTGGCACGCCCTTTGCTCACTGGGAACAATTTATAGTAGTCTGGCGAGCACTAATAGAGAATGGCTGACAGACAGACAGAGGGGTGAGTGTCATGTGACCATGTGACTGCTATATGCTATCATTTTAAAGTTAGTGATAGTTTATATGGTATTTTATACTACAAATGCAACCTATTTATGTCGTTGACTTCTAGCTAAGAATTTTGAATTTTTGGTGGTGATGGCTTGGTTAGAATCAGATGGAGGAGGACTTTTCACTATTCTCTTCCGATGATTATTAACCACTGGTGGTCTATCTTCTTTAGTAAAGCTTGATCTTCTGTTATCGGTGATGGGGTTATGACTATTATTAGATACTGCTAATTGAGCTGCATGAAGCATACCTCCATCAATTGAACTACCTAATCCAGTTGACATATCCACTCCTTGTCCTGACTGAGTAGCTTTCATTGGTGGGGGTGGTTTCCGTTTAACTGATGATCTTGATTTTAGTCTACTATTAAACATACTCTCTTTATGATTACTATGTCCTCCATTTGGTGGGGGTGATTTCGAATGATTTGGACTTCTAGTACTTTCTCGTTTAGATTGATGGGATGATGATGATTGTGGTGGTTGATGTGACGAATGTTTTGTAGATCCAGTCTTATTTCTGCCTCTTCTATCATCTCCAGACACAAAGATTTCTGGTGAGTCCATTAATGTAGGCGATCCGGTTTTGTTACTCTTTGTTCTCTTAAGTGAACCAGGGTCAATTTTTTCTATTTTATCTCTTTCAAATTGATTTGTTTGGGCTTTAGCTAAGGTTTCAGTCCAACTATTAATTTCGTATTTTTCCACTTCAAAAGTGAATGAACTTTCATTCGATTGAATTACAAATAATCCGGTTGTGGGAATAATTTTCAGTAATTTACTAGTGGAATTTGATACAACTTCCTTGAATCGAATGAGTCCATGACTTAAATGGATTTCAGTGACTAATCGATAATCGGCATCTGGGTCATTTCTGAAAAATATCAAGGCTCTACCGTGACTGGTTACTAACATTGTACATGTTCTTTGTTTCTCTAATGGATGTTGTGTCACTGGTTCATTGGAAATATTCTTATCCTTATTATTAGACAAACCTATTTTCTTCAAGAACTTACTCAGTTTACTACTAACAGGGGTCTCATTGGACTCACTACTAGATGGCGGGGGCTGTTCTTCTATCAAGTAATAATCCTTAATTATATCTGACTCATCAACATCATCCAACTCTATCCCATCAGGTAAGCTTTGTCCACTTCGTAATCCGGTACCATTCCCATTGACTACATGTGTCAAAAAGCTAGAATTAGATTTATTTCGATTTTGAAATCCTAATGGTGAATCATGTAGAAGTCCCTTGTATTTTTTCTCTAAGTAATCGGTACTAACCTTAGATGCAAGAACTGCTCCAATCTTTAATATTCTTTCATCTGGATGATTGAGATATTGTCCCCAAGCAGTTTCTAATGGGGTCACTGGAGTTACCTCTAAAGTTTTAGTTCTTGGTTTGCTGATTTTACTAGGCTTCTTTTTAACACTTGATGTTGACCTATAAGAATGAAGAGAATTGATTGTGGGTCTTAATATATTGGTTCCAGGAATATATTCCGCCGTAGGGGTGTGGCTCGATGACGGTTGTCTAGACGAGCTTGGAGTGGTAGCATTATTGCTATTCCTTGAAACAGTTTTAGACAAATTAGGCTCCACTTCATCTGTAGGGGTCTCAGGCATGTCGGGAGTCAGTTCGTCATCAGCTTCCGGTGAATCTTCCTGTTTGTTCAAGACGAACGCCGCAACTGTAGCTGGATTGACTGCTCTACCACCATTAGATTCACTAATGACCCGCTTGCCAGTAGCACTACCATTTCCATTAGCACTGTTACTGTTTTGATCTCTTTTACCTTGTCCTTTCTTAGGAGCCACAGACTGGCTCGATTGTGATCTTGAAATATCAGGAACTTTCATCATCGACTTGGCTGACATCTTATAAGGAGCTAACTCAGGAGGCTCGACTAACCATATCTGATCATAGTTATCAAAGTCTATGCCTTGAAAGAAATAATGACTTTGAATGGTGTTAACGGTAGCCCTTCTTGAAGGCTGTAAAACGAGTACTTGTTTAATTAGATCTCTCAAGATCATTGGGAAACCAGCACTGAAAGCATACTGTAATTTCGTAATCTTTTGAAATGTCAAATACTCATTAGTGGCCTTGAAAGGTGGTTTACCAGCTATCATTTGGTATAAAATACAACCAAAAGCCCAAATATCTCCTGGTTTTCCACAATATTTATTTTCCAACAACTCTGGAGATACATATTCAGCAGTACCTACGAAAGATTTAGCTCTTACATCGAGAGGGTAATCCTCATCCTCATCATTCTTCTTTTCCAATAATCTAGCAGTCCCAAAATCAGTTATTTGAATTCTCAACTTATCATCTAATAAAATATTTTCGGGTTTTATATCTCTATGTATTACTCCATTTTCATGCATGTACTTGATAGCATCAAGTATCTGAGCTCCAAAGTACCTAGTACAATCTTCGTTTAAAGTACCATATTTCTTAATCAATGATAGTAACTCACCATTAGCAGCATAATCCAATACAAAATAAAGAGAATCCTTATCTTGAAATGTGAAATATAATGATATAATACCCAATCGATTACTGAGTCGATTTAATGCATGTTTCTCGATATTAACATATTTTACCTTCTTTTCTTTAATGATATGACGTTTATCTAATATTTTGACAGCATATTTGACAGAGGTAATTTTATCGGTAGCCAATACAACTGTAGAATAAGAACCTTCCCCTAATTGTTTACCAAATTCAAAGTCTTGAACCGTTCTTCTGATCACCTTATAGCCAGAACTAGCATCACTTAATTTCCTGGTAGCTGTAGCAGCCCCCCTGTCATTCCATTCTTTATGGTCAGCTGGGGGTATGGACGAACTAGAATATTCAATTCCATCACCATCAGGATCTGTGTAATTACGACCAGCGTCTAGACCAGCATCTTGGCCATTAGTAGTTGTATCATTGGCAACAATATCATTACCATTATTAGCTTCCTCACCTATAGCCAAAGATTTAATAGCATCAGTAGATTTATTTTGGTAACTTTGGTGTTGATGTTGACTTGGAGATAAAATATCTTTCAAGTTTTCTTCAATAGTAGGGGTATCCAAGATATTCAAAGATGCATTAGACATAGCCAGATGATTATTGGCATTAGGATGAAAATCAAATGAATTAGACGATTGTGGAGTTTGAGGAGCACTCCGAGTGATATCTTCATTACTAAGTTTCATGGATGATAACCTGGATGATATATGAACCGGTAAATTATTATTCTGGGTGAACCGATCTAGTACTTCCGGTGGTATTAGTCTTCTCCCCCCATCGGAAATAGGCGGAGGTACTCTATGGGTTTCGGAATCAAGGGTATCATCACTATCATTTCTATGTTGATTCACATAATTATAATATATATTATCAATATCATCGTTAAGTTCCTGGAAATCTGAGTGCCCGTACGACCCGTCATATGAAAGTCGATTATTTTGTGACATTTGTGCTCAATGATAACCTTTGGTTGTCAAGATCTCCTATTCGAGGTATGGGGTTAACAAATAAGTTGCACCAGTTAAAACAAAACCAAAACAACGATCACAAAGTTTATAATGATCTATAACTACCCTTTTCTCCTTATCATCAATGGTAATCAAAGCACCTACAACACAAAAGTGGCGAGGCAATGACAGAATCCACTCAAGTTACTGGCAGTAACTTTTAACAAATTGCACTCTTATAGATTTGTGGAGGAACAAAGGAACCCAAGAATCACCGGTATGGTATATCACGGGGTTTGATTAGTCAATGGTTCGGGTACTGACTAATATTCGACACCTCTAAAGACCCTTGTCAAGCGGTGTTGAAACAATGGAGGTTGTTGTCTGCAAGACAGAGCGCTCCAACAAAAGTGAGATCAATGCGCGAGGCACGACGCCGGATTTGTTATGCCTCACTGATACAACCAATCTTTATCTATATATAAGTATAATTTATATATTTATCTTTATCTATATCTGTTGCTGATTATTGTTGCTACTATATTTCTCGTGTTATTCCTGTGGATCTCAGAAATATGGCCTTCCCATTGGAAAGTTCTCATATAATATCGCATCTAAGGAGCTCCTATTTGGTGCAGTTTGATGATGATGAAGACGCCAGAAGATTGATAAAACCGAACTTGCAAGACCCTGACGGGGAAATATATAAGCCCATATTCGACCGGTTGACATTACTGTCATCTCCTCCTATCAAAATAGATTCCTCGGTGACTTATAATGGTGTTGGATCTAATAATGGTGGTAATAAAGGTGCTCGATTGACGAAGTCAAATCATACCAGAAGGAGTAAAATACGACAAAGAAGACATACTGATGATTACGATAAGATCCTGGAAAAGTCAATTGATGGTTCGGGTACTGAAAAGAAACAACTGCTTGTCGAAAAGCAGGATATTGCTACTCTCAATAGTGTTCTGTCCAGTCCTTCACTACTGCAAGAACCCCCTATTGACGATGACAATACCCGAAATGAATCAATAAATACAACCCCTGGTCGATCAAATACCAAGAAGAAGACAAAACCAGGCATTATGCGGATATTTCAGGGTCGTAATAATGGTAATACTAATGATAATAATGACGACCAGATTAGTGATGGTAGTGACATCAGTGATGGGTCTGGACCCCCGGACCTTGGAAATGAAAGTGACAGTACACAAAAATTAATAGCTGAAAGTACCCCATTGCAGGAAGGATATCAAAGGGATGAATTATCCGATAAAGGTTCTGTTTCTATGAAGTCAGAGTCTTCCGGGAAACCACATAAAAATTGGAGTGCAGATTCTGATGCTACTTCCATAGATAGTTCAAGTAGTAGAAGTGTCCGTAGGCTGCACAAAAGACAACCAAGTAATACGGCTAGCTTGGAAAGTATTGGAGAGACGGATGATGGCTTCAACACAACTGAAAGAGAGGGTACAGACTTTGACGATAGTGACGATGAAATGTATGATGAAGAGGATATGGATGATGGTTCATCTACAGATTCTGCTTTTACTGATATTGAAACAGATTCGATCATGAATTCGTCTTTGTTGCTTGATTCTTTTGATACTACTGACTTTTCTTATCATAAAAAGTCGAGCTTATCATCCAAGATGAGAAAGAAGAAGTCCAGAATCGACTCTTTTGGTGGCTTGAATTTTAGTAAGGGTAATTCCGGTTTCAATGGGATTTCTAACTCTGACAAAGCTTCCAAACTCCCGGTTGCTTCGTTGTCTATGGAATCAGGTAAACCCAGTATGAAGTTTGAGAAGGTCGACCCACAAATAATAAAGAAGGAAGATAATCAGGAATCAAAATTGAGTTCATTAATTCAGTCAAGATCGAAATCAGCTAATTCCAATCCTCTCAATTATTATTCATTTGTGAATGATGATTTGAATCCTGGAAGAGCCACAAAGGTTGAGCTTAACATTTTTGTTCCTCCTAAAACAACCCCTACGTTGAAAAATCTTTCAATCAATAATAATGTATCAATAACTGATTGTATTGGTTATATTTTATTACATCTTTCCCAAATCCCTGATTTTAAAGCCACAGATGATCTTACTCTTCTTGATCCCAACCACTGGAGGTTGGAGTTGGTTGATGAAGATGGGGAAAACTATGGGTCCTTTGGTATATTAGACAGGTCTAGATTGTTATCATCTTATAATAACCCAAAAGAGTTGGCCATCTGTAAAGTTACAGATGAAAAAGAGATTTTAAAGAATGAGAAGCAAGCCCCACTTGCGTTAGAGCTTAAGCAAAATTTAATGGCGTTTAGACGTAAGAAAATGGTTGATGATATGGGGGGTAATAGTACTGTGTCCAATGAATCAACGGAAATTGTATCCCTCACTGTGATTGGTACTGATGGATCCAAAGTTATTATAGAAATTGATAGTCATTCGTCAGTCCAGGAAGCAATCTATGATTTCTGTGCTCCTCGTAATCTTAATCCAGATAATTATAGGTTTCGACTTCTTGGCCAAGGAAACAAAAATTTATTGAGTGAAAGTGATAATGATGCTTCTACTTTGAGAGGAAGTCCAACCCTTAACCCTATTGAATCCAGAAGAATACTTCTGAATAATGAATTAATCAAGGAAATAGGAACTACCTTAGTACAACTTGTTCCTGCTCGAAGCGGACCAGTCAAGTCATTGTTGAATAACAATTCTTCTGAAATTAGTCCTGTTGACAATATCATTTCTCCTACTGCAAATATGAGTATCATTACCCCACCAAAGAATCATCCAGATGTCCTTCCTCATCCACCAGTAAGTGCCGCTATAAATAAGGGTAATCAAGACATCAAAACAACACATATAAACCCCGACAGATCAAGAAAGTCTTCTACTCAAGATTCCAATAAATATTTCGACAAGATGATGATTGATATTAATTCTCAACTACCAAACGATTCCAAAACGAAATATTTTACTTGGAAAGTATGGAGAAAGAAAACAACTATATTGAACAAAATTGAGAAATCTTTGATTATAGATGGGGATTATATCCGGCTACAACCACCAGAAGATAAAGCTTACACCAAAGATCCTAACGATAATCCATTTTTGGCATCACAAGGTGGACATTCACATCATCATCACTTACATCATTATAACTACTCCAACTATTATAATGGTTCAATGATGAAAACCAGTTCATTTCATATCACTCAAGTAGTGAAATTGAAGCATTACAAAGATAGTAAAAATCCTAATCATTTTAAAATCGTTATTGAAAAGCCCGGAAAAGACTCGACTGTCATAAAGAAGAAATATGATTTAGAGGCTGTTAGTCAGTCTGAATGTGAAGCCATTATTGAAAAGATCAAGTGGGTTTCTAAGGTATATAATACTGAAATGGCAAACATCAAATAGTTTACTTCTTGTATGTAATTGTAATATAATGACATGATATGATATTTTAGCCAGTACTAATAACTGTATAAGACAGGTGATGAGATGCGATGCGATGCGATGCGATGCGTTTTTATATTTTCCTTCTACCCCAAGGTATTACAATTTGATCAATTAGTTCCAGATGCCTCCCCTTTCAAGCAACTGGGCTAGATTAAAAGCCACCATAGCTCCTAAGTCATCAAGGTCTCAAAAACTGAAAATAAAAAATGTCAAGACAGACAAAACCCAAACAAAGACAGCCAACAACCAGGTAATTGTAACCACCAAAAAGGAATCCAACAAGGTAATCGATAGCTCTAATAATGGTATGCCCATAACATCTATAGGGCAAACATTATGGTTTAACGAAAGAGATATACATTTGGGTGATATAGGAAGTTCCAATGACACTAAAGTTATCCAGAACGATCCCAAGAAAAAGCTCCCGGGGAAATATCTAGCCATAGATTGTGAATTTGTAGGAGTTGGACCCGAAGGGGAAGAAAATGCATTGGCCAGAGTATCTATAGTAAACTTTTATGGATATGTCGTTTATGATAAATTTGTCAAACCTAAGGAGAAGGTAACTGATTGGAGAACATGGGTAAGTGGAGTGACACCGATGCATATGAAAGAAGCCATTAGCTTTAAAGAGGCCCAAACTGAAACTGCCAAATTACTTGATGGGAAAATCTTGGTAGGACATGCAGTCAGTCATGATTTAGAATCATTATTTCTATCACATCCCAAGTCTATGATACGAGATACTACAAGATATAAACCGTTCAGGGCAATTGCGAGTGGTAAAACCCCAGGGCTTAAAAAATTAACCAAGCATTTCTTAAAAATAGAAATTCAGGACGGTCAACATTCTTCAGTAGAAGATGCCCGAGCTACGATGTTATTATTTAGAATGCATAGAAAAGAATTTGAAAAGAGTCTTAAGTTAAGGTAGATACAATTAAAATATATCATCTAATTGGAAATTATACAGGTTGTATAAAAATTTTATCTAATGTACAATAAGAATTAAACTGTTTAAACTTTTAACATCAGTGTTTGAAATTTTAATTTTCGAGTTTACGATTTTCAACGTATGACGATGCACTTCTATAAACCATTTCTTGTAACCGTTCGTTATCTCTGTCTATACGTTCGTTGGCTCCTTCTTCAGTTTCTAAGAGTTCTGAAAGTTTAAGGAATTTATATTCCTTCATGATCATCAACCCTAAATCTGATAAGAATTCATCCGTCTTTTTCTCATTTTCTTCAAGTGTATAAGTCTTGTCCTCAAGTAGCTTAATCATTATCTCTGCTGCCAACTCTACTGCTTCTGTAGAATTACTATTAATAATGATAGATTCAAGGGCTGGTCGTAATATATGACAGACCATGTATCCTTTTGATTTCTTTGCATCAAATACATGATTGAAAAGATGTAAGAACCTGATCTTGAATCCAGCATCAACGGTATTAGTGACAAAAAGGTAACATGCTTGATACAAGGTTAATGTAGGGTAGATATGTTCAGATAACAAATAGTCAATAATGACGGTAGGGACTCTATATCTACCGATGGTCGTCCAACTCGAAGGAGTATACTCAGTTGTACCAAGGTATTCTTCGAAGTTCGTCTGATTACACGAGAACCAAATAAAGGTCAAATAAGGTAAAACCCCCGCTGGCACCTCAAATTCACTACCATTATCGGCTCCATTTTCATAGCAATATCTAACCCTGAATACTTCTTGCAAACATGTTAAGGAAGTATGTTTTATGTGACTCAATTTCAACCCTTGCGTGAAGATGAAAAAGATGTAGCATAAAATATTCCGTTGATCTATATGAAATCCATGGGAGCTTTCGAAAGCGTCGATAAATGGTTGTAAGTGTTTCCTTTGTTCAAACATCCTATCCGTAAATCCTGGGCCTTGTTCAAAGTTCTTTATTAATGTATTCAACAAGCATTGTATTGTGGCTTGATACAATGACGAGTAATTCAACATACCAAAGTACAATTGTGGCCAAATTACAATTGGTGGAAATACAGAGTCTTTTGACAATCCTTTGTATATCTTAGAACAACTCATTAAAGTGCTGGTCATGTACTCAAGGTTGTTGTCAAAGGAGCTTCTACTCATTAATTTTAACATCTTGGAAACTGTATGATCACTGATACTATTCTTTGATAAAATTCCTACCACTAACATGGCACGTACTTGGAACAATGACGAATCAGCAAATGCCACATCAATAGCATAAGAACACCAACGTGTTCTCCAACCGGATCTATCATCTGCTGAACCTAAGACTGTAATAAATTCATTTAAGTAGTCACATAAGGTTTCAAAACTAGCTGCCCTGTTGTATAATTGACTAATATCCGAGGTTGTGGATATTCTTTCTCTAGTAAGACCAAACAACATTTTAGCTCTTTGACCACTAAAGTAGGTTAAGGTATCTTCAACAGTTTTCTCCTCGACTTCGGTTAGGTCAGGCTTATGTAATAATGACTGGATAGTATTGATCATTAACTTTTGTAAATCAGCTCCAAACTCCAAGGAAGGATTATCGATGAAAAGAGTACAGATGAAAAATACATCTGCTAAATACAACTGAGCATAAATATATGAATCAAAAAACAAAGAAGCACATATCTTCACCAAGATCATTATTTCAAATAATTTACTTTCAGATGCAATCTCGGAATCATTATTAGTCGCTCTGTTGATACATTCGATTAACCGATTGATCGCCTCTCCACAAATTTCGACACTTGGAGAAATAACTGAGATAATAAATGCCCAATCTGGATCATCATTTCTATTATCCATAGCAAAAGTGACAATTTCATCTAATAATAATGGAACTAAGATAGACTCTGAAAAGAGCTTTTTCCAAATATAGTCACTTATAGCAGAAATAACTTCTTTATTTAATGACGAAATTGAGCAAAACTGTCTAATGATCCCTGCTACTCTATCAAGACCACTTTGTTCATCTCTTAAATAAACATAATCACAGATATTGTCAACCCAAGGGGCAATATACAATATAGCATTGATCCTATGATTCTTAGGAAGTTTGTCGTAACAATCAAAGAAAGCTCTTAAGAACCTGTAAGTCATTTCAGGAAACTTATCTGACAAGTGCTCTGAAATCGCTACGATAAAATCAGTAGTATTAGCGGGGTAGCTAAGGTCTTTAGCATGGTTTTTGGATATGCTGTAGTCAATTTCGAAGTAATTAGCAACAGAAGCAAGTAATAATGATCCAGCTGACCGAACATCTTCATGCTCACATAATAAGCTCTGGAAAACAATATTGAATAACCTTCCAAACCATAAATTTGAAATATCGCTACTGTGAAAATTTTTATCGTCATCATCAATAAATGCTTTTGGTAACCTAGAAGTAGTGAAATATAAAAACCTGAGAATTTCCAGTCTATCGGGAGATCTGATAATTACACTTTGTTCATTGTTAAAATAAATAGTGAACTCATCAGTGGCCCCACTGGCCTTGGTAATTTCACAAGTGGAAATTTCACTCAAACTGAATATCTCTACTGGTCTAAAGCCTTTAGTTGCACATAGCTCGTGGTTTGTTGGAACAAATTCATCAGAGCATAATAATAGAAATTGTCTCCCAATCCGAATAGTAGAAGGATGGAAAGTTTGAGTTTTGGAATTCAAGACTTTACAATTATCGAATTCGACCTTTTTGTCTCTAGTAATAGTCATCGTTTCTTCACTCAAGCATAAGCTAGAGATGATTTCTGTGGAATCACAATGGGAATAAGTGTAAATCTTAGCTCTTGCATCCTTATCATCAACTCTTGAAGGCCTCACAACATTGAAAAAAGCCGAGATGTCGTTACTAGGCAAGTTGAAATAGTAGATTCTCGAACAGTTCTTGAATAGTTGTGAAGGACCATAAGTATTTAAAAGAGTCCCATAAGTAACTAACAAATGCATCTCAGTGGAAAAGCCTGTAAAATCAAATACAAAATAAAACTTATTATCCCATACCTGGCTAGCAGTCTCGAATAACTTGTAAATCAATAAATGCACATCAAAGTCAACGGCTTTTAAATTGCTCAAGTTTACAACCACAACAGGTGTACCATCATGAAATATTGCGTTATGGATTAGTGATACCTCCAATACCATTTCGGCATATTTAGCAGACATCTTGTTCATGAAGTCAGTATATTCATTGCTCAATGTCCCAGAAGGGTCAAAATTTTTATAAGAGCCACTATTACCTTGTAAGGCCAACAAGCTTCTTGGTTGACCAACTTCTTTCATGATCTCATCACAAGTCTTCATTATTGTTAGTCTCCGTCTCAATTCATTAGCATCAAAATCACCAATCAAATAGTGTTGTTTGACATCCTTATAATAGGTAAAGTAGAATTTGTGCATATATCTCATTTCTGGTATAGGTTGTTCTGACATTGGACTAAAGGGATATTCATCTGATTCATAGACTGAAACTTTGGCTAAAAATTTGAATATCTTTTGATTCAACGCATTTAACTCATCCATCTTATGGTTCAATGCCTTCCATTTCAAAAATGATAAGGTTTTGTTGGCCATATTTTGCATGACCTTGACCAATTGCAATAATGATTTCTTATTGTTATGGCTGATAACTTCAGTTTCAAAAAAAGACTCAGGACTTATTATAGCTGGGCAAAAGAACCTTAGAAATACAAATGACCCAACTGCTATTAATCCAGAGTCTGGAACCTTTTCACTGACTTTTCTATTGATTTCCGAGCAGACATATTTAAAACATTTAGGCATGGAATCCGCAGAGTCAGCAATCAAGTCCACCAATCTACTCAAATAAGACATAAATAAATCAGGATTTGAGTTTGTGTCCAGTTCTCTTTCAACGTTGAATATAATCTCCTTGGTGGTAAACTCTTGAATAAAATCCTTCAACACCATAGATAGATATTCCAATCCGTAATCTTTAGCTAGTTTAGCTAACAACTTGGTCAAGGTACTATTTCTTCTGAAAATATCAGAGGTTCTAGAAACGTTGCTAATTTCATCAGTTAATAATCCGTCAAAAATTTTGTCAAGCAAGTTCAAATGGCCATACACCCCAAAAACAGCCGAAGCGAATAAATTGTGATTGTGATTGGAAGCTATGACACTAGCTGAACGACAAATATCATAAATTTGAGCAATCTTTGGAAGTACTTCGTCAGAATATTCGGCCTCTTTCCATCGAACGATCTTACGTTCATATAACATATCAGCAAAAACACTCAAGAACAAAGCTCTAATCTTCTTATTTTCGTGATAACCAAGTGGAAAGACAAATTGCAACCCAATATCTGTATCATATTGTAACAAATTGGTGATACATTTTAATACATTTTCGACAATCAGTTGTACTTTATATTTGGACTTGAAATTGCTAGTATTGTTTGAAGTGTACTTTGTCAAAATCTTATAAAATAATGAAAAATAATTTGCAAATGCCAAATCTTTATATTTCGGAACATCCTTTTCTAAGGTTCCATCAGGGATTTCCAAAATCAACTCTTCTAATTGTAGGGATAAAGCCTTTGAACTTTCAGTTGCCAAATCGATGTTAATATAAATTAATTCAGCTTCCTTTGAATTACTCTTACTACCTGTAATATTGGATGGTTTGGAGATCTGTGATTGAGTAGTTGAACCAGCTTGAGTGGTAGTAGTAGTAATACTGCCTTGATTCATCCCTAATCCTGTTGTATTAGAAGTAGTGGCAGAATGGGAATCATCGAAAAAAGCGGATTGTTCCAACCAATCGCATATAGCCTTAGCATAAAAGTTTCTGATCTTGTATGCCCCAGCTAATAATAATCTCGTCCTATTGCTTTCTATATTAATGGTTAATTTGCAAAACCTCAACTTCAAACGTAATGAGTGGAATGGATCTTCCACCAAATTGATTAACTTGATTAAAATTAAACAAGTTTCTGGTAACAAAGCTGTCAAAATTATAGACCCTTCATTTGGTATGCCAACCATCGACGTCAATGTAATAATGAATTGTTCCGTGAATAAAACACTATCTTCGTTAACATTTCTGTTTTCTTCAAAGCTTGTGACCACAGACGACAATTTACTAGTTATTAAATGATAGACTGCTGAATGAGATTCATTTGATAAAGCATCTTTAATAATGACCCTAATCACTAAATCTTGAGAAGTCAACAATTCAACACATTTGTCGAAGAACTCAGATATATAGTTTTCCAGTCTGAGTTTCAAATGCACATCTTCCTTGGCAAATTCATTTGATAAAAAGCATCCGGAAGTGGATACCAAGAATCCAGTGAAATGACGGAATAAAAGATTCTCCTCGTTTAAACTTGCGGATTTATTGAATAACAAGTCTAACCACCTCTCATATATAACTAACCAAATTTGGTACAACGATTTAGTAGGTCTGGCATCTCTCAAAATATTTCGGAAACGTTTATGCAAGGAAACAAACCCTGTAAATACAAAGTCATCTTGGGTTATTTTTTCAAAAGTAGATGCCAAGTTATTTGGATTACAAGTGGGTAAATGCAATGGGGAATTGATTTGACGAATATACCACTTCATAGTCTCCTTAGCTATGTTATAAAATTGAATATCATGGGTGCATAATGACAACAATAAAACACGCTCTACAGAGTTGATTACTGATGATTCATCAACATGGGATCTTTCATCTCTGATAATCGGATTGTCAAGAATAAAGCCATCAAATTTGTCCTTTTTAGCCAAAAATTCATTTAAAAATAAAAAGTTTGATTTAAACTGAGAATCTGCAAGGGATAATGATAAACAAGAATCACAAATAGCTTTGGCAATCTGATTACAAGTTAAAAAGTTTGCAAATGCCGTCACTGAATTATACTCCTTTGCAATCGGAGACTGTGGGTCAACGACGGTAAAAATTAAGTTGCAGGCCGACTTAAAAAGATGAGATTCTTCATTATTCATTGGTCTTGATTGTAGACCCACCTTTAGACTATTAATATTATCGTGAACAAACTTGATAACTCTATTTCTGCCCTGTTCTTCATCTTTATAAAAAGATTCATCATTCATAAAAGTAAAATCATTAAAAAACATGTGGGGAACTGCCTTAAAAATACTAAACACATCACTTAAGATATCCTCTGTATAGTTGACCAACCTAAGATGAGAGCCACTGGTATGAGATTGATTCAAAATTGATGATACCGATGTTGTCGAAGAGGAAGAAAGTTTTAACGTTTCAAGATTAATATCATTGATAGATTGAGCTTGGGATGATGGCTGGGATGGTAAAGAAAATCCCTGGTTCTGCGATGGAGTTTGAGGTTGTGAGTGAATTGGAGACAGAACTTGGGAGTGTGGCACAGATTGAGATTGGGGCTGAGAATGGAGGTGAGATTGTGAGTGTGAATATGAATGTACGTGTGACCCCTGTGTTGTTGGATGCAGATATTGTGGTTGAAGTTGTGGAGTTTGGGCTTGACTTTGTGATTGCAGTCTAGATAAATCTTGTCCCTGGCCCTGGTTTTGATGCAAAATCTTGCTTGCAGAAGGACTTAAATCTTCATCGAAACTCAATCTGCGATTAATGTTATGTATGGATGATGCTATGCTACCCTTGTCGGACTGTATTGAAGCCGAGGAAGAACTATTATTAAAAATGGTATTGTCGTAACATTGATCTAAAATTTTGGAAGCATTAAAAACCAAAGTCTTCAAAGGATTTGCTATTGACTTTATAATGGAATCAAAAGAATCTTTAGTCAAAGTAGATTCCGATAATCCCTTGATTACCTTTATTATAACTCTAACTTCCCTGAAGTTATCCTTTGTCTCATGAAATTTCTTCAACAACAATTTCACATATCTACTAGGCTTCAACATTAGAGCACCGATGAAAAAATTTACCAACAAGTTATCATAACTCAAGTTAACTTCATGATTGGAATTTGGATTATTAGAAAAACTTGACAAGTTAATTTTACATAGATTATCATAAGTCTCGTCCAAATGATTTATTGCAAATTGGTAAACTGGATGAGATTCCATATTTTTAGGAAATCTCCCAGCCAAGTGGTATAAGGTAATTAAGGAGTCAAAACAGGTCAAGTTTGACTTGTTATAAGAATCCTTGATCAAGCTATTGATAAATTTCAATCTTTTATTGAAGTTAAGCTTTAACTTATTAGGTTTTGTTTCGAATTCTTTATAATCCCCGGGATTTAAAATTGAAATCCAACTTTGAATCATTGAGGAGACACCAGAATAAGGGAGTTCTTCGAATATTGATGAGGTATGATCGAATACGCTTTTACAAATAATGGCTACCTCACTACTACTTTCCACGATAGCTTCATAATCTTCAGGTCTAGCAAAAGCTTGATCCCTTACACTATTGGCATAGAAAACTAAGATTATTTGTTTCCAAGTATTGTTCTTTATAGATTCCAAGGATTTATTAATAGCCCTTGCCATATAAACACCATTTTCCATAGTATAAAAGGTATACTTAATGAGGGGAGAATATCTTTGTAAGACATATATGGGGAATGTTTCATCACTATAATTGAATTTGAATAAATGGTCGTATAAGTAATCAAAATATTGAATGGGATTAGCTGTAGCAACGAATCGTAAACAAATTTCAATGTTGAAATCAATTTCGCTAATCAAATAATTCAAGTCATGATCGAGATTTATAAAAGTATTAGAATCTGAATCAGACAGACTTGAACCATGAGGAAATTGAGAAGAACCAGAACCTGTATAATATTTGTTATTATCAATGGGACGTTTTTGAATTAAATTTAGGACCCGTTTTATTACTTCACCACTTAAAAGTTCATTTAAAGTTTCAACTAAGAAAGTGATATAAGAAGTATTAAGGGGATTAGGAGGTACGAAATGATAATAAAAGGAATAATTGGTAAGAATATTAAAGTTAATGGAAAAGTTTTCATTTTTATAGTTTGATAACATCAATTTGGATGACCAATAATGCTTGATGAGTTCTGTCAAAATCTTTAAAATTATTAAAGTTGAAGCCAAAATTTTATCATCTTTATCTCTTAATTTCAAGTCATTGGAATCTTTATTAATAAAGTTCAAAATCTTACATAAATTTTTAAAACAAAAGGATATATACTCCGAATTATCCAAATGTATCAAAGATTTTTCCACCAAAATCTTTTTAGTAACCACAAATTGAGGGTTTAATTCAACTTCAGTTAAAGAATAACCGGTTATATGAGGAAGAAAAGATTCCAAACGTTTTGTTAAGGCACTGATAAAATCATGTTGTAGTTTAATATTACCACCACCATGTTTTGTGGAACTTTTGGAGCTCTGGGGCTCTAGTTTCTTTGACATGATACTATTATGGATGCGAATAACCCTTAATTATAGCCAAATACATACAATGAAATAACCAGTACAAAAGAGTCTCAAAGTGGACTTCACACTTGTCACTGAGGATCAACAGAATTACAGCTGAAGCAAAATAAAACTAAAACTGAACAACCTTTGAGTCTGTAATAGCAAAAGTAACTGAACAATAGAAATTAACCCAATAGGTTCGGGGTAATGAAGGTAGCACAATAGCTAAGGATAAGATAATTTTTCCAGGACGGATAACACTTTTCGCAGAAACAAGGTGATATTTCCACAAGGCAGAAAGTGCGAAGGAGATAGCGACGGTACGGAGTGCGAGTTGGAGAGAGGTTCTAGGTGACGGCTGAGGAGCCGGGGCCACAAGGGCCACAATTGCAGAAGTACAGGGCCACAGTTGAGGAACCATGGGGCGCAGATGGGGCTACACACAGAAGGTTACAAATAGGGTCCGGCTGCGTTAAGGCAATAGCAATGCCACCGACAGCCATGGCAGGAACCCCAATATCATCAGGGGAACACCGATATCATCAGGGGATCCATCCCGTGAACCCACTATTCATTCGGGTCCAACGTATAAGCCTCTTTAGTAGTAGACAGCCTTTATAGTTTGCAACGGTGTCCACCAAAAACCCTGCGGATCCCGCAGATGAGTTAACACCAGCAACATGAGAATCAGTCGTATGTGTAGGAACCGTTGAATTGTTAAGAGTTGAGGGGATTTTACAACCCTCCAGACAATAGCCATAGGGTGTCTGTACCGGTAATGGGGTAATTAAAATGGTCAATCGGTTGTTTTAATGGGGTACTCCCCACAACTTGACTTGTGTATTTGTATGCACAAATGTGTGCATTTGCGCTTTGACGTACAAGTCGATAACCATGCGTTCATTATACTTGCTACACACTACAGAAAAGAGGAGTTTCTAATTTTAGTCACTGAAAGTGGTGACGGTAATTGAGCCATTGAACGATCACTGGTTATGCTAGTACAGTCTTCATACACAACGAGGGGTGGTTCCTTAAACGGATGAACGGGGTCCCGGTACATGGCTGGCACTTTGATGGAGCCCACACCGCTCTGCATTTCAGCACGGGACCCCTGGGTTTTGGGGCTCGTGGGGGGTTTGCTTTGGTGGTCCACCAGGGAGTTGTGGTCCACCAGGGGGTTGTGGTCCACCAGGGTTCCATTAGCCGACCCCCAATAATTAGGGGTTAGTCGCATCCACATTCGTTTATAGCTTTGGCGAATTCTACTAATTTTTGCACCCAATCGATTTCTTCGTCTCCCTCGCCCAATGGGCCCACTGCCGTTGGAGGAGTCAGGATTCAACACCGCCAACAAGGATCCCATTGATAAGGTTCGGGGTCCAGGTACCACTGGGGCAAGATCACTGTCAGTAAATTCGGTAAATTCAATGCCTGGAATAATGATAGCAATGGTGTGAGCCATAGGGTTGGGTTAGTGGTTATTCTTTTGCAACCACAATTATGGGCACGGCCAATCATAGACGTGTCGTGTACGGTCCAGAAACCTCTCACTCGCATTTTTGGAAAAAAATCGCTGAAAACTTCTGGTGAATATTCAATCCATAACCAGAGACTATAAAATGGCAGCTGCTTATCAAATATTAGGGAGATCTATCCCATCTCATCAATTATCCATTGCCACCTTATGTGGAGTGGTATATATTGCTATGCCTAAACCTTGGGCTCCAGCTCCTCCATCTCGTCCAATCATCAATGCCAGTTCTGCAGAAGAAGAACAATTCATTAAGGATTTTTTGGCTAAGAATTTGGATGAAAAAAAACATTAAGTATATAACGTAAATGCATAAATAGAGTAAATGGATTATTTATCGGTATCGGCTATTGTAGTATGCTTCTATAGTGGATGTAGTTGTTTCTCTCTACCATGGTGAAAATGGAGTCGCTATGGGGCCTGAGTAGATTGGCCCGCACACGCCGTATCTATGCTAGAGATGAGATGTAATTTTTTTTTTTCATTAAACAGTAAATACATTTATTTCTTGATCATGTCAGCAATATATAAGGCATTACAGTCCAAAACTTCTCAGGACAAGGCAGAAAAAGCCAAACATATAAATAGACAAAGATTATTGGTGATATCCTCCAGAGGAGTAACTTTTAGACATCGTCATTTGATACAAGATTTATTACAATTATTACCACACGCAAGAAAAGAACCCAAATTTGATTCTAAAAAGAATTTATATCAATTAAATGAAGTGGCCGAACTTTATAACTGTAATAACATTTTTTTCTTTGAAGCCAGAAAACATCAAGATTTATATTTATGGATATCTAAACCTCCAAATGGTCCTACATTAAAATTCCATATTCAAAATTTACATACCTTGGATGAATTAAATTTTACCGGGAATTGCTTAAAAGGTTCCAGACCAATCTTAAGTTTTGATAAATCTTTTGAGTTGAGTGATCATAATAAATTATTAAAAGAATTATTTATTCATAATTTTGGGGTTCCTCCTAATGCTAGAAAATCTAAACCATTTGTTGATCATGTAATGACATTTTCTATTGTTGATAACAAGATTTGGATTAGAAATTTCCAGATCAATGAAACCATAGAAAATAAAGAAAATGATGATGATGATTATAATGTTGATGATTTATCTCTTATTGAAATTGGACCTAGACTTGTATTAACTTTAATAACCATTTTAGAAGGATCTTTTGGAGGTCCAAAGATCTATGAAAATAAGGAATATGTTAGTCCTAATTTTGTTAGAGCTCAATTAAAACAACAAGCTGCTCAACAAGCTAGAGAAAGATCTAAGGCTGCTTTAGATAGAAAATTAAGAAAAAGAGATCAAATTCTTGCCAAGGATCCTTTATCTAATGAGTCGGTGTTTAAGGAATAAGTACATAGTTAATATAGTTCATGTTGTTAATACAGTTAAGGAGAGTGACATTTTCAGCCCACCGGCTCCTCCCCGGCCCATCGTCGCACCGTTGCACGAGTCGCACCAATCGCACCAGTCGCGACTCAGTAGTTAAATTTAGGTACAAAACTATTCGGTAAACAATAGCTGGCAGAGCCTCAGGGGTACTTTACAGCCTTTTTTCAGTTGAATTTGTTTCTATATTAGGTACTTATCCTTTATTACCACGTATTTTTATCATCAGGTCCCGGATCAGATCCGGCCCAAATCCACTTCAGCCACTGCAAAACGACACCACGGTGACAGAATCATAGCCTTCAATTGGTACCTGATACACCAAATACCACTGCCCGCATCATGTATAATTCCAATCCAGGAAAATACGGCTATGGGGATCGACATAACCCTCCTTATCCATATCTGAACATGCCCAGGCCCCAGCCACAGCAACCACGGTCACATCAACAGCCTCAATCACATCGCCAACCATACCCACAGGTGTCCCAAGTCCTGCCAGATGCCCCATTTTTTCAGGCACCCCATAGAGGTACTGGGGCAAATATGGGAATATACCAAAGCTCTCCAGATAATCGTTATAGCAGCTCGAGTAACCAAGCATTAAATGAAAGTCAAGCAATGTTAAGAAATCAGTTTATGTCCAATACCAATCCCTCGGTCGATAGTTTCCGACCTAGATCCAATAATGGGAATAAAGGTGGCCATACTACCTTTCTTCAGCCTGATGCTGTAACAGATGATGATGACTTTAACTTTGGAACCGTTTCGAGAGGTACGGTCACCAATTCAGATCCCTTGAATACCAGCAGTGATAATCCATTATTGAAAAAGAGCACGTCCTATAATTCTAATGAATATGAAATGACCACCCTAAATAACTCTCCTCCCAGTGATCCTTTCAAAAGTGGTGATCGAATAGCTGATAGAGATGATGCTTTGTTTTATGATCAGTCTTATCCACCTGAGCCTACAAATCCGTTTATGGGTGATTCAAATGTTGGTTCACAACCGAATTATAATAAATCAGTACCTGATCTCCCTAATGACCCCTTTGATAATGCCCCACTATCTTACATGCCATCAAAGGGACAACCTCCTATCCCACATATAGATGAAGAAACGAAGATCAAACAAAACGAAAGGAGACGTTTGAGGCAATTACGGTCACTACCTAGATTTCATTATTCTAGACTCCCATATTTTGGAATAGTAGTAACTACTATACAAATCGCTGTGTTTATTGCTGAGTTGGCCAAAATGGCACAACTTACGGGGTCTGCTTTTCAAACCCAACCTTATTTCAATCCAATGTTGGGCCCCTCGACATATGTAATTATCAATATGGGGGCTAGGTATGTACCCTGTATGACCGGGATCAAGGGGATAACTACCAAACCAGACCTTGATTTCCCTTGTCCTAATTCAACTACTACTGATACCAATGTGTGTAGTTTGAGTGAGTTATGTGGTTTATCAGAAATACCCCTTCATGATGGTTCCTTCGAACCCGACCAATGGTATAGAATCATAACTCCTATTTTCTTGCATGCTGGATTTTTACATATATTGTTTAATTTATTGTTGCAAATATCCATGGGGTTTAGTATCGAGAGAAGAATAGGATCCATTAAATATGCTATAATTTATCTAATAAGTGGGATATCAGGATTTCTTTTGGGAGCAAATTTCACTCCTAGTGGGATTGCTTCAAGTGGAGCATCTGGTTGTCTTTTTGGAATTGTAGCCACTAATATTCTTATGTTTATCTATTGTGGAAAAAAGAATACTAACATGTACGGTACTAAAAAGTATGGACTTTTTTTAACAGTGATGGTTGGTGAGATCATTGTATCTTTTGTGTTGGGATTATTACCAGGTTTGGATAACTTCAGTCATATAGGTGGATTTGCTATTGGACTATTGGTTTCAATCATATTATTACAAGATCCATATTTTGTTTATGAAAATGGAATCATCACTTACCATTCTCACGTGTCAATTTGGCAACAGTTTTTGAACAACTGGAATCCCCTTTATAACTTGGAAGATAAGATTCGTAGTCGAGTTCTTATATGGACTGGGGTTAGAATTCTTTGCTTAATCCTAGTCGTAGTCTATTTTGTGCTATTAGGAAACAACTTTTTCGGTAAATCTGTGATTACAGAAGCCAATGGCTGTAGTTGGTGCAAGTATATTAGTTGTATACCAGTGAATGACTGGTGTGAAATGGGGAATCTTGAGGTTCAAGAACAACCAGCTTCAAGTTCAGGATCAGATTCGGACTCAGGATCTTCAGGATCTGGTGATTCCGAAGGAAATAATATACCTGATAGTATTGAGAACTCCGGTTCATCTGATCCCACTAAACGGGATTTTTCCACCTTTATTGAACCTCCAAAGCCTTTTTCAGGTAATTCAATTGGCTCTGGGATGTCAGATATCCATTCCTCCGTTGAAACTCAGAACATCGGGTTACTTTTCTTTGTGGTTATGGGCTTTATCACTGTTAGGTTTATTAAAACCATGCGCAAGGATTAAATAAAAACTACATCCACGTTTATGATATATGTCTGACCTTTTTAGGTCTTGTAATATATACATGTAAATAACTTTTTGCAGCATTTGTTGATCCGGGTAAGATTTTGCGACCGCACTGAAAAAAAAAACGTTACAAAATTTTCAATCGAGATACTCTCTTACCAAGTAATGATTAGCCATAGTATCAGTCGTAATATTAGCTATAGGCTAGTAAACTTCAGGTCCTTACATACCACCAGACCATTAAATTCGTTTCTTGGTGACTGGTTCAATAGAAAGAAATCAGAACCCGATCAACAAACACCCAAGAGAGAAAAGAAAGATATCATCCAAAACCAAGATGATTATGAGGTAGACCCTAGCGCCAAAATAGTAGTGTTAAATAAAGAAAATTCCCCTAAATATGAAAAATTCAAAGTCAGTAAGCATATGCCCGATTTCAAAATAAACCAATGGAAACTGAAAACAGTGACCCCAAAAGATCTCGACAGCACTTATAGTGGTGAAGATGTGATGCAAATAATAAACCAAATCCATTTAAAATTGAATCAAGGAGCTCAAGAACTTACCAAGGATACATTAAAGGATAATGATTTAAATGATTTAAGTTATCGGTTCACATTCACCAAGGAATTACAGAAATCCTTAGGGATTGACATTAGTGATTATACCTTGACCAGGGCCCACGACTTGGAGATTTTATTTAATGAAGTGAATGCTATTATAAGTGCTAGAGCTAAAAACGAAAGAAACCCTAATGATATTGCTTTAAGACCAGAAGACTTTACGGCTCCTAATATTTACTTCAATGAGGAATTATCTGAATTTGAACAATCACGTAAGTTTAAAGACTTGGTAGAAAAGGCCAGAGAATCATTATAAAATATCCAAGGTTCTATAAATGATGTACGTATATAAAGCATGTAAATAGAGGTATATTAAAACGATATATCAAGAATTAAAACATAAACCATTTCACCTTCTAGTCATGGTGAATCCAATTACCGCAGATGTAGCTAAAATTAATATAGCACCAGGGATTAAAATTTCGTTTGCAACCCCTGGTATCAAATCAGAATTGTGATGACGATGACGGTGACTACGCTTTCTGGTTTTCATACCTTCAACCGGGGCTGGTTGATGGGGATTATGTAAATATAAGTCAGCCTTGTCACTGTTTAATTGAGTATAGACCTTAATGCAATCAATGAGATCATCATCAGAGGTGATGGAAATAATATCTCCTTCATCATCTATGTAACTAATGGCATAGTTATCACCGTCATCTGTTGCCTTGGTAACTTTAAGCAACTCAAAGTCTTTAATGTGTAATTTCTCATCAATTAATTGACGTAGTTTTCCAAGCCCTTCAGAGGGTTTGACAGAGACCCTATGAACCCTATTTCCAATAGCTGACGATCTAAATTTGAATATAAATGGGGCATCAGAATTGTCAGGCAATTTCTTAGGAGTGTCGAATGCAGATATTGAATCCGATGGTTTAATATCAATATTTAAATCAGGTGCCGATCGATCATTAGGGGTTTCAGGTCTTTCATTGGACTTAGTGGTCATAGTATCGGAATGAACTGAATCACTATCATGATCTAAAGCTGACCAAAATTTGCTCCAGGCAGGGCCCTCTGGGTTATTGTTATTATCACCGGAAGTAGAATTAGTTTCCATTTCCAGGGCATTCATTAGTTTGATTTGATTTAAAATGGCATAAGTTAACTTTAAAACTTCTACAATACCAATAATGTCATGATTTTCATTGATGACAGGTAAATTTAAATAATGTCCATCAAACATCTTTCTTAAAGCTTCTTGAATGGAAAGATTATAAATACCCACATCAGGTTGAGGAGTCATGACTCTAACAATAGAACAAGTCTTTGGGTCTAAACCAGTAGCAATAACTCTCAACACCACATCTTTTGAAGTGAATATACCATTAACCTTATCATCATTATCTTTGATTAGTACGGCAGTGGTTTTATGATTTTTCATAAGAACTGTAGCATCATGAACCGAAGTCTTCATAGAACAATAAACAGGAATGGTATTAGAATCAAGAACTGATTCCAAAGTGGGTCCATTCATTTTGTTCTTCAATTGTTCTACGTATTGATACACTTGTAAAGGTTGTTCAATCATTCCCATTTCAGTATTAACTAAATCCAAAGCCTCATACAATTTCTTTGAAGACTCATGCATCCGTTCCAACTTTTCCATTTGTTGAGCATAACATTTGGTGATATCTAATACCCCAACTAATTTACCACTGTCATCATCCAATACCGGCAAATGTCTAAACCCCTTTTTAACCATCAAATTTAAAGCATCAGATGCAAGATCATTAGCATTGGTACACAAAGGATTTGGTGTCATAATCTTATCAATGGTGATGGTATTGGCATTCAAACCAGCACCAACCACTCTAAATGCCAAATCCTTAGCCGTAAATATCCCCACCAAATTACCATCATCATCAACTACCAAAATACAATTCTCCCGTTTGGCAGTCATTAAATGAGATACTTCAACCACAGTAGCATTGGTAGTACATATAACAGGTTCACTTGGTCTTAATGATAATGCGGTCCCAGGTAATCCTCTTTTATGTTTAACCAGTTTATTATTTCGGTGGTGTCTCTTTTTACTTAAATCATTTTCAACCTTTCGTCTAATAGCATCGTCCCGTTTAGATTGTCTCTTTCTTGATTTAGACTCCAATGGACTAGAAGTTTCAGAGCCGGTAGCCGAAGTGCTGCCTGAATTGACCCCAGAACTGGCCCCAGTAGTACCACTGATGGTGGAGGAAGCGGTAGTCTTTTTAGGTCTGTGCATGGTTAACCACTTCTTTTTAAACCGTCTACCAACGGTAAAGCTACCGAGTGAGAAAGACACGATTTATCGGCACTGATTAGCAGCCTCTGCAGGAAATGGGGACTGAACAGAAAGGCCACGGACGGGGACGGGAAAAAGAAAAAGAGGGAAATCAAGGAGTTTATATACTCTGTATTTGACAAGAGGAGATATTTGGGAGTTTGCAAACACCAGAACCTGTTTGTGGACGGTTGGTGCTTACGAGAGAAAAGATGACTGTGCAGAGGCAGGAATGGCATGGCAGTTGGGTGTTGGGGGAGAACTGTCTATTGGTGCTTATTGGTGCCTAGAGTATACTAGCTTGTACTGGTAGGATAGGTTTATACTGGTGAATATTGTATCTCTACGCAGTATGTTTTAGTATCTCTATAGCAGTATTCTTTAGTAGCATCTATTAGTGTATTATCTGCCTGTGCACGACAGTTGCAAATTGTGTTATCGATACCTCGTTACTTATCGCCTACTACTTATAGGTAGATATACATAGTTATATAGATATATACAGTTATATAGTTATATACAGTTATATAGATACACATAGCCATATCGATATACATAGCTATATCGATCTATTTTGTCAGTTTCCTTAGTCCCTTAATCGCCAATGAGTTCTCCTAACTCCCAGAGTCCTAACTCCCACACCAACCAGAACACCACCCATCCACATTCAAACATAATTGATACCAACGCCATGAATCCCGAGAGCTCCAGCGGGGATTCCATCTCCCAAGTGAACTCCGTCGAATACCCTGTTACCTCCCTCAAGGGATTATTGGGACTCCTCCAGGCGTTCCCCTTATTAGCTTATGTCATATCTTTCCTCAAGGACATGGCGATATCCATCTTAAAAACAGGTCCTATCCCCGCCCATGTGGCACTTATCATGGACGGAAATCGGACTTTTGCTAGGACCAACAACTTGAGCTTGAAGCAGGGCCATATTGCTGGAGCTGAGTCACTAGTTCATGTGTTGGATACCTGTTATCGAGTAGGAGTGGAACATGTAACTATTTATGCCTTTTCCATTGAAAACTTTAATAGATCCCAAGAGGAAGTCGATACTTTATTCTCCTTGTTGAGACAAAGATTAAGATTATTATCACAACATGAACACAGTTATGCCATTTATAACAAGATTAAGATCAAAATCATTGGTAATAAATCGATGATCCCTTTAGATATCTTGAACGACTTGAATGATATCGAACAGAAAACTGAAGCTAATTCCTCTAACCGAGTCTTGAATGTTTGTTTCCCCTATACTAGTAGGGATGATATAACCTATTCAATTAAAACATCTATTCGAAAAATCATTAATGAAGAAGCAACTAAATATGATCTTGAATCAGATACTCTAAATGAGAATATGTACTTTGGTCCTAGTTATCCTCCTTTGGATATTTTGATTAGGACTAGTGGCCAAACTAGATTAAGTGATTTCATGTTATGGCAGTGTAATTATAATTGTACCATTGAATTTGTAGATGTGTTATGGCCAGATTTCACTTTTATTCCAATGATCTTGGTTCTTTTGAAATGGGGGTACTATAAAACTTTGGAATTGGAGCAAAAGAAACATCAGAAACCAGTTGCTGAACCTCCCAAATCTATTCAGAATCTTTTAAAGGACTTACCTCCCCATCCTCCTCATAAATCAGTTACCCACCGATAATGCCATTTGGGCTTGTTTTACTAGCTCATATGGTCTTGATCACCTTCTTTACTTCCTTCTTGCGGCGTTCAGTTACCCTTGCTTGTTCGATTTTGTTTAAATAGCCTAAATATACTACTACTTCAGCTACCAATACCAACATCCCAAAGAATAAGCTTAATAATACTCGATAACTAACGTCAAGTTTCCATGAAGTATCAGTCCAATACCAAATAGCATAAGAAACACTTGCTACACTCAACAAGATATTAAAAATAGTGGTGATATGATTTTTGACTTCTTTATTCATCTGGGCTGGAGTCATGGTGTGATCACGAGAATCATCTTCATACAACTGGGTGTAATCAGTCTTTGGTTGAGTCAATTCCTTATATTCTTTTTCCTTTGCTTCAAGCCTAAGTCTGTGCATCAACTCGGTGTATTCTTTGGTCTTTGGCTTGGTGTCAGTGACATTTTTATTGGGGATATCTAGTTTAGATAATTTCACCAATGCCAAAAGCGAATCGGTGGGACGGTAGTCTTGAAATATTTGGACTAATTGATGATGGGTTATACTAGAGGACCGACATACTGAGTCATATTCATCTTTGGGAATCCTTTGCCGCAATAGGTCCTTAAGAGACGTGGTAACTTTGAAGCTAGTCATTATGCTTGGCTCACCAATTTTCGCTTTTGACTCACCATTTTCCCAGTGAGAGTGCTACATAAGTTTCCTCGAGTAACAGTGGCTCAGTTTGTCAGCTATCATGAGTGGAAAAGCCAGCAGTACAGTAGTGGGAGCTTTGGCTTGTCAAAAAGATTCATTCCTTAAGGCATTCAAGACCACCGTCGTGGCATGCAATGAACATAAAGGACATGTGACTCCCAAGGACAAGCAGAACAAGAACAGTAAGAAAAAGTCCGATTCAAAAGAGATAAGATACGCCATTGAATTGGCAGATACTATAATATTCCCCGAAGGTGGTGGCCAGCCTTCTGACATAGGAGTAATTGATGATGGAAACGAGAAATATGCTGTGGATGAAGCCATTAGAAATAATGTAACAGCCCTTCATTTGACTAAAGCCCCTATTTCCCCAGGGAAATCAGTCGATTTAACTATTGATTGGAATAGAAGATTTGATCATATGCAGCAGCATACGGGGCAGCACCTATTATCGGCGATTTTTGATCAATACAACTTGGAAACCTTGAGTTGGTCCTTAGGAGAAACCGTTAACTACATCGAATTACCCAAACGAGTAGATGAAAAAACTATTCAGGAAGTGAGTGAAAAGGTTAACCAGGCCATTTTGGATTCTATACCTATCACCGTGGAGCTCCCTGATAATAACGGGGATGAAATTGATACCTCTCATATCCCTGAAGATTATGATTTATCGCAAGGGCTTTTAAGAATCGTTAGAATTGGTGATTTGGATAGAAATCCTTGTTGTGGAACTCATTTAACCAATACCAATCAGATTCAAAGTGTGGCTATTTTACATCAACTAAATGTAAGAGGTGGTAACTCCAAATTACATTTTACTTGTGGGAGTAGAGTCTCTAGAGTTTTGGAAAGGTATCATGATATGCTTAAGAACGTATCTGGTAACATACTTTCATGTCAAATAGATGAAGTGTATGAAAAAACCAAGCTCCTCAATGATAACTATCGAGAATCCAACTCCACAAAATCCAATTTGTTAAAAGAATTGGTGGCTATTGAGGCAAAACAGGCTTTCGAGAACTTAAAGTCCCACCCTTCAGGTGTGGAATATTTTTATAGAAGAGATAATAATCCTGATGCTATTTTATATTTCCAAAAGGAACTATTAACCTTGGTCAATACTAATAAGGACTCGGGCGTTGACTTAGACAAGACCCATACTATTGTGATGTTCAATGGACAGAAAGATGGTGGGATGATTAAAGTAATGGGACCTGATGCTCCTAAAATTCAGGATGAAGCCAAAAAGATTTTGTCCAATTTAAAAGGTGGTGGTAAAGGTTGTAGTTTTCAGGGTAAGATTTCAGGTTATGAAAAAGGGGAAATCGACTCCTTAACTGATTATTTAGATTCATTGAAGATTTAGATTCATCTTAGACAAAGTGTTATTATATATATTTATAAATTCTATATTTACAGGTTGGTTTATATATGAAAGCGTATGTGAAAATACCCTAACGCTTAACCCAAGTAGGAGATTTTCTAGCTTTAACTTTCCCGGGTTTCTTTCTTTCCACTTTTCTAGGATCTACTGATTTCAAATTAGCAGAATTCAATCTCTTTTTCCAAATTGGATTAAGAGATCCCAATGCTTTAACTAATGCTAACCTAATGGCATCAGCTTTACTACCAATCCCTCCACCAGTAACAGTAGCAAATACATTTAAGTTTCCAATTTGTTCAATTGCCAATAATGGGAAATTAATATTATTGCGATCTTGTTCTCTGGTGAAAAATTCAGTGTAAGGTTTACCATTAACCATTATATGACCTTCACCCCTGACAATTTGTACATTAGCCAGAGAAGTCTTTTTTCCACTCTTACCTTTACCTATCCCATTGCTATCTAAAGTTTTTATGGTCTTATTTTGAGTATTGGCTTGATTGGAATTACTGAGAAATTCATTTAAAGTTTCAATCACTTCTGGAGGCATTAACTGATCATCTATGGTTCTTAATCTATTTAATAATCCCAACACTTCTTTATGATGAGCAGCTTTAACTTTATCGGAACCAATATAAGTATTTTTATATTCTTCGAATGATAAAAATTTCACCTCATGAAGTTCTTCATAACTTAGAGCCCTAGTAGGCAAATGCATATACCGTCTGACCAACTCGTTTAACTGATTTACAGTAGCATCATGCTGAGCATTCCCTCCATAGTAAGTTTTGAGTTCTGGAACTATCCGTAATCTAGCAAGTTCAGCATTATGAATTTGATCTCTCCCCAATCTGGAAGGTATTACATGGACAGGATTTTCGTGTTTGATATAGCCGGGGATTAAGGGTCTTTTTTCTTGTAGGAGGGCAGAGGACGTGGTAAGCAGCCTTATGGACCTCTTAGCGAGTTGAATTTGACATAGCCTAAGAGACATAGTTGGCACTGGATGTACTGCTTTATCACTGGTTCTTGAAAATTTTCAAAATTTTCAGTCGCAGGATTGGTGATACTATATAGAGCGACGCACGACCACCTTTTTACTAGGCTCTACTTGGATCGACCTGGTCTAGTCTACTACAACGATAGGATACAATAAATAGGTATTATATTAATAAAGTAACTATTATACAAGGATGTGTTAAATATAGTACAGTTTAATTAGTTTATCAGTTTCGTTAGGATTATTTTTCATCATTAGAATCAGCTAAAATGGCACTTAATTTAGGCAATGATGGATGTGAGGGTTGTTTATTGTTGTTAGGATTATCATTTGATGAAGGAGAATTTAATAGGGAATTAATATTATTCTTTGATGGTGATAACTTTGATGGAGGCTCTGGTGTACTTGGAGATTTAGTAGGACTATCCGAGTTCAACAAGCTCATAATTGAAGGTTTATGAGACTCCTTAGGTGGTAATCCATGTTCCACCGGTGGTCTATCATTGCTGACCAAGGAGCCAATCAGTGGCTTATTGAAAGGTGGTAACTGAGGACCCTGTGATTGCAGTTGAGGCTGGGTCTGGATCGGAGGTGGTGGTTGGGGATAGGATGTAGCATAAGGCAATGGCCGAACGGGGATAGTAGGTTGGTAGGGATGCTGTGGAGGTGATGCTTGCCCCGGAATTGACGACGTAGACCCATATGGTACCTGGTACAGTGGTGGTGGAAATCCAGCGTGGTTACCAAAAGTTCCTAATAATGGCGCACCAGTATTTGGAGGTGATATTACCGGAGTATTGGACACGGGAAACCCAGGAATTTGTGACAGAAGTGGAACTTGTCCTTGGTTTATGGGTTGAATCTGGGAATGTTCCTGTGCCTGTGATGGCGATTGAAGAGTGTCAACATGAGGACCATGTTGTTCTGGTGATACCCTATCTTCATTTTCTGGTTTGGAGATGGTAGCAGCGAATTTTTGTTCCAAACGCTTATCGGCGTCTTCTGCAATTTCCTTCCAGTTATACTTATCACAATTCCTATGATAGTAATTCCTCACCATAGTGGGAGTCTTAGTAGCCAAGATATCAGCAATTGTTGTCCATTTCTTACCATATTGTCTCAATAAGATTGGAAATTCGGTAGCTTCAGTTATACTCCAATAACTTGAATGACCTTTATTACGGTTATTCATCCTATCTTTAGACTCTGGATCATTTAATCCATCTTCAACGGGACCCATAACAGGGACTGCTGCGGGATCAAATTCGCCTTTTTCTTTAGGTGTATCCTTGGGAGTTAATGGCGGATCGAGTTCATCCTTTTTCTTTTTGTTTCCTTTCTTCTTTATATCAATAACTTGGGACTGAGAAGGAGAAGTGGGTTGAAATTGGACTTCTATCGTTTGTTTGTTACGCTTAGTAGACTGACTATCTTCAAATGATGGTGCAGCTGCCCTCTTACGTCTACCGGTTTCAGTATACAAAGCATCTCCGAATGCTTCTGTTTGGTTAGGATGAGGAATAGAAACGGTAATAGCATCTTTAGTCAGAGGACTATCGCCGCCTTCATTTTCAGCCTCATTGTTATCCTGTTCATTATCATCAACAATTTCTTTGCCCATCACAGAACTGATAGGAGTGCTATTCACAGAAGTATTTCTTGATTTAGCTTTCTTCTTGGTGGGCTTTTTGGTAATTTTCTTCTTATATTGTAAGACCAAATTCTTATAATTGACACCTTTTTTGGTTAAGTAGTAATGAATAACACACTCCCTTGTGGTTCTTAAACCTCCCATATACTTTGAAATATATCCGAATTTTTTAGGATATTTAACATACCCTTCACAAAACAAAGCATGTTCCTCTGTGGAAAAATTATCAAAAAATTGAGTTCTCACCCTAGTAGACCATTGGTTCTTATTCTTAACGATATTGTTAGCATCATAATATTCCAATAAGACCTTTTCATTTGGATCTAAGATTAGATCCGGTACAGGAGCGGCCACCTTTAATGCCTTCAATACTGGATCATCATCATCTTGTTTACTTAAATTTTTCAACACTTCTTCAAATTCAGCTTCTGTAGTGACCAAATCACCATGTCTACGAGATGATCTACGGTTACCAAATCCACCTGTAACTATTGTATTTTCAAAGCTTGGGTCAGTAGGAGTAGAAGGCTGATCGGGTCCAGGAATATTTGTTCCATTAGGATTAGGAGTAGAAGGAGTCTCGGTACCGAAAACTTGATTCTTTATACGAATATCAGCCAATTCCAATTCTCGTTTCATTTCATCATTTGGAGGGTGTAAAACTTTCAATTGCTGATCCATGTTAATCCTCTCCTTATCCCATTGACTTAACCATTCTTTATACTCTTTCCATAATTTTAGCTTGTAAATGCGAGTACTTCGACTGTTTGATTTTAAGAAACTTAGGATCTTGTTCTTTTGAAGCTGATATATTTGAAGGTTTCTTTTATAAAACAGACAAGATTTGATATCATCATAAACCTTAGGATATTTAGGGGCGATTTTTTTAGATTCATATTCCACTTTTAAATCACTTAACAAAGCATCCATTTTATTCAAGGGGAATTGGTTAGCCAATATAGAAGCATCATCTTCATTAACCACCGGTTTTTCCACAGTAGAATATTGAGAGTCTACTTCGGATTTAATATTCAACTCTTTACTGGGTTCAATGTCATTGGAAGGAGTGGGAATATCAACCTCCATTTGATCAGGACTTGGACTATACTCGTCAAAGTCTTGATGATCATTACCAGCTTCTTCTTCTCCGAGTTTTAATTCACTGTTTAAAGTACCATTAGGATCATACTTTTCCTTTTCATCTATAGGATTAATCTCCGGTTCGGTTTTCATATGGTCATCTTTGTGAGGAGCATCATCAAAATTATCTTCCGGAATATCATTAGTTGAAATATCATGTTCCTGAGGATAACTTGCATTTTCAGGACCATCAACCGATTCCAGCTTTACATATTTATCAGAGTAATCATCATCCTTAATCAGACGGCCAGCCACCTCGTTTGGAGATTCAGTATTTTTCCTACTTACTCCCGATGAGCTATCATCACCGTCACTTTTCTTGTAACTTAGATTATAATTCTGGTTATAACCAGAGTGGAAGTCGGCATTTGAATATGAAGAATAAGCTTGTTGAGGGGCTTGATATTGATGCTTCTTCTTGGTCGAATAATGATCAACTTGAGATTTACTGAAGTAATTCTTGGAAGGATAATAGGTATCGGATCTCTTTGAATTTAAAAGTGAACTATTCCTTGACCTTTCACGTTTAGGAATCGAATTTGATAAAGAAGATCTATTACTTAAAGAAGGTCTAGAATAGTTTTTGGAATACAAGTCATATCTTTCGCTAGCCCTGGGATAGCCTGAAGAGGCTCCACCAGGACCCTCAGATTCTGCAGTAGAACTATTAGAAGCTTCTCTATCACGCTTGAAGGTATTATAGCTTCCGTAACTGGGATAGTAGGTGTTATATTTTGACCCATAAGATTTTCTGGGGCCCAGGCCATGACCAGAGCCAGGTCCTGCACTAGCACCAGAACCAGAGCCAGCACCAGCAGTAGCACCAAAAGAGCCTGATACCCCAGCAGGAGTACTGCCAGTAGCAGGAGCACTATTAGGAGCAACAGGCCCAGAAGAACTTAGATTTCGCCTGGAGGGATAAAAAGTTTTGCGTTTTATTTTATGGTAATCATCATTATTATATCGATTCATAGGGGGTCCCCTTGACCCAGAGGACGACATTTTCCCGGATTATATATATGCAACACCAGCCCCCAATTTATACCAAATATTATCAACAAATATGGCGGTAAAAATAGTTATAGAACCCTAAAAAAAATGAGTCCAAAAGCTCCCAGCCACCTACAAAAAGTTGTTAATGACGACAGATGGAGCTAACGGAACAGGAAAAATAATGGAGGTGATAACAGACCGGATATGCCTTGGTTAATTAGCAGAAATAGTTCCTCTTTATTTCAGTATAAGTAGTTAAAGATGGAAAAACACTCAGGAGCGCTTTAAAAGGTTTTTAAAGATTTTGAGAGGTAAATTACACAAAATTGAAGGGATATAAATACGGTTACGGAGAAGAAACCACACATATGACAACCGGCAGAAGGGATTGGAGTAGTTAGAGGGGTGTGAATGATGGATACGATGGTGCTGACCAGGTCTAATACTTTAAGAACAATTAAAGGAAGCTCCCCAAATAATGATACCTTATAGGAGGTTATAGTGGTACCAGCGACGACATAGACATAGACATCGAAAACAAATTACACAAAGCCGGCGGTATGGGCACGCCCGCCAGTGGTGTGAGTGCCTGGTGTTGGCCATCACGGTGGTACCAATGGCGCCGCAGCACGGAACAATTGGTTGGAGGCTGCCCCGCTTCTGGACCTAACCACTTGGCTCTGACCCCAGTTTGTCTCCCCACTACCTTCTTAATCAGAATATTCTCGGAAAACATTTCAACGAATGTAATTATTGTGCATTGCTGTAGACAGACGATTTGCAGATCTACTATAAATACTATAAGACCCCCCACTTGATAACTTGAAAAAAAAAATTTTTGTACTTTTTTATGATTGATCTTGAATTTACCATAGATTTCCAATCCCAGAAATTCATTGACAACTTCATTAATTACTTTTTATTGGCATCTTCGGTGTTATCAGTGGTTATTGGATTTTTTTATCAACAAATTTTGTACACCATTTATAGCTATTTAGGTAGTATTTTTATTCTATTAGTCATAGTACTTCCTAGTTATCCTGGTTATAATTCAAACCAAGTGCAATTTTTAAATATTAATTATGTACAGTAAAAGTAAGGAATTATATTTGGGGTTTGATTTATCTACCCAACAATTAAAGATCATTATCACCAATGAAAATCTTCTAGTGGTTAATTTGTATAGTATTGAATTGGATCATTTTGCTGACAAGTATGGGGTTCACAAAGGTGTGAAATCTAATGAAGAAACGGGAGAAATTGTATCTCCTGTTAGTATGTGGTTAGATGCTATTGATTATTTATTCACAAAGATGAAACTGGATGGATTCCCCTTTGAAAAAGTTAAAGGTATTAGTGGTTCTGGTCAACAACATGGGTCTGTTTATTGGTCTGATAAAGCTGATGGGTTATTGTCTGGATTGAATGAATCTAATAATTTATCTGATCAATTATCGGATGCTTTTGCTTATCCCATGTCTCCTAATTGGCAAGATCATTCTACTGGTAAAGAAATTAAATTATTTGAACAAATTGCTGGTTCAGCTGATGATTTAGCTAAACTTACTGGTTCAAGAGCTCATTATAGATTTACTGGTTTACAAATTAGAAAAATCGTTACTAGAAAGGATAAATCTATTTATGATCATACTTCTAGAATTTCTTTAGTATCAAGTTTTGTTGCCAGTGTTTTATTGGGTAAAATCACCAATATTGAAGAAGCTGATGGTTGTGGAATGAACCTTTATGATATTAAGACTAGTAGTTATAATGAAGAATTATTAAGTTTAGCGGCTGGGGTTCATCCTAAAATTGATAATGCTACTGCTGATCAAACTGCTCAGGGAGTTAAAGACTTGAAACAAAAATTAGGTGACATTAAACCTATTAATTATGATGCTGATGGGAATATTTGTCCTTATTTTGTTAAAAAGTATGGCTTTAGTTCTGATTGTAAAATTTATTCTTTCACTGGTGATAATTTGGCTACTATCATTTCTTTACCTTTAAATCCAAATGATATTTTAGTTTCTTTGGGTACTTCTACTACGGTATTATTAATCACCAAAAATTTCAACCCCTCTTCTCAATATCATTTATTCAAACATCCTACAATCCCTGATCATTATATGGGTATGATTTGCTATTGTAATGGTGCTTTAGCTAGAGAAAAAATTAGAGATGCTGTAAATGAAAAATATGGTGTTGAAGATAAGAAATCTTGGGATAAATTTAATGAAATTTTGGATAAGTCAACCAAATTCAATTCTAAATTAGGAATTTATTTCCCTCTTGGTGAAATTGTTCCTAATGCTTCGGCTCAATTCAAAAGAAATCTATTAAATGATGAAACTTTTGACTTGATCAATGCTAATGACTCCAATTGGCAAACTGAAGATGATGTAACATCTATTGTTGAGTCTCAAACTTTGAGTGCTAGATTAAGAACTGGTCCTATGCTTGCTAACTCTTCTGATAGTCAAGAATCAACTCCAACTCCTCTTGAAAATCATTTGCATGATTTATATAATAACGTGCATGAAAAATTCGGGGACTTATACACCGATGGTAAGAAGCAAAACTTCAATTCCTTGACCTCAAGACCAAATAATATCTTCTATGTAGGAGGTGCTTCTAATAATTATTCAATTATTAAAAAGATGGGTAGTATTTTAGGGGCCAATAACAAGAACTATAAAGTTGAAATTCCTAATGCCTGTGCTTTAGGTGGAGCATTTAAGGCCAGTTGGAGTTTATATTGTGAAAATTCCGGTAAGTTTGTTGATTTTAATCAATACTTGAATGAAAAGTTCAACTTCAATGAGTTGGACCATTTTGATGTGGAAGATTCTTGGGAAAATTACTTCAATGGGGCTGCTATGTTAGCCAAAATGGAAGAAACTTTAAAACACGATTGAATTTTGCAAATTCATATATAGAAGCATTTCATATTTACATCTTTTTATAGAGTTTTGAAATACGAACATACTCGTCGAACTTTTTATATATTAAATTCTCTCTAATATTTACAAACATTTTATGGTATTGGATATATACAGCTTCAATTTTGGCTTAGCTAATTCCCAAGAATCATCGGCATAGGCATCACCGTATACCTTGAATAATTTTTTCAATACTTCAAGTTCATGTTCTGGTAAACTAGAAGTGGATACAAGTTTATCGAACACTATATTAGCAAATTCTCTATCATTATTGTATAAGAAAGCCAATATAAGTGATTCATTCAATAAACCAGCAGGGGATCTATTGGTAATTTCATTAGGTTTTGTTGATACATGATTGATGTACCTATTATAAATTTCTAAACTCTTGTCGGTTCCAAAGGCGGAGTTGGTAAGAATCAAGCATTGTAATACTTTGATAGGGATTTGCTGAACCATTAAGGCATCGATCAATGGCAATATGTCCTTATTGGATTCGTTAAAGCACTTGTAACAGTAGCACTGAATTAACAAGCTCTGAACCAATTCAGTTCCAAAATCGGCATGTCTTTGGTATTGGTGATACTTTTTTAATAGTTTATCGAAATCATCCAATTCCATCCCATATATTTCTACCAATTTCAATCTTAACAATAAAGATTCGGGCACATTATTATTGATATCCATCTTATTATCTTCGATGTATGCGATAATATCACCTAACTTGAGTTCCGAATGAGTCAACTCCTCGTTGGTGATTTGCTTATAAGTACTAGTAAATTGAGGGTTAGGAGTAACGGTCTTAAAGCTATTAAGGGCTTTGATATACCAATCAAAATGCAATACTTCTGCATTAGATTCAAAAAGTCTTTGAAAAACAATACAAAAATGGGATTCGCTCATAGTATTAGCCTTGACCAATAAGAGTTCATGAGGGAACTCAAAGAACACTAAATTAGCAGAATTGGTCTCTAATAACTTGTCTAGGATTGTCTCTTGAATTGGAGCTGGATCTTGAAGCTTCTTATAACAGTGGAGGATTCTTGCCCAGTCTGAATCAGACGGATCGATCAAAAGTTTATCAATGAGAGCCCTGTAAACTTGATCGTTCATGGCATCAGCAGCACCATCATTGACCCCATGACGTAGAAATAATTCCCATGAACTATCGACTCTTTCAGGATTACTGGTGATTAACGAGGCTAACTGGCTAGGTGTCCATTGGTGATCATGGTCCTTAAGTAGATAATAGATGGAAAAATCATCAGGTAAATAAGTAATTAAATCATTCTTAACAGGAGTATTTAACAAGTTTGAGTTGTGTTTTAGCAAAGATTTCAACTGGTGGAATTCGTTATTCTTGAGTGTTTTTTCAATCAACGACTTAGTCACAGGCACCTCCCCGCTAATGAGCCCCTTGGACATGGCTGTGATCGAGTTAAACCGAACAAACCGTAACATTGTACATGTAGTATATCTGTGGTTAAGTATGGATATGACTAGTTTTTCGCAGCTTTATGACTAAATTTGGTGAGCATTTGGTCAATGCCGTTTGGTGCTCAGATGACTCAGTGAAAAAATCTGGAGATATAAAGCACAAAGTTTTTGTTTCTTATATCTTTTTTTTTAAAGAAATCAATTTCAATCAAAATGTCAGTTGAATTACATTTGAGAGCTGAAACTAAACCATTAGAGGCCAGAGCCGCTTTAACTCCATCCACTACCAAAGCTTTGCTTGATGCTGGCTTTAAAGTATACGTGGAAAAGAGTTCCCAATCAACTTTTGATGCCAAAGAATATGAACAAGTTGGAGCCGAAATTGTTCCAGAAGGATCATGGAAACAAGCTCCTGAAAATAGAATAATCTATGGGTTAAAAGAATTACCAGAAAATGAAACTTTCCCATTAGTTCATGAACATATTCAATTTGCTCATTGTTATAAAGACCAAGAAGGGTGGAAAGATGTTTTAAAAAGGTTCCCTGCAGGAAATGGGACTTTATATGATTTGGAATTCTTAGAAAATGATCAAGGAAGAAGAGTAGCTGCTTTTGGATTTTATGCGGGATTTGCTGGTGCTGCTATTGGAGTGTTAGATTGGGCTTTTAAGCAATTAAATGGTGATGATAAAGACTTACCAGGAGTAACTCCATACCCAAATGAAGATGAATTAGTGAAAGATGTCAAAAAACAATTGGATTTGGCTTTAGGTAAAACTGGTGGAGAATATCCTCAATGTTTAGTGATTGGGGCATTAGGAAGATGTGGATCTGGAGCTCTTTCATTATTTAGAAAAGTTGGAATCCCAGAAGAAAAACTCTTAAAATGGGATATGGCTGAAACTGCTAGAGGTGGACCATTCCAGGAAATTGTTGAATCAGATATCTTTGTTAACTGTATCTATTTATCTAAACAAATTCCACCATTTGTTAGCTATGAAACTTTGAACGACCCAAATAGAAAATTAAGATCTATTGTGGATGTATCAGCTGATACTACTAATCCATTCAACCCAATTCCGGTGTACTCCATTGCTACTGTATTCAATGAACCAACTGTACCGGTTGAAACTACCAGTGGTCCTAAATTATCTGTATGTTCGATTGACCATTTACCTTCTTTATTACCTAGAGAAGCTTCTGAATCTTTTGCTAAAGATTTGTTACCTTCATTATTACAGCTTCCAAATAGAGACACTTCTCCTGTATGGGTTAGAGCCAAACAATTATTCGATAAACACGTAGCTAGATTAAACGAATAGATTTTTTATATATTATAAATAATTTCTATTTAATATTATTCTCTGGTGATTGAAATCTTTGACTTCTTTGACTTTTTCTTTTGTTTTTTACTGGGTTTTGTAAGAACTTTTTTAACTTCTTCTCCATCAGTTTCATATTCTGACTCACTAAATTCTTTGTTATCATCCTCTGGATCGTATCTTCTTTTCATGGTGTCAATTCTTTCAACGGTCTCGGAACATACAGCCACACAGTTTAATCGTTCACCACTGTCATAAACGGCAACCTGATCTCTGACATCTTCAGAAAGGTCCCAAACAACAATCTTTCCATCAGATGACACTGACACTAGAAATGGTACATTATTCTCAGAAGGATTCTTGTAGATGGAAATATCTTTTATTCGATTGGTATGACCTCTTAAGTTAAACTCCGACTTAAGTTCTTCATCCTCTTGATTAATGAGTGATTTGATATTGTAGAATTCAATCACTCCATTAGAATGACCTGTAACAAGCCATTCGGTTCCATTAATCATATAAACATCCATACACATCAAGGTGGTTTTGAAATTGTACTTTTTTTGGATCTTGGAATCACCAGTGCTATAAATAAATATTTTATTCAAGAATCCAACTATAAAATGGTCTCCAGTTTTAGTCCATCTAACAAATTCACAATGTTGACCAAGGTGATCTCTACCTTTTACTTTCAAAATAGCAGCTTTTTTAGCTGTCATAAGATTCCATAACCGTATAGTTCTATCTTTGGATACAGATATAGCCACTCTTCCACTAGGATGAATATCCAAATCATTGACTCTCTCTTGATGTCCCTTTAAGGTTCCAAACATTTCCCAATCTTTAGTACGCCATATTATAATTTTCCCATCTTCTGATCCTGATAACAACCATTTACCGGATTTTTCACTATCTTCAGCCAGGGCTTCATCTGAAAACCGTAAGGTAGTAACTGTACCTTGATGACTTAATAAGGTCCCCAACTCTTTTCTCTTTTGTAAGTCATATATTCTTATATGTTCGTCATTTGACCCGGTAACAAGGTATCTTTTGGCCACATCAATAGCTTTTATAGATAAAGAATGAGCTTCGAAATGGAAAATCGGCTGGAATACTGGCTGACTGCCACTCATCATTAATGATACACATAAAAGATTATGTTCATAAGACCCCACCAAAATCCTGAATTGCCCTCCTTTGGATTCCTTAGACTCCTTGGTCACTTCATTGGTACTTTTTACATCTGCCTTACTGTCTATATCCGTCATGTTCTTGCTGGATGCCTTGGTCAGTGACTTGTGTTTGGTGTCGGACCCCATATTTAGCTGGTATTAAAAAAATATTCCTCCGTGCGATGAGCAGCTAAAAGGTGCCGAAAAGGTGCCAGAAACGGGCCCTAGAAAATGTGTGCCCGCGCACTGTTTACTGGCATTGATCCCACAAAGATAGCTGCCTATACCTTCAGAAATCGAGTTGAATTGTAAGAGTTGTATAATTTAGCGATGGTTCAACAACAGAAAACGCCTTCCCAGCATAACTCCATCTTATATATCTCGCCATTGGTCCATGGAGGTCGAAATGATATTTTTGTGACCCCACCTAATCCAACTGCTACCATCTTTGATAGTCCAGGAACCAACAACAATAACAACACGACGCTGTTTTTCAACCCAGAGAAAACTAATAATCACCAAAACTATTTTAAAGACCAAAATGGTGACCAGCCATTGTCTCAAGCAGAAAAGTTGAGGTTATGGAGACACGATGCATTGATGCAACATCAGTATAAAACGGCTGAATTTATTGGTGATAAGGTGCTTGCGTTAACGAATGATCCAAACGATGCCTTTTGGTTAGCCCAGGTTTATTTCAGTAGCGGGAACTACTTGAGGGCTAAACTTTTGTTGACTTCAAAACCAGAATTCGAGAAATCTGTCAGTTGTAGATACTTGGCAGGATTCTGTTTGATTAAACTTGAGTTATGGGAAGATGCATTGGATTTGATCGGAGAATCCAATCCGTTTAGACGGGATGAATATTATCAGATTCGTAATTCGGATGGAGGAATCAAGCTAGAAGCCTCCATGTGCTACTTGAGAGGATTGATATATGCTAATCAAAATAATTTTGAGAAAGCTAAAGAAGCATATAAGGAAGCGGTATTTGTGGATGTAAAATGTTTTGAAGCGTTTAATGAGCTTATAACCAATAATCTAATGACTCCAAGTGAAGAATGGGAGTTTATTACTCAGTTAAATTATCGAGATGCTGATGATAATGATGAATTAATCAAACTCTTATATTCCTCCCGATTGAATAAATATTTCAATGTTCATAAATTTGATGAGGCTGATTCTATATTAAGACAAGAGTATGATCTTGGTGATAATTCAGATATTCTTTTGGCTAGAGCTGATTATCTTTATGTACAATGTAATTTTGATGAATGTTTAGCGGTTTGTGAAAAGATCTTGGCTAAAGACCAATATAATTTTAGTATTTTACCTAATTATTTAAGTTGCCTACATGAGTTAGGTGGTAAGAATAAATTATTCTTAAAGGCACATCAATTAGCTGAAGAACATCCTTCCAATCCAATGACCTGGCTTGCCATTGGAATTTACTATTTATCAATCAATAAAATTATAGAAGCAAGAAAGTTCTTTAGTAAGGCTACCTTATTGAATCCAAACTTTGGTCAAGCTTGGATAGGATTTGCCCATACTTTTGCTGCAGAAGGGGAACATGAACAAGCCATTAGTGCTTATGCATTTGCTGCTAGACTTTTCCCTGGTACTCATTTACCAAACTTATTTCTAGGAATGCAACATCTCCTAATGGATAACTTAAATTTAGCAGAAGAATATTTATTGGCATCTTATCAAATTTGTAATGTTGATCCGTTATTACTAAATGAATTGGGAGTTATCAATTTTCATCGAGGTGATTTACTCAAGGCTGAAAGCTTTTTTAAAGAAGCGTTAGCAGCCTCTAAAAATTTAAATTCTGATTCATCAACTTGGATATCAATTCATGCAAACCTTGGTCATGTTTATAGAAAAGCTAATGATCTCCATAGAGCTTTGGAATGTTTCAATCAGGTATTAAGGATCAGTAACAAAGATGACTCCAATATATTATCATCAATGGGTTTAGTTTACTTAAAATTGGGTAATTATTTTAAGGCTATAGCTGTATTACATGATGCATTAGCTATATCGCCATCTAACCCAGTAGCATCCGATTTATTAAAAAGAGCATTGGAATGTAATAAGGATAGTAGTTCATCCTTCTTTGAAAGTGCTGACAACAAATTAAGTAAAGCTGATAAATCTATCAATCATGTTACCTTTACCAGCAGTCCTAGTCACACAGTAGTGGCTGCAAATATCAATGCTCATATTGATAAGACCACCGATAATGACTTACCAGATATAAACCTGGTGGCTCACAAATTACAAATGGGAGAGAATTCTAGTGAAGAGGATGATGACGAAGTTATGGATATAGAAAGTGACTAAAAAGGGTGCTATATATATATAATATCTCGTTTATTGTTGCAAGTTTTTTGCAACTCCATTCGTCTAATAAAATAATAATAACAGGCGCGAACTTATTGTATAAACAACTCACTTTACTTCACTACCACCTGATCCTTTTAAAGGTACCTTGTAAGTCTGCTGCCAAACTAGTGAATCTGTATACTCCGGGCAAGGAAGACAGCCAGCTTTGGGTTAGTTACTTCGCCATTTAAAAGACCTCGGACCAAAAAGTGGTTCCTTATTAATGGCATACCATAATGAATACCCACATTCCGTTATCAAATAACAACACCGACTTCAACGTTCTCTGCGTTAGTTTCAATCAAGACCAAGGGTGTTTTGCATTTAGTCATGAACAAGGATTCTTGGTGTATAATACCAATCCTATTGACCTACGAGTGAAACGAACATTCCCACAAGCATCCAACACTGGTACTGGGATAGGCCTTGTGACCATGCTTCACCGGACCAACTATTTGGCATTAGTAGGAGGAGGGAAGAGACCTAAATTCCCCAATAATAAGTTGGTGATATGGGATGATTTGAAGAGAAAGAGTAGCTTGAATTTAGAATTCATGAGTCCAGTATTGAATGTATTATTATCAAGAATAAGAATAATAGTGGTATTAAAGAATCAAGTGGTGGTTTATGGATTTTCATCTCCACCGAAGAAATTTGCTACTTACGAAACGTGTGATAATGAGTTTGGGTTAGCTGATTTATCTGTAAGTTCAGGAACTTCTGGAATATCTACTGCTAGTAGTTCACTGTCGAATTTAAGCTCATCATTATCATCATTAGGATCTTACAATTCAAAGGAGAATATAAGATATCAAACATTAGCATTTCCTGGAAGACAAGTTGGGCAATTACAAATTGTTGACGTATCACCTTCTGGACAAGAAAAGAATTTGATTAGCATAGTTAAAGCTCATAAGTCAAAAATAAGATGTTTAGCATTAAATAGATCAGGATCTATGGTGGCATCTGCTTCAGAAACTGGAACTATAATAAGAATTCATTCCACTCAAAATACTGCGTTACTTTATGAATTTAGAAGAGGATTAGATAGAGCCATTATTATGTCTATGAGATTTTCTCCTGATGACACTAGATTGGCAGTATTATCAGATAAAAATACTTTACATGTATTTAATTTGCTTCAATCATCTACCAGTACCCATGAAGCCAGTTCATCTACTTCAAGTAATGGTGACCATGTATCATCTGGTGATCATATGATTCAAATAAATCGTAAGCATATATTGAATAAACTTCCGGTCCCCATTCCCTTTAATAATTATTTTAATTCTGTGTGGTCATTTTGCTCTGTCAATACCAATCAATATCATTCAGAATTCGATAGGGGACATCTAGATGATGAGGGGACAATTGGATGGTCAGGAAACGATAGCATAATCATTGTTTGGAAAGCAAAAAAGACTTGGGAGAAATATGTAATTCTTGAAAAACCAGGTAAATATAATAATGGAATTGGTGAATGGGAAATAATTCGAACTAGTTGGAAGAGTCTTGATAATCCTATAGAATAAAAAGGGACATTAACCGGCACCATATCGTCCGGTCCATCATTTGTATTTATAGCGGAATATTAAGGTACAAAGTATATACAAGATATAAGCATTTTTTTAGTTAGTTGACAATTTCACAAAGAATAGGTTCATATAACCTTTTAAACTCTTTCAGTCCAGATTTGGACCCCTGCCATTTCTTACCATGGAAAGACCTTACAAATCTTGTTGCATTATCATGATCTCTAAATCTTATTAAAGTTAAATTCACTTGGGATAGAGGATCTTTTAAAATTTGCACAAAACATTTAGATAATGGTAAATGGTCCGGGAAATCATAGTCCCATAAAAGTCTGGGTAATGCATGTTTTGATAAGCCAAATGGAAGATTCTTGACCAATACACAAGAATTTCGAACTTGAAAATCAATAAATTTACTTAAATCTTCAAAGTTTGAATCGAATGACTTGGTAGTAATTTGGTTCATTAAATTTTTCTTTTCAACCGATCCTTTAAAACTATCATCTGAAGGTAATTCCGTAAGGTCTGAAGGAATATTTTCAAAGTCTAGCCAAGGAGATGACATATATTTAAGGTGATCCCCACAATTGATAAACCTAAACTGGGTTGGGAATCCGTTAAGTGATTTGTTCTGGGTTTCCAACCAATAAGCAGCCGCATGGTTATGATTAGGAAATATCAAATAATAACTATCATTGAACGTTAATGTCAGAGGATGTCGACTCTTTATACCTATAAACTCTAATCCCAGCTTTAGATGCCTAGGAATAGTATAAGTTCTATCACGTTGTAGAGGATAAATATTATAAAAATCGCCCTTCACCATCAATGAATTAGGACACCTTAATTCAAGGACATTGGATTTAACTTCAGTAGCTTTTGTCTGAGGTAAATCAAGCACGGCTTGGGTCAAGGGCTTTTGGTTCCAGTCATTTTCCATCAAGTTATCCAACACAGACCCGGTAATTTCAGGGGTGGAAGCGTCTTTATATAGCTTGCTGGTTACCAACGGAGTCCTTTTTCTGGCATCACTGGCAGTAGACTCATATAGCATTCGTAAGAGCTTGCTGGTGCCCTCTTTGGTTACCTTGGAGGTCATGGTAGCCACTACTAAGATGAGATCGCGACCGTTGCAGATTTCTGTCATATTCACTGATGGCAGAGGTGGTGAAACAAGCAGGTCGTGCGAGGACAGGGCCACCCCAAGGGCATAAGAGATACAGAAGCACCACAACACGGCCACCAAACCCACTCCAACCGGGCCCACGAGTCCTCAGGACCGTTTAGGGCGCTTCAGAATCACTCTACACACCCGGTAACCACCTCTGGTCCACCTCTTTCCAGCTCTTTCCGCCCTACCAACCAACCACCTAACCACCCACCCCTGCGGGTCACTGATAAAGGCCACCTCGTGCAACTCGGGCACAAAAAATGAGCGCTCATTTACCAGAAATTCCCTTTACGGGCCTCGAGAAATTTTGGTGTGGATTTGAGTTTCCTCACTAGAGCGACCGATACAACGGATACATCTAGGTTGTTGGTAAGTTATATTGTGATTATTCTTGGTTACTGACAGCTGGGTAATATTGTTGTGATAATTTCAACGTATTTTGTGTATTTTCTCGTGACCTATGCCAGAGACTATTTGGAGTAGTAACGGGAGTAGACCGGGACTGACTACAGGCGGTAATGATGCTCAGTATAAGACGGTATTGGATCTGATTGATCCAGAAGTGGCTAAAATGTTTGCTTATAATGATCCCATAGGAGAAGTCGGAAGTGATTTGGTATCAAGACGGTTATCGATAAATGATGGTAGTGATGTTGATGGGAATTTATTTGGGGGATTTAGACCAGGGGCCCTTTCTGCTATAACGGCTCCGGTTGGGGGGAATAATACCAGTCCGAATCAAGGTCAAAGATTAGGATTAGGAAGTGCTTCTATTAATGGAGGTATTGCTAGTAGACATCCTCCTCATGATTCTTTTTTACAAAAGTTTTCTCATGTGGCTGAAGCTACCAGAGATATTGAATTATCGAATAATTTTGGTAAATTAAATTTAGATGGATCTGGTAGTTCGAGAAGAACTAGTTTTAATGGATCTTCTAATAATAATACTCCAATAGCGTCAAATAGTAATCAAAGTTCCAATTCGATTCAAAATGGTAATAATGCTAATAAACATTTATCTGAAGTGGGGTATGGGTCTCCTACTGGTTCATTAAATGAAAGTTTAAATATGCCGGCTAATAATAGGAATTCCCGTCATCAATCTATTAGTGAAAAGATTGATCATTATAATAGTACTTCCCCTATTCAAGGTAGTGCTTCTTTATCAATCTCATCCGATCTTAATTCAACTGCTAAAGATGATCCTACTAATAAACAAGGTAATAATATTTGGAATCCTGCTACTGCTGCTTCTTTTACTCCAGTAACTTATAATGGTATTCCTGTTAATGATGGTCCTGCTTTTAATGCTGCTCCTCCTGGTGGTCTTCCTCCTGGTGGTTCCGGTGATAATAATTTTTATGGGGCTAATATGGGAACTGGAATGGCTCCTCCTCCTCAGTTTAATCCTTATGGTCGTAATGGTCAAACCATGAATCCACTATCCCCTCCTCCTTTTATGATGGTTTCTCCTCCTTTACAATTTATGGATCCAAGAATGTATTCTATGAATTTCCCTCAACCTGCTCCTGCAAATGATGATAATGTTGATTCTTCTGATAAGAACTTTACTGAATCGGATGACAAGTCTCCTGAATCGAATCCTAAATCAAAAGAGGCTGCTGATGATCATTCTCAGGCTAGAAAAAATTTCCCTCATACCCCAGGTATTGGTATGTCTCATCAATTCAATTCTCCTGGGTATATGTTTCAATCTTTTACCCCTTATAACATGTATCAACAATCGCCTCCACTTATGAACATGGTCGTTCAAGAGGAAGCTTTGGATGATTCTGAAAATGGTACTCCTGATTTAAAATCCCTGACTCAATCAGTCGAAGATTCTTCAAACAGTAATACCCCTATTCAACCATCCAATGGTAATGGTAGAAAGAAAGGTCCCTCTAAATCTTCAAATGGTGGTAAAGGTGCTCCTCACATTTATAGATCACCTTTGCTCGAAGAGGTCCGTTCAAATTTTAAGGGTAAAGAATACTTTTTGAAAGATATTTATGGCCATGCTGTTGAATTTACTAAAGATCAACATGGTTCACGGTTTATTCAACAAAAGCTCCCCGAAGGATCTGATGAAGAAAAGGAAGTTATTTTCAATGAAATCAGAGATATATCATATGAGTTAATGACTGATGTTTTTGGTAATTATGTTATTCAAAAATATTTTGAACATGGTTCCACCACTCAAAAAAATGTCTTGTTAGAATATATGCTTGGACACATATATGACCTTTCATTACAAATGTATGGTTGTAGAGTCGTTCAAAGAGCATTAGAGGCTATTGATCTCGAAGGTCAAATCAAAATTATAACCGAATTAAAGAATTCTGTATTGGTTTGTGCCAAAGATCAAAATGGTAATCATGTTATCCAAAAATCCATCGAAAGAATACCATTTGAGAATGTTCGATTCATATTGGATAGCCTTGAAAACCAAATTTATCATTTGTCAACGCATCCTTATGGTTGTAGAGTCATTCAAAGATTATTAGAATACTCTTCTGAAAAAGATCAGAAAAAGATTTTGAGTGAATTAAATCGATTTATATTTTATTTGATTCAAGACCAATACGGTAATTATGTTATGCAACATATTTTAGAAAGAGGTTCTAAACCTGATAAAGAAGCCATTTTGAAGATTGTTCTTGGGTCGGTAGTTAATTTTTCTAAACATAAGTTTGCTTCAAACGTGATTGAAAAATGTATCAAATTCGGAACTCTTGAGCAAAGAAAACAAATCCTACATGAGGTCTTATTAGGTAATGAAGATCTTGAGGTCGAAACCGTAAGTGATGATTCACCTTTAGCTCTTATGATGAAGGATCAATATGCTAACTATGTTATTCAAAAACTTGTCGAGGGATTTGATACCAAGAGTGAAGAAAAGAGACTTTTGGTGCTTAAATTAAGACAATACTTGAAACAAATCTCTTCCAAAAATACTTATGGTAAACATCTTGCTTCAGTTGAAAAAATGATTATCGTTGCTGAGACTGCTTTAATCGAGGCTGAAAATTCATGAGTTAATTCCTGAAAGTTGTAGGGTTTATTTCATATCTGCTTGTGTAATCAAGTGATAATATTTGTTTTTTGTTTTTATTCCAGTTCAACAGCTGACTACTAAAAGTGGCGGTTGAATTGTGTTTTGTGATTTATCTGTGTCGTGTTGCTTCTGGTTAATGCTTATTTTCTTTGTAAATATTTCGTAATTACAAAAGCTGTCAATAGTCAACAATTATTTGTTTATATGTTAAATATCATCTTGTTTTATAGTGTTTTGCTATTATATAGTTTATAAATGTACATATTATTTTATTCGTTAAACCATAATGATCAAGTTATATACCATCATATACTACTACATATTTAAATATTTCAACCATAACCAGCTCTAAATTTGTCCACGATAGTCGATATGAAAGATTCCCAAGCGACTTCTTTTGATACCAATTCTTCTATATATAACCCCTTTAAATTACTCGACCTTAAACCCATGGAAGAAGACCCATTCTTCGCTATTAATACATCATATATTGTTATTGATTTTAAGAATTTACTCTCGGTAAACTTTTCCAATTCATCGATGCTGATATGAAGGACCTTAGAAGTGTCAGTATTAGCGATTTCATCCTGTGATACGTTATCATATAATAATGTTGATTTACCTTCATCGTCATCTGATGAGGTAACCGAACTAGGTTCTGAATTTAAGCTAAGTTTCAATTGATTCAAACTACTGAGAGAACTAAAGCTTCCAAGCAGACTTGTTCCTCCTTCAGCCAAAGATGATCCTGAATGGTCTTCATTTAGATAATTCAATTTTGCCCCTATGGATCCACCAGGGTGCTTAGATGAGAACATCTTCTTCCTAATTAAAGCATCAGCTTCAAGTAATTCAGAAAGAGCTAGGATAACTGAGTCGGCCATTATAAGTGATAAAGTGGCAGATACAGTGGGTGCAGGGACTCCATGGATGGTATCTTCTTTCAAATGATTTGGTAATTCGGTATGAAGTAAGGCTTTAGTTCTAAAGTTCTGGGCCAATTTGGATTCCTTATTGCATGTCAACAAAATAACCGGGATAGTTGGAGATAAATGTGCTATCATGTTAATTAATTCCCCAGTATTTCCACTAGCAGATAACATAATTATGGTGTCATTATCATTTAAAATCCCAAGGTCTCCATGAAGAGCTTCGGTAGGATGAAGAGTAACCGATTGAATAGACAACGAATTCAAAGTGGCCGATAACTTGCTACCAATCTTAAAACTTTTCCCAATCCCACATATTACAATTTTCCCTCCCTTAACTTTAGTACTTAAAAGGATATCCAATGACTTTAAAAGATTTAGTTGTGAAAACTTATCAGTTTTATACTGAGATTCAAGTGAAGCTACTGCTTCTTTTTCTGCCGCTAATGACTTTTTAACAATCCCCAAGCCCTTAAGCATGAGTGAATTATAATCTGGGGAAGACATATTGTTCAGACCACCTCCCGTAGAGCTTGTATTGGCCTTTCAAGATGACTAACACCTTCGATAATGTGATAAAGATATTTTTATGCGAAGCCGTAATCCGATGGCCGATCCCAAAAGGTTAATTGTTCTTAACACCGAAAACGGGGATTACCAGAAGCAGTCTTCACTGTCTTGACATATGCTTTAGGGATATCACATACACTATATAACAGGTTCCCAGCATTGGGACTGGTACTATTTATAGCACCAGTTACCCTAAAAGCCGCAGAAACCCGAGTGGTGTGGTCTAAGAATCCGGAGAGTCAAAGCCTCGATTAGAGGGTTTAAATATTAATAGAACCAGTTCTATTTTTCCCTAATATACACTATGTAAAAGAATTAAATTCCAATGCCGAATAAAGTTCGCCATTGTTGTCAGTCAAGTATTCATACCTTGGTTGGGAATCATGATTGCCAGCGACAACATTGAACTCCAATTGTTGTAGGAATGACTGTGTTGCATCATTGACACCAGCTTTAGTATCTCTATGAGTTAGTTGTTCTTGTTTTAATTGTTCGTGACTTTGAAGGGTTCTCTCCTTTAGGAGCTCTATTTGTTTAACTCTATGAGTCCAGTTTGATACAAATGTATCCCGGTGACTTGCATGCCATACGTTAGCAAATTGATTAGCAGTAATGGCGAGATTTCTAACAAATCCTGGTAAGAATTCTTCACTAACGATTTTGAAATGACAGGTGGCAAACACCCCGGGGACCCCACTCCTTCTGAATAATTTTACTTTAAAAAACCTTTTCCCTACTTCCATGTTATCACTACCATATGCTCCAAATGATTTGGTATGAGGAGTTATGACAATATTAATGAAATTGAATTGTGACTTAATAATATTAAAGTTGAATGGTTGTTCACTTTCATCGAAATAAATGTTAATGTAGTTATTTCCAATATGTCTCTTCTTGAAGTCAAAATACACATCTCGTTCTGAATTGGGCATTAAGGTAGTTGTATGATAAACTACCTGAACAGTTTTATCATTCCAATAAAGGGCATAATCACCATCAGTTCCATTTTCGATGTCTAGCCCTCCCACATAAATATCCTTGCAATTTTTTAGCTTGATTAGATGTCCGATCGAGTTCAAGAAGTTTTGATAGGCTCTTGAGCCTCCTTTGTTAGATAACACCTCGGTTTCCGTGGTTTGCCCTCTACCGATATATAAGATTCCAATCTTATGAAATTCAACAATGGGGATTCGATCAAATGTCGAAAGTGCTCTTACAGTCGCTGAATCATCTAATAGTGGAATTGGCTTTATCTTACCTTCAGTATCTATATTATCGAACCCTTGAAGTAGAAGATGACTAGGAAACAAAAGTTGATTTTTACTGAATCTCTCCAGCGCTGGGATTAGATCCTTATCTAAATCAATATTATGAATAGATACACCTGTTGGCCTTCTGAAAATTAAAGTCGAATTTCCTCGTTCTGTATTGGTAGCAATTGTAAGTACGGTGTATCCCACAAGCCAGCTTGAAACTTGCACGATACCTTCTTCTGATTTAATCTTATCAAGAGCAGACTTTGGATTAACTATCTTTAGTGGTAAATCGTTGTACGTGAATCTGATAATGAGATCCACATATGCCGTTATTTGAGGCTCTAGTTTCTTTGGATCAGCGTTTAAAGCCGTCAAGTTCTTCAATAAAAATGATGATATATTCTTACGTTCGGGCATATCAATCTTCAAAAACCATGTGGATATCACATTATACGATAATGTTAAAACATAACGGGAAAGCATCTCATTATGTTCGTTAGTGCTTTGTGTAGAAGGGGTGTTATCTATCAGGGCATTAAGTCCATTAGAAACTACAGGTTCAATATTATTTCTACTGTTCTTGTCTCTGTTGTTTATAGTGTCGTTGCACTGTTGGACAAACTTGAAAGCAATTCCAAAAATCCTCTTCACTTCATCCATGTCAAAATTCGAGGTCAAACTTGGAATATTGATTAAAGACATAAGAAATTCCAAAATGTGTGAATTAGCAAAAGTACTACTTATTCTAGTTTGGAACTTTGTCAAGATATTAGATAAGTACTTTTTGATAGAAAGTGGAAGCTCATAACAGCAGACAGTTAAGATATGTATACAAGGAATTGCTGTCCTTTCCCAAGAATCAATTCCAAATATTAAAGCTCTGATAATATCATCTTCGTCATATTTAGAAAAAGATTCACGGTAACCAATCAAACTCGAAAGATTTCTAACAAAAGCAACTTGCAATTGAGATTTAGAAATTCTTTCTGGTAAAACAACAGACTGAGGTAAGTTAAGCATCAACAGCTCACATATCATGTTTTTAAGTCGAAGCAATTGATCCTTACTGTTCATAAATAAACTCATGTTTGCCAATTGAGGACAAAAGTGGGCCCAGACAAACGAATATACCTCCCAATTAACAAAATTTTCCATGATCTCTAACACAATGGAGAACCATATTTCGACATCGATGGTCTGTACCAGACTATCGACTTCCAACTTAAATTCTTTTGACCTAAATAGTTTCAATTTCTGTGTTGGATTGTCGTAGTATCTTTCGTCTAAGAACTCAACATGTTCGGGATACTTCCATTGATACTTAGTATCATCTTTATAATCAGGATCAGTAACATTTCTTCCAAATGCAGTGGCCAATCCTTCCATGTCTGTTGGATATGTAAAATAAATAAGATTTTCAGATGACACCCTAAGTCTAATTAAGGTCTTTATGATAACAAGTAATATTGATGAGCTATTCACCGACAAGGCGTACTTTGCAATCAAAACACAAGCGTTAAAAGCCTCGACCGCTTTGCTTGGATTTTTTGTGGACTCAACAAGTAGTATTTTAGCAATTCCTTTACTAATAGCTAACCTGAAAGAATCAGACATATCCCGGATACTAACATTTCCTACCTCCGTACTGATTTGAGAGGTGCTTCTAAAGTCAGAAGAGTTAGTCGACACAAGACTTTTGAATCGTTTGTTAAAAATGGGAACTTCAAAATATGGAAGTATTAAATCATAAGCATGACGCAGAACGGAAATTCCCATATTTAAAAGTACATCGACCAAGTACTCTTGCACGATGTATGATGAAATATCTTCATCTTTTTCCTTAAATGATTTCTGAAGAACATCCATCACTATTTCAGTGCTTGTTTCCTGTAATTCAATCAAATATGAAATATTAAAACTGGCTTTTATTGCTTTCAATACCTCAAGACGAATTTCAGCATCGGTTCCGGTCACATCAGAAACCAATGTATTGGGCTGCCTGTGAGAGTCACTACTATAGTAGAAATAGTTGAGAAGCTTCATACAATTCTCCCTCCATAAAGGGTTAAGAACCGTACAAAGTCTATCTTCTGAGTAATGTTTCAAAATAAACTTTATCACCAGCTTCGGTAGGTACTGATAGTATCTAGAAAATAAATTTATCAATTTTTCCTTAGGGGTCTGTAGTTCATGGTTTTCGTAAGCAATTTGTAACGATGAACAAATGGAACTCCAATAACTCACATCTATATCACTGGCCAACTTAATATTGTAAAGCAAATCATAGATGGACCCTTTTGATGAATACCACAATTGAAACAGGTAAATTTGTGCCATTACATTGTTAACATTAAACTCATTTTGACCACCATAAGCCTCTTTTGAAAATAGCCTATCTAAACTTCTTAGTAAGGGGGTTGTTAAGGCAGGAACATTATAAGTGGCCATTTCTCTTAAGGCAGGTAAGAAATATATGAATGCTGTATCATTACTATTAATGATAGTTGGAGAAATAATCAATCGTTCAATGATTTGAATAGCACCTATACATGAAGCAAGTTTTGAATTTGGGAATTTCAGATCCATGGTATTTATGGTTCCATTAGTTTGAATTACTGATATGACATTGTCAGGATCAGTGGACCTGAAAGATTGAAGTTCTTCATTGGTGACTATATCACATAAACAGGAACTTATAAGGAAAAAAGTCCCATGGGATGTCAAAGTGGCTATGGCATTCCAAGTCAAATTAGTGAGATCTACATTGGAACCATATATGGAGCAAAAAAACTCGATAGTCAGGGCCAAAGTAGACCTTTCAATAGTGGTGAAAACCACCGTTGTGGATAAAAGTTCGAGACAATTAGTTAAAATCCCGACGTTATTAGTCCTTGAACCGATATAGATAGTTTTATTAATAAATTGATTAATACTTGAATCATCAATTATGCTTGCATTGAACTTAATACAATTCTTGATGAATACAAGTAACTTAGTCAAAACTTGATAATTACCATCACCTTCAAGATCACTTGGCAAGTCTTTGGTGCTATAATTTTTAGAAACTTTTCCAACGGCAGAAAGAGCAGTTATTAGCAACAGAGGGAGATCAGGACCAGCATTATACATACAGAACTCATGAATATCTCTTCCATCTTGAGTCAAGTTTCTCAAAGCCCTTAAAAACAAATCAAACTCCTGATCTAACTTTGTGTCTGATAATTGACAATACGCTAGTATATCTTTATAAAACATTAATTTGCTACTTGTAGCGGTGGTATCATCATGTTTAATACATTCAATCATAAGCCACAATGCAACTCTTCGAATATAAGATTGGATTTTTGGATCACACATATCTCGTGCCAAATACCACACTTCAGGTATTGAAGAAATCGAATATTTCTCTAGAACTTCTATCATCTTGGCAGCAGTAGAAGCTCTTTGTGGTAATGGACCTTTTTGCAATTGTAGAAAGAGTTTCTTTTGATCACTCCCACCTCCTATGACGGTAGGATTGATTTGGACAGGAACATCTTTACTAGGACTTGATTTTAGTGAAGAGGTCCAGGACTTGAACACATTCCCAAGCCCTGAACTTCGTCCGAAAGAGGGATGGTGGGTTGACATTTAGCCAGTCAGCTTTGGTAGTACAAAAAATTTCTGTTCATTATGATGTAAATGCGAAAATGTTTTATATGGAGCAGAAGTGTATAAGACCATTAACACCAAAAATTATAAACTCTATAAATAAGAGGCTTCTCTTTTAAAAGAGCTCTTTCTTCTGCTAATTCCACTTTAAGGGCTTCAATATCAGTTTCTCTCCGGCCAGTATCAATATCAATATCTCTGGCACGAAGGAATAAGATCCAGTTCTTCTTCCATATTTTGTGTCCCAAGTAGAATACAATAAGAACCACAAATCCCAAGTAACTAGAAAAAAAACCTTTAGCACTTGGTTTTTCACCCAAGGGGAACAATGCCACCCAGAATTGGACAACCAAAACCAATATATAAAGAATGACTCCATAAATAGAACCAATGATACCTGCATGAGAAGTAAATGCTAATTCGTTAGTACTCCTATTTTGGAACTGTAAAGCTCTTCTAAATCGAAGATGGGCCCAGCAAATGGAGAGCCAGGTGAATATGGAACTTAACCCACTTATAGCAAGAAGCCAATTAAATATCTCTCCTTGACGACCACTAGCTGCAATGAAGCTTAAGAGACCAAATACATTGGTGATTATTATAGCTACCAAAGGTCTTCCCTTTCTGTCAACGTATCCACATATCTTTGGAGCAAATCCTTGTTCTGATAATGCCAAAAGGGTTCTTGATGTGGCATAAACACTGGATGATCCCACAGAGATCACTGACACCAAAATAACTGCATTCATCACCGATGGTAACACGGGAATCCCCCCATTTACTATAGCAATGACAAATGGTGATGCTGTAACATCAACTGAAGAATTGCCTAGTAACCTGTCGTCATTGTAAGGGATCAAGAAACATATCAAAGTCAACGAAACCATGTAAAACAATAAGATTCTCCAGAATACTTGTTTTGTAGCTTTTGGTAAATCTACCCTTGGATTATGAGTTTCTGCTGCTGTTAATGCTACCAACTCGGTTCCAGCATATGCAAAAGCTGAAGATACAAAAATCGAAGCCACTCCTTTGAAACCATTAGCTATTGGACCAGGATCTCTCCAATTCTTGGCCCCAACAGGCTCTCCATTAGGGGCTCCCCCAGCAGCTATGACAATGCAAACTATTATGAACATGGTGACAGTAGTTACCTTTATACCCAGGAAAATAAATTCGGCTTCACCATAAGCTCTTACACCAAACATATTAATGGAAATCACAAGCAGGTAGAAAATCAATACCCAAACATCGGGGTTAATTGATGTTGTCCAATATTGCATAGTCATAGAACCAGCTACCAATTCTAATGGTAACAACACCAAATATTGAAAGAAATAATTCCAGGCCACTGCAAACCCAAAGGACGGATCTATAAATCTACTGGCATATACATTAAAGGAACCAGAAATTGGAAATGTAACTGCCAACTCCCCAAGGGCTTGGATTGTAGAAAATACTGAAAGACCGGTGAGACTCCAACCTAGTATAACTGCTAATGGACCCCCAGTGTGAAGGGCACCACCACTGGCAACTAAGAGACCTGATCCTATAGCTGAACCTATGGCGATCATTTGCAAATGTCTTTGTTTCAACTCTCGTTTAAGTGGAGACCTTGCTGTCTTTATATTGGCCTTTTCTATGTCAGTTAACTCTTGATATCCTTCATATTCATAGTGTTCATGGGCTTCGTATCTTTTAAAAGAATCTTTAAACGACTGCCACTTATTGGCATTCAATGCTTCATCGGCAGAGTCTTGCTTACTTTGATCGTATGTCAACTCCGACACTATATCTTTCTTATTAGAACCATCAGCCATGATTAACAAAAGTAGTGATGGCGTAATAAAATTTTTTGAAAGTGGTGTATGACGGAAAAATTCAAAATGGTTTGCAGCCATTTATTTCTTTTTTTTTTTTTTTTTGGGAATGCACTCGCTTTGAATTTCCTTCGTTATATTTAGAGAATTATCATTAAAATTATATATTAATATTAAAATCGTAACGTCTAATCTACCCGTAAAGTAAATCGGCTATATAGCAAAACATCCCACCCCAAGTAACCTTTTGAAATATCTTCCTTAACCAAACTGGCTTGATATGAACAAATAAATTCCCACAATTATACCCTTCACTTTCCACCCCAATCCCCCATTTAATATTCTGTCTTACACTACAACCGGCCCAAAAATTCCACCACTTATGTCTCTCACAAGGCTTTAACCTCAAAAGATTCTTCATTAATGGACCACGAGGCCCATCGATATACTTATAGCCTCCAATAAACAGATATGTTTGACGTTTATCATCATCAGGTATCTGTTTATCTCCCCAACATCCACTATACTGTAACCAATTATGATAATTCAACTCTCTGTTTACATGGTGGGGGTTCCTATTGGTAGTACCGGGAGAAACAGAGATTCCATCATAAGTGTATGATAAATAATTCTTGGTAGGATTCCAAAGAGGACCCCTATCAGTGAAATCACTAAGTATAGCATACGGTAAATCATGAGGGTGTTGTCCCACAGATACATAGTTAGCATGAGTACCTCTAGCAGAAAAAATCACTGGGTGGTTAGGGTTTAACTCATACTTCTCTAGGTTATGATAATAATAAGCTTGACCACCACCATGAGCTGATAACCAAACAATCACTGGTTCTCCATTATAGAACCGGACCAAAGAGTGCTCCCAGTCACCCACATGGTTCCCATAAGGACCTTGACCCATGACAAATGGACCAAGGTTAAAAGAATAGAAATAAAACCAATAAGCATCTACCCACCCATTACCTTTATCCACCACAATTACAGTGGCCGGAGCATTCTTGGTCTCACCATTTGACAAAGATGGTTTATTCTTAATCCCAGTAATCCAATCAGGATCCGTATCGAAATCAGAGTTCGATGTCAAGTATAAACTTTCATCGGAACCCAAATCAGCCAACTTTTGTATGGTCATATGTGATTCAGTTCCATTAACAGTGGTACCATTTTCGTATTCGACATGGAAATTGGTGACATAACTCTTAATGTCGTAGGGATAATACCGTTCTTCCGAATATAAATACACCACAGGAGCATATTCCACCACATAATCGGGGATTTCTCCTTCATTTATACTTCTTTGAAACGAATCGGGGTTACTTATTAATGGGGGGAGATGACGGAACCTCCCGGGGGCTTTCCTTAACATGCTATCGATCTCAACGGTTTCTGCATTGATGGTATCACGAATATAATTTGACCCCATTTCCCATTTAGGAATAGTTGAAGCTTCCACTAGTGGAGTCGCTAGTAATAGCGTAAGCAATATGTTTATAACCATGGCAAGCATGACCAGTACCAGATAAATACCCCAACACAAAATCACAAATAATGGTTCCTGACAGATTCAGAAACGTCTGGATGAGTCGCAGAGTGTGTTACTGCCACTTTATATCACTAATTAAACAGATTAACAAGCAATTAAGTAATAAACAATCGTTGGGATGGACCCTTTAAATTAGTTATCACTGTTATGATCATCTGCAACGGTGCGAAGGCATGCAGGGCTGCGGCTCACCGGTACGACCAGACAGGGTGCAGGGTGAAGGAAGGGTGCAGGGTGAAGGGATCGGGCAGAGCTGGTGAAGGGATCGGGCAGAGTTGGGCAAAGTTGTCAGAGACTGTGTATTCGATGTAAACTATGTACTCTAAAACACAAAAACCTGGTCACCTAATTTGGAAACTGGCTTAGGCTTCTCATAACCTAAAGTTACAGCAGCCTTCTTCATAGCACTAATCATTGGTGGAGGACCACAAAGTAACAAGTGAGTATCATCAGAAGGTTTAGGTAAATGAGTATCCATGATCTCAGGGGTTACAAACCCAACAGATCCTTGCCAATCTTTTGGTGGTTCATTTAAAACATAATGAATGGATAATTGATCAGGATGTTCTTGTTGTAACAATTCCAATTCAGGTCTCATTAAAATGTCATTATCTGTAACATTAGCATACACTAAATTGACCTTTGTCTTATCATCAGGATTTTTAAAGATAGCAGTCATGATTTGGTACATGGGAGTAATACCAGTACCACCAGCAATCATCCCTAAACTCTTAACCATATTTGGAGTATAAGTAAAGAACCCTTTAGGGCCTCTGACATTAATAGTCTCTCCAATATTCTTACCATCCACATATTTAGTAATATTACCTTGTTCATATACTTTGATTAATAAATCAAAGTATCCCTTTTGATCATTGGTGGAAATGGGTGTATAAGATTTTACCACTTCTTTACCATTGATAGTAGTTCCAATGGAAATATGTTGACCGATTGGTAACCCTAAAGAATCAGTGGATTTGGGTAATCCAAATCTATAGATGCAAGTATTATGACTGATTCTAATTTTTTCAATCAACGGGAATTGTCTGAATTCATCTTTGTTTAACACCGGTTGATTTTTCTTTTTAAGTTGAATAAAATAGAGGGCAACCACACTAGAAATGATGGTGGCAATGGTAGCAAACACCACTAAAGGATTTGGCTCAGAATTTGTCATGATTTATCAATTCAATCGAGAGATATATAACCTGGAAAACTATGAAAATCTGTCGGATTTTAACATTCATAAGCTTTTTTTTTTTCGCCCAACGCGCTTACCCGGTCGTGAATTTGTTAACCTAAACAAGTTAGACTTTCCTATGATTTCGATTCACACTACTGTACTCTATTTACACAACTCTATACTACAATCTATTCTTGTTCATCTTCTTCGGCACTCTTGACATTCCATTGACATGATATGTCCCATCTTGACCCTCTAGCATTACCACTCACGTATTTTACAAACTTCAAGACCGAAGGATCTCTGACCATTAAATTCAATGTGTTCCATTTACATTGGCTGGAGAATAATACACTATCATCATTTGGATCACTAGGTTTATAGATGGCTGGGTCATCATCTTCAAAATCAGATCCTTCGGTATCTAACCCCATACACAATTCATAACCTCCGAATTCTCCCAGTTCCCAGTTCTTAGGATTGGCTGCTGTTGGGGTGAGTCCTAATGTGGCTTCTAATAATACATTGGCTTCATTAAGGTGTTCCCTAGCCAAGTTTTTATCAGTGGTGGTAGCTAAAATGAAATCTTGACCAGGTCTGAATCTTCTGATGAGAACTTGATCACTGGTAGGTATTAGGGATGTGATTACTCTTAACCATTTTCTAAACACAATTGATCTTAGGAACTTGGCAATCTCTATTAGGTGACTGTCTGATGAGGCCATGTCAAATTGAGACACCAAGCCAAAATTGGATGATTCGGGTGGTGCTATTTTATTGATGAAAGAAATAGATTCTTCATTCAACTCAAAACTAGGCTTTCCATCGATGTACATATATCTATGTTTATGTGGAGGCACAGCACATTTCCAAGGGAATATGATTTCTTTAGAATTCTGGGGGGCCTGGACTTCTATTTCTTGATTTCTGATGACTTTCTTTAAGGTATCTGACACCTGGTCATTTAAGAAATCCACCAATTCTATGACTGAATCATTTATAAATGCTTCGTTCAATTTGATAATGTTCTCTGGTTTCATATAAGTGGGATTTATGAACTTACTTAAATATTCCAAGTCCCTGTCAGAAAGGTTGAATTGTTCAAACGCATCGTATATCTTTATCTCTTCCGGTGTAAAATCTTCTCTTGATGGTTTGGGAAAATCATATTCTTGTAATTCTTTACTCTGTAATTGTTGTAACGTACTCTTGGCTTCTGTTTCTTCTTGCTCCCCTGGAATATATCCATCTTCACCAGCCTGAGGAATATGAAACCACCCTTGGATTGAAAGCCTCTGTTTGTCCACTCTTACTTCTTCCACATCATGGAACGAAAGCCCCGGTTGCACCGTAAAAATGGCTATCTGGTTGAACTGTGGAATGAGTTTGGTATGGTAATCAGTTCCAGGAACATTAGGCACAATGGCTGGGAACAATCTCAATGCTCCTCCGTAACTTTCCTTCCACTCCTTATCTGGATCTGGAAGATAGAGAATAAAACTTACTCTTCTAGATCCTATGACATCATCATGGGTTAATAAATGACATCCATTTGAATAGGTATTCACAGACATATCTGTCTTGACTCCACTAAGTTTCCCAGCTCCGGTGATCTTGGAGATAACATCTCTAAACTCCTCTGAATATATAGCAGCTCTCAACTTATATAATGAAGGTAACCTAGAGAGGTCTTCCCAATCGAGCCCAGAAAGGTTAGCGAGATCTCCGGATTGGTAGACTTTATAGATATCAGTTTCCTTCTGGGAGAAGGCTATTTCATTCAACACTTCTTTTCTCACATTACGTAGCAAAGTATCATCCATTAGCGTCTTGATAGTGCCCCATTTGTATGGTTGACTACTAGCAATATCAGCTTTCAATTGATCCTGATATTCTGTGTCCCACACACAACCGTCAAAGAATGACTGGATATTTTCTTTGGTGAAGGTGGTGTCCAATTTCTTGCTTGGGGACTCTGTATGATTGTCATTGGCTCTTTTTTCCATGGCTTACTTCACCGGTTTGTATAACTGCAAAATATCACCTCATATTCTTTTCACCATCTCTGCGCAAAAAAAAGAATCAAAAGCTGGCTCATGTGACCTTAGTCATGTGTGTCCTCACATGATCTTACATCAATTTTTTTCTTTTCCACTTTGACTCATAATCAAAATCTGAGTCAATTTTTCAGTTACTATAATAACACCGTGCAAACTCGTGTAGCCAGGACCTGTACCTACACTATCCAGGAATAGAAAAGTATCACAAAACAAACTACAGGGGTACAGAAATGCCACAACTCGAACAGTCATACAACTCAGTACTAGACCTTAAGAATCAAGGGTTGAATAATGGATGGATCATCCAAAAATTCGGTGGTACTTCGGTGGGAAAATTCCCAGAAAATATTGTAGACGACATAGTGAAACCTATTAGTGGAGGCAACCGAGTGGCTGTAGTATGTTCAGCCAGATCATCCCAAACAAAGAGTGAAGGAACCACCACTAGACTCCTTAGAGCTGCTGATTTAGCTTCTGAAAATGGAGATTTCAAACTGGTGTTACAAACTATAGAAGACGACCATACTGCTAATGCTGAGTATAGAATTACCGATAAAGCCGTTCAGCATGAATTGGTGGAAGATACCAAGAATGAAATCAAAAAGGCTAGAGAATTATTATCAGCTTGTCAAATCATTGGAGAAATTAGCAACAGAACTTTGGATTCGATTATGTCAATCGGAGAGAAATTATCTTGTAGGTTCATTACGGCATTAATGAAAGATCATGGGATTAATGCTACTTATGTTGATGCTTCTGATATTATCCCTATAAATTATGATTTTTCAAATGGATTTGATGATAATTTCTATAAGTTTTTATCCACTGAATTGGGTAGAAAAATAATGGAATTAGATCCGAATACAGTACCGGTGGTTACTGGTTATTTTGGTATTGTCCCTGGAGGATTATTAAATGGGGTAGGAAGAGGTTATACTGACTTATGTGCTGCTCTAATAGCTGTAGGAGTTCAAGCTGATGAACTTCAAGTATGGAAAGAAGTCGATGGGATTTTCACGGCTGACCCTAGGAAAGTTCCAAATGCTAGATTATTAGATAGTGTTACTCCAGAAGAGGCTGCTGAATTAACTTATTATGGATCTGAAGTTATTCATCCATTTACTATGGAACAAGTTATTAAAGCTAGAATCCCCATCAGAATTAAAAATGTTGAAAATCCTCAAGGTAATGGGACTGTCATATTCCCTGATAATATTGCCAAAAGAGGTGAATCTACTCCTCCACATCCACCAGCTGCTTATGAGACTTTACCTAATTCTTATATCAATTCCAAAAAGAGATCAGCCACTGCCATTACAGCCAAACAAGATATTGTAGTGGTTAATGTTCACTCCAATAAAAAGACCTTATCTCATGGGTTCTTAGCACATATTTTCACTACTTTGGACAAATTCAAGTTGGTGGTTGATTTGATTTCTACCTCAGAAGTTCATGTATCAATGGCTCTTCTGATTCAAAATGATCTGGAAAAACAACTAAGAAATGCCTTAAAAGAGTTGGGGAAAATGGGATCGGTTGATGTTACTAGAAATATGACCATTATTTCTTTAGTGGGAAAACAAATGGTTAATTTCATTGGTATAGCTGGGAACATGTTTAAAGTACTAGCAGATGAACAAATCAATATTGAAATGATCTCACAAGGAGCTAATGAAATTAATATATCAGCTGTCATTAATGATGGTGATACTTTAAGAGCTTTACAATCGATTCATGCTAAGCTTTTGGAAGAGAATTACGAATTCCAACGTAATGAAAGTGCCATCAACTTAAGATTAGAATCATTAAAATACGAATAAAATACATGTTTATAGACAATTTAAAAAGAGTAACTCTTTTATTAACACAATACACATAAATATAATAGAGATGACTTATTCCGTTACTTTAAATATCAAAATCACCTGATTCTCTACTAGTAGAAGATTGAGCCATCTTCGAATTTTCTTCTAGTAATCCTTCAAAATCTCCTACAATACCACCTAATAACTCCGATGCTAACTTATGATAGGCTAATTGAGCCTTAATCAATTCGGAAAACTCTTCTAATGGCCGAGCATTTTCCAAGACATTTTGCATTATATTTATAGCATCTTCAACGGTATTGGCAAAATCATCTTCTGCATTCTCCATCACTACCCTCAATTGAGGTTCTTTACTGGGATTAGTACAGTTAGTCAAGTTAACTCTAGCCAAATCATAATCGACTCTTTTTTGATCAACCTTCTTTTGAATGTTGTTACTTTGAGAGATCAATTGACGTAAAGTAGTAGCCAAAGGTTTATTAAACTTTGTTTGAACCAATTGATCTTGGCCTAATCTAGCATTACCAATCTTAGTTAATGTGCCAGAGTATAAATCCAAAGCTTTGACAAGTGGATCATCTGGTTGGTCAGTAGAAGTTAAAATAGAAGCATTAGTAGCTCTTGATAAAGCATGATACAAAGTTTTGGGAGGTTTAAATTCCCCGGTACTGGGATTTATAATAGCTTCTTGTGCTTCAGCTGGAGTAGTTGCTTTAGATAAATTCTGTACTCTGGTAGTGATATTTTTCCCAAATTCTTGGAATGATTCTTGAATGTTGGATGGATAATCGTAGCTTTCATTATCATAAGTAGCAGTAATCTTCAAGACATTCTTATACAATTTTTCGACATTGTTACACTTATTAGCTAAGTCGATATACTCAGAAGGTAATTGACTAATTTCATCAACGTTGACTCTTCCCATCCGTTCCTGAACCAATCTAGACGTTCTTTGAGCAAATGGTAACACTTCAGAGTTGAACTCGGTGGTCACTCTATCACCCAAATTTTTTAAATCTTTGGTGAAATTGGAGAAATTAAAAGACATGATCGATTTGAGGCCTTTGTTGGTAGTACAGAATTGTATTAATGATGATTATTTAAAACCAAGTATGTGGTTGGAAGTAATTAAGTAGCCTCTTGACAGCTTTAAGGGTTGTTGAGTCGCGCGTACCAAATCACAGGGCCGGGTGGTTTGACGAGGTGGGGCGGTGGCTCCGCCGAGGGGGTTACGTGAGGTGTCAAGGTGACTACGGCTTCGTCAAACAAGTATATAAAACATTTGCATATCTAAAACTCTAAATCTTTCTTGAAAAAATCATCCACAGCAGAGATAAATCTCTTGGATGCTTCCACTACTTCTTCATCATTATTTAAAGGAGCAAAAGTTAATCTATAGAAATTACCTCTTTCTACACTAAACTTTTTATCTACAGCCATATTAAGACCAGGAACTACTCCAACACCATAAGCAGTGAATTTAAAATTAAGTAAATCAATCTTTTTTTGAATGTCAGTTCCGGGAGGAAATTTTAACACCACCGAAATAAACATTCCTGCTTTAGGATCTATAATATCAATTAATCCTTTTTCATAAACCGTCAGGTTAATTAATTGACTTACCAATAAATCCCTTTTATGAATATATATGGATCTCATTTTTAATATCCATTGAATCCATCCATCAACACCTCCAAATTTTTGGTATAATACATTTTGAAGAACAGTTTGAGCAACTCCTGAGGGGAATTTGGTAACAACTGCAGTATATCTATTGATAACATCGATGAATCTCTTGTGCCCGACAATAAATCCAACCCTTAAGCCTGGAGCAAATAATTTGGAAAAAGTTTCAATTCTTAATACTCTACCACTAGTATCAATTTCCAAATATGAAGGAGTTAAATGTTTAGAAATGTACTCCTCAATAGTAACAAATTCATCCAACTTAACCATACCTTCTTCTGGTTGTTTAAAAGGTGGTAAAGTAAGATACCCATAAGGATCATCTTCAATAATAGCAAAGTCATGTTTTTCAGCTAAAGCATAAACCTTCTTTCTGAATTCAACAGTTTGAGTCAATCCAGTAGGGTTCTGACCAGTTGGGATGGTATAAAGAGCTTTTGGTTTTCTTAATCCAGGCTTTTCTGTTTCCCAATTATCTAATAAGTTAGTTAAATAATCCAAATTAATACCTTGACTATCAGATGCCACATTCAATTTAATTGGCACCGCAATAGCTCCAGCTTCTTTTACCATCATCAATGTGGGAGTGAAAGTGAATTCTTCCATCAACAATACATCTCCTTCATTCAATAAAGCATCAGTAGTTTTCAAAATCCCATCTCCAGCACCAGTGGTAAGAATAGTACTCCAATCAGGATAATTAGGTTTATGGGTTCTGGTAATGAAATCTTTGGTGAACTTAACAAGTTGATCCATTCCCGTAGATAAAGAGTATTGAAATCCTTGTCGAATATCAATCAATTCCTTACCCTCTCTTCTCTTTAAAATCTCCACATTGTTACAATCATTAGCATTGATGTCCAAATCTTTCATGGTCTTTTCAAGTTTCAGTTCTTTAGGTAATACTTCCAAAGAATTGTTTGTATGAGTGATCCCAGCTTTAGATTGAAATGGTTGGTCAACAGTGTTAACTTGCATGGAATCAACCGGAAAAAATCCATCGTTGGGAGTCCCCCAACTTAAGTGTAATGGGCTGGAATGGGGTACAAACCCTTCAGGAGCATCATCCATATTCATGGTGCTGAAATGAATTCTGGATCTTCCAGCTGCTCTTTTGGAAACAAGGTGTTCTAATTTAAATTCTGTGTCTTTAGTCATAATGCTCAAGAATAAAAAAACTGATTGGGGTGTTGATTTTTGCTCCTTTGATGCCACTTATATATTAGTCAGAAAAATAAAATCTCTCCTTATCGCGACGCATCCTTATCAGTGCGGAACAGATAAGATCAACAGGGATTGACACAATGTTAAAGGGGCCGCTCCATTGTACAATTCCGTGCTGGGGGTCGACGACGGGCGGGACCCAGGAGGCCATATATATATATATATGTAGATCAAATATGGAGCACAAGGTACTGATGGTATCGATCGTTAGCATTGAACTGTTGGGGTTTCGGCTCCGCATCCGGCTTGTGGCCGCTCGTGGCCGCTTGTGGCCGCTCGCAGACCTTTTACGAAAAGGTTAGGACCGGTACCAGTAAATGTATGGGCCCGAATCGGGCACGAGGTCGGAGCCATAGGAAGGCATCAGATCAACTAGTGGAGGCGGCCCTGTATATAAAACAACCCTCTCTATATCATATAATCATCATCCTGATTTGCAATGTCATCCTCCAAGTAGCTCATGGACTGACAATTTCTATACTCATCAATTACACTAAGGACACTTTCTTTACAATCATTAAACATATCCATAACTCTCAATCTTTCTTCAGAGTCTTTTGATTCTGTATAATAATTAATATAAGCTTCTCTTTTGGCAAGTAAGTCATATTGTTTTAATATTCTCGAGAACACCTGGATTATAGAAGTATTATTAGAAATCAGTAATCCATTTAAATTCCGATGTTTTCCCTGTTGTTTCAGTAATAAATATGGTGATTTTTTCCCATTGACCACATTTATAGATGATGAAGTCCAAGGAACAAATTCAATACGTTTTTGAGCTCTTAAGATACCTTTTCGAATATCAGGTTGATTGAAATTTTGACCAATTAAATATGTCATCATGGAAATATATTTATTTTCTGTACCAACTCGATTCATTTTGTATTTATCATCCAACAATTCCAAGATTAAATCGTATTCGTTCAAATTGGTGAAATTATACCTTGCTGAGACCTTATTAAATGCGGATAAGTCAGCAAAAGGGGCCACTGCTGCCGTTAAAAATTTCAATTCAGGTGTAGGTACCAAACTTGATAAGATGGATTCATGAGAACTATACATATAACTAGGAAATCTAATGGGATTAGATATACTAGCAATTACATACGAGATTAATTTATTGGTACCCTCAAAGGCATTATTATTATTGTTATTAAGAACCGAGTTTCCTAACAGAGGTGAAATTCCAAATAAATTATTCTCGATGGTATTCAAGCAATCATTATCAAATACTATTGAACTATCACTATACTCAATTAATCGTTTCAAAGTCAATACCGTGTTGTAAGGTTGTACAACCACATCAGATGTCTTCTCATTAGAAGGAAATATCGAAGAAGTATTTATCAATTTCTTGGTCCCGTATCGATCGCTCAACAATTCTAATAATAACGACCCAACTCCAGATCCCGTACCTCCGGCTACACTATGAATGAGCAGGAAATTAGACAAGTTCTCACATTTATCACACTCTCGATCAATCAATTCAATCAATTCTTCTTCATATTGCAATCCATAGGAATACCCTCTTTGCCAGTTATTAGCAGCACCATTCCCCATCTTACTAAGGTGGATGCTTCTAGGATTGAACATGGGCAATGCATTGGTAGCTTTATTAATTACTGATGGTTCTAAGTCAACCAATACTGCTCGAGGAGTATACTTTTCTGTTTCGGAGATGGTGAAGAATAACTCAGCTCGGTCTTCTCTCTGATTGAGTGTGGGTGCCCCTCCACCTTCAAACTCGGGATGTTCTTCTATTTGTGGATATGGACTTGGGGTTCCATCGGGTAGAACTCCATGCTCTGATGCCAATTGGTCCCAATATTGAAGACCTACTTGGTTCCCACACTGTCCCGTTTGGAGTGTTATAGTTTCTCTAGATTCACACAGTTAGTATACTATGGTTGTCTATACAATACGTCTGCTGATTCCTATACATACCCTGGCATTCTTAACCCAAATCGGTGTCTATTTGTAAGTAATTTTGTTTGTTGACAGTCGCGTAGGTAGAAAATGTTCGCTATTTTGAGGCATCGACACTTTTGGTTTTACGATGTGCACTTTGTAGTTTTGACAGCTGGAAGGAGAAACTCTGGCCTGGATAGGGTTTAGGCTTGGATGTATCCTGTTGGGTTCACTAGGAGTAAATATTGGCTTCAAAAGAGAATGAGGGATGTAGAGGATTAAAACAAAAAAAAAAATTGGACGAGACAGGAATCGAACCAGTGACCTTTTGCTTGCAAGGCAAACGCGCTACCAACTACGCCACACGCCCAGTTTTCCAAACTTTTTGTGCAAGCAGACTATGTCGACAAGGAGACTGTCTTAAAATAAATATATTTTAAAATTTTATGGGAAAAATCAAAGAACCAAAAAGCATGAGAAGGCTATATTCACCAAAACAGCCCAGAATTTAGAGGTTATTTTTAGATAAACTTGCAATTACTTTATGACATATACATTTTATTATGGTCGGGTTGATGACTACATACATACACGAAATAGGTTTCAAAGAAAAGAAAATAAGAATATATCAAACTAGAATACACTGCCCTGCAGTACCATTTACATTGTCCAAAGGCAAGCAAATAACGAAAAATAAAAGTATAATATGACAGCATCAACCACAAAACATTATTTTAAAAAGGGGGTAATAATTTATGAAAAAAAAACTTGGGGAAAATTTTTTAAATGATAATTCAATTGGAAGGGATTTAATAATTGTAAGATCTCTTCTTCTTTCTGCAAACACCGGAACCACCACTAGAAGTAGGAGCGGGAGAATCTGAAGCAGTGGTAGCACTTGTTATGTCTGAGGTAACACTAGAACCATCACATTTACCAAAGGCAGCAGCCAAAGCATTGGTGATAACGGTATCGAAAGTTTTCAAATTCAAGAAAGCTTGCATCAACGATGGAATTAAACCAGAATCAACCAAAGCACTAATAAGTTCAGGAATGGTGATGGCATCTTGCTCGAATAATTGTTTAATCAAGTCAGCACCCCATTCTAAGAAATCTGGATCAACAATTAATTCTCTGACTACTTGTGTAGCTAAACCAGAATCTTTCAATGATTCCATTAAACTTACTACAAGATCACTTGGTTCGTCATCAGCTCTGGTTTCAATAGTTGAAGATACTGGAATCATTGTGAATTCTCTCTTTTTGAATCCGATAATACCAGCAATCTTATCAGCCAAGTCACCAATATATCCTAAAGCTAAAGCATAAATATCAGCATAGAAAGAACAATCATTGATTAAATCTTGAATAACTTGAACAGCTAATCCAGAATCAATTAAAGCTTTTAATAAGGTATCAAGATTAACAACCCCACTCTTAACCAAAGAAACAATGGTCTTGGTAACAATAGGTTCAAAGAAATCATCAGTGACAAAGTATTTAATGATTTGAGGAGCTAAATCAGTGTTTTTTATAGCAGTTAAAACATCAGTAACAATTTGTGATTCCCTCTTGGTTAAATCAGTCATGGACATATCATCTCTGGTTTTAAGATAATCTTGGATATTATCAACAGAACTTTGAACCAAAGCAGTATCTCTGACTTGTAATTCACTACCAACATTGGTAGGAGCAGCTTCAATGGCAACACCAGAAGCTAAGATAAAGGCGGCGGTGGTAGCAGATAATTTCATGATACTATGGATATCTTTGATTTATTAATTTCTAACGAATGTTAAGAAGAAAAACTATAGGATTAAAAAAAAATTTTTTAAATTAGGCATGAATGACTTTTATAATAATTTTTTTCATTAAGGAGATTTACAAATGTCAACCAATAATTACTACATCAAGTAATTGTTGAAGGAGACAAACTTTGAATAGTCAATATTAATTGCCTTCCCAATGCAGAAATTCTATTGGGGTTTTTTGGTTAATGTCTATTACTATTACCAATTGGGACAAGAGTTTTTCGCAGTCGAAAATTACTATTCCTATTCAGGAAATTAAATTATTTTTTTATTTCTCTCAGTTTATTTATATTTAATTACTATTCCCAATTAGGAAGTTTTGCGACCATCCATTCATGGAAGTACACGATTACTTAATCAAGTACCGGCATTTTTTGGTACTATAGGGTTTGAGTTTCGTATTCACATCCACGAGAATGTGCATGGACAAGCATATCCTAGCACTGGTTATGGCCATTGGTATTTCATCCCCACATATTTTGCCCGAACACCAAATTACCAGGTGTGGAAATTCGTAGTATTTACGCAAATTTTGGAGCCATGACAAGGCTTAGAGTGTAGTTATACTGTGTTAAGGCTTCACTGTGGTGTACGTTGGTGATACAGATATAATGCCGTCAAGTGCAGCTACCACCTTTAACGGCAGCTGCCACTCGATGGCTCTTGGGTTGGCTGTGTTCTGCCATAGTGTGCTCTGGCTACTGTGTGCTCTGGCTACTGTGGTTATTCTGGTATAGTACTACGTGTGGCTCCTTGCCTCTATTTATATTCTGAATCCAAGTGATTTGTGGTTGTGCTAATTTTTGCAGCAATCAGAAAACCCAAAGCATAGCTCAACAGTTGTGGCAATTCCGGCTATTTCCAAAAACCCAAGTCCAAAACCTACAAATACCCTTTTGCCCTGACCTCCAGACCTATGGCCCGCATGGGTATGTTTCTTATGTGCCTGTGCTTCCCTCCTCCGTAATTGCCCTGTCCATACTCTCCATTCTCAGGCTCATAATTACGACCGGATGTCTCGTATTGCGGGAACCCTGCGTTCAAAGCGAGCCGAAAAAAATGCTGTCATAGAAGCGCGGGTTTAACGGGGAGCGTAATAACAAGAGATTGCAGAAGAGTTTGAAGAACCATTAGTCGATACCAACATTGAAATCATATAAAGGTCCAGTTGTAAAGGGAACCGATCACAAATAACTGTAGCCACAATATGAAAAACTTTCTATATATTTCAGGTATTATTATCTGTCTTGTATACCTTGCGGTATTGGTGGCTTTGAACCGAATACCTCATGTTACCATTCGGTCATTAGGGGTTTTCTCTGTTAGGGGAGTGATGATAGAAACTCCTCATAGGGTACTTAGGGCCAGGGGGATACGATTAAGACTTAATCTCTTCAGAGGGAAAGATTCACCGCTTAAATTATTCAATATAGAAATCTATGATCCTGAGATTAAGATTTTGGAGAATCAAGAAGAAGCAACGAAGGATAGCAAACCAGCAAAGGCATTTGAGGATTTAGGAGATATTAATATTGACCAGTTGTTGAAAATATCCATTCCTAAAAGGGTGTATGACTTTATATTTTATTATAAACTTCTTAATCAATTCCATATATTGGTTCATAGATGCTCGATTTATGATGAGAAGGTCAACAAGAATACCATTTTATACTTTGATTATGCCAAGTTGGAGAATTTGCTTAGCTGTGATGGTCATAATTCCTTGGTATTTTTGGTATTCAATGGGTATTTGCATGGTATCGAGGATACAGAGAGAATTCATATATTCAGGAATATTGAGGTTATTCTTTCTTGTAATGCGGTCTTCTCGTGTGGATTATCTCCAGGTGACAGTTTTATGGCTCAACTAAACCAATTCTCCTTGAAGGTTTCTTTAGGAAGAGCTCACGTACCATTGGATCACCTTCATTTTCTGCATAAACCCCGTCGATCAACTGGTTCAACTTCCCCAGAACACCATCCTATAAGTAAAAGATCTATTCATTTGCTTCGTCAATTCTGGAGTAATTTCAGTGAAGCTAGGATAATCTTGGAGGATTTTAAGGTATCTCTGGGTCCTCTCGTATTAACAGCTGCCACTTCACAAACTTCTTTATCCCATAATTCATTTTTAGAAGACTCAAACAAAACAACTGCTGACTTTCGTCTCCATATAACTTCATTAAAATTTTTCGAGGCTGAAACTAAATGCTTTGAACTTCCTGCTGCTACAAGTATTGTTCAATTTAATCCCTTTGGTTTATTGGAAGGTATAGAAAATACCCATAATGAAGAAATAATCAATAAAGTTAATAGCTATCTGGATTTCAAGTTTAATTTGACCCTTACCAATCCTCATGTTGACATTTTCCATGATCAACTTATGCTGTTTAAAACCAACCAATTACGGAGACCTCATAAGCCTACAACTAAGCATGCAAATTTTTTCAACTTATTTTATTGTTTACAGTATGTGTCTACAAAGATTGTTATTGTCGACTCAAAAGTGGTTATTCATGTTCCTCCCTTTGGTCAACTGGAGTTCCATAGAGCTTCATCTCTGAACATAGCAACTGTTTTTACTGTCGATTCCATTGTTCAAAGATTTGCTACAAAAGATTTGTCTAAATCGCTCCGGCGTCCGCCGGCCCCACTTGCTGGTAAGGATGACTCCAACAAACAACAATACTTATATGGGTTATTCAAGGTTAAAAATTTCAAAATTAATATTCTAGATAACTTGATCTATCTATCCAAATGTAACTTACTAGCTTCTTATGATGTATGGGACCAACGCTTTTCGCTCAAGGTCAATAGTAAGAAAATTAAAATTAAATCTTTGAATAGTGCTATCTTCCAGTTTGTTCGGGAGGTAAAGACAAGAAAAATATTACTTGAAAATAAAATTTACAACGAACTAAAATGTGATAATTATACCAATTCAAACGAAGAACTAGATTCAACAAATAGTGACTTGACGTCCGAATATTACGAGCTTTTCAAAATTTTACCCGATATTATTAGTCGGGTAAAAGTGGAGATTCATGATTTTCAGATTGATATTATATGTAAAGATGGGTTGCCACTGCAAGCATTTTATGACGAAGAAACCAATAAAACTTATGACTTGAAAGATTACGGAAGAGGGGTGTCTGTAAAGGTTTCTCATGTGTCTTTGAACTACAAAAAAGATGAAGAGGAGATAGCAGCTAATTGCAAGTCCATTCAATGTTTTACTTTAAGTGAATTTGACTTGGATTATATGGAAGACTTCGACATTGTTTCTCTGTATGCAAGCAATGATCAAGCCCTTAGTGATGTTTCGAGTTTGGAATCAATTGCATTGGCAGAGAAAGAAGAGGATGATCTACGTCAAGTCAAAAGTGTTTTTGATATTGAAGAGGTTGAGATCAGCAATATGAGCAACAGACTGAGAGACGTAAATATGTTAAGGGTTAAGATTCCTGAGATAAATGGGAGAGTTGATATATTTTTGATGTGGTGTTCTATCTATGCTACTTCGCTTATTAAAATGTTTGCCCCAAAGGTTCAGAGAAAATGCTCTCAGCGGGAAATACATTCATTAATGGGTAAGCAAGAAAAAAAGTTAAAAATGGATGTATTTGCCCATGCAATAGCTGTGGTAGTTAGACTACCCAATAAAGTGGATGTATTAACCGAATTTGATTCTCTCAATATCAAGAATATTTTTGAAACTCAATCAATAGAATTCAAATACTTTAGAAGTTATGTGGTACATCCGATAACTAAATTGTGGGCTCGATTTTTGACTATGAAGAACTCGTTTGTTAGCATGAATTCTAAGTTAGAGAATGAGAAAGCTTTTGACATGGTGTGTAGAGGTATCAGACTTAATATACCCCATGGATTCATGTTTTATACCGTGGTTGATAATATTGTTACCTTTGGAAAGGCAATCAAGCAAATTAATCATAACTTTACTTCCTTAAATAAAGGAATTAACGATTTTAAAGCTGTGCCACCAGAAGCAAGGGGTCCTTTCAAGCTTCCTATTGTTAACATTAAGTCTAAGATACTTGGAGTGACATTAGAAAACGACCCATTTGAAAATGAGCTTTCATATATTTTGGAGTTGGGTCTAGTTGAACAAAGAATCAGGTTAAGAAAGCATCGTCTTTTTGACCAAAGAGCTACTGAAATCATGAACAACTCACTCGAAAGCAAAATTGAACTACTGGGAAGTAAAGCTAACGGGAAAACTAGCAATAGACAACTTAACCAGAAATCGACTGCCACAAAGCTTTTTCATCCATTAAAACATGTTTCAGGAAATAATATCCAGAACAAAGAAACTCAGGATAAAGCTAATGATCCAAGTATCGACAGTAATTTATTGTTAAATCAAGAGCAAGCCAAAAGAAAAGTAGAGGAAGCTCTTTACGAACTTGAGGCAGAAATATCTGCGTCTTGGATTATTAAATTTAAGAGATTTAGAGCTTCTAAAGTACGTAACTGGAAGGATAGAGCTGAAAGAGCATGGGGTTCTGAAGATTTCAATGAGACCTTCACCAAGAATCATGATATAATGAATTACTTGGAGGGTCCATTATTATTAGGGGGTGTGTTCAGAGATATGGATCTTACCGTTCACAATGCTGATATTCCGGACTTGGATAAATTCTTACATGATTTTGGAAAAGGTCAACCAAAGTTGGATTATTCAATTTTGGCTCCACTACATTTATCAATAAAGAGCTCAGGACTTTTTATATTTCTAAAAGACTATGCCTTACCACTTGTTTCATTTCCAGAAAATGATGATCCCACTAAGCCATCATTTGAGCTTTCTGGTAATATCGTCGTTAATGAAAAATTAGTAACTAGAAAAGAGGAAATGAGACAAATTTGGGTTCCCTTTTCGCCACCAATGGCTCCAGATACAGGTGCAGATAATTTCTACTCGGTGGCAGTTTGTAGAACTTTGACTCCGGTTAAATTCATGGTGGACTTGAGCTGTAAAATAGATTCCGAATTACCTGCTATAATTAGCTGGTCTAAGTCATACCAGGCTGCATTGCTGGCTGCTATGTCAGCAGTTGACAATTTCACAAAACCGAAGATTGACGATAGTCCCATCGGTTGGTGGGACAAGGTTGGATTACTTTTGCATGGAAAAGTTAAGTTCAGTATCCCTAATGAGTTGTGTCTTCATATGAAGTCATCCATGAATCCTTATGATTTGACTGGTCGAAATGCTGGATTTGTATTCTGTTGGAGAAATAATGTTAGTCTACGGATCAATGAAAGCGGTGACCGTAAGGAATTGGTCACCTTGGATAGTGATGACTTCCTATTGGCTATCCCTAACTATTCAGTGGCAGAAAAGAAATCATGGAGTTTATTTCATTATGAATTGAATACTCCTGGTTCTGAGATTGAACCGGATACGAAAAAGTATCTGAAAAAAGTGATGCAATTGTCATCCGATGAAAGGGTTCGCTGGACCTTAGGATTGTTATTTGAGCGAAATAAACACGAGTCTTCTAACTTAAGTGACAAGGAAGAAAGGGTCTCCGAATTCGTTCCTCATTATGATGTGGTGGTCACGAGTCCTTATTTTGAATGGCATCCTGATTCTTACAAGGGGTTTAGGTCTGACTACCTTCACTTAGCAATCTCTGTCAAGTCTGTTTCGAAGTCAGGTAATGCTTTCAATAATGTTCATTTATCCCCACTTGCCTTTGCTTACTTTTTCTACTGGTGGAATACATTGACAGAGGCCATTTCATTACCTATAAGACAAGGAAATTTGTTCGACAAAATGGTAGATCAATCGCATGTTAAAATGGGATCACATCTTTTCACTGTCAAATACCAATTAATCCTTGAGCCATTGAATATTGCTCATATGTATATGCATTCAGCTGGCGAGAAGGATAACCGAGTCACTTTCACTGGTTTGAAGACAAGAACTTCCAGCTGTATTATTGATTTGCATCAAAGAAAAGAGCTTTTGACCTATATTAACCGGAAGCTTAATATTGAAAATCAAATTTTACACTTGAAGATGAATCAAGCAGAAATTGCATTTGAGGATACAGATATCAGGCTAGTGAACGCCATATTTGCGGACAAATCCATGCAATCTCATTTGGCTTCATACTTGACTGGGGGTGCAACCACAGATTCTTCCTCTGGTGAAACAGGAGACAACAATGGTAATCACTTGAAGTGGATGGAGAGCTTAGACGTACAAGGTGATGACCTTTCTTGGATCAACCACGAAGACTTTACCGAGTTAGAGGTTCGGGAAATCCTCTCTCCATATCCCAAGATAACCATAATTCCCTTCGGTTTTTCGCCGAGGTTTTCATATGTTAGAGAATTTTCTTTACAGGAGGAGGGACCATTCCCATTTGGTACTGAGAAGGCTCATGATTGTGAATTAGGGACAACGAAACCAGAAGATACCCAGGGTAATTTGATAGGCAATAGAATCGGTGTCTTAACAGATGAGATTGAAGCAAATGAAGATCTTATGAGAACTTTACGGGGCACTGATACGGAGGATAATACTGTTCAAACAGAGATCGATCGAGTTTCAAAAAATATAGAGGACTCGAAAGACAAGCAGTACTTACTTGAAACTGTTTATGAAGAGATAACGGGAAGTCCCGTTGCTAATGAATCATCAGAAGAAGAAACAACTTCCAGCAATATCACCAAGCTCAATTCTAGGCTGTTATCGGCTTACTCAGGACATAAATCATACGAAGAAGCAAAGAGAGCCCGTTTGCTCAATAAAGAGGCTAGTGAGTTTCATAATCGGTTTATTGTACATAATATGCAATTGAAATGGGGCAACCGTATAAGGAATATGTTTCTCACTTACACTCAATTATCTAGTGATAAGAAATCTGAGGTTTATTTTATGAGCAGAAAAGCAGTAGAATTAGTGGAAAATGTGATCAACAGTGTTCCTGAGGAGATGAGAATGCCTGATTTGGAGGAAGAATTTTGTAGCGAACGTAAGGCTGGAGAGGAGATTATAAACGATTTCGATGACTACTTAGATGACGTGGATGGTGAAAATGAAGAAGCTGAACATAAATTTTTATTCAAATTAATACACCCACAGATCCAGCTAACAAGCGAAAAAGATCCAGCATCAGCTGCTCTCTTAGTATCCAAGGATGTTGAGTTGCGGGTGATTTCAATCAATGTCAAGGGGATCAATAAATTGATGAACGCAGATACTGATGTGGCTGGTGTTATTGAAAGTAGGTATGGAAGTCTTTTCAGTGATTCATCAATTTTTGTTTTCAATAGAGAGCAATCAGTTATATCTCATCCTAATATTCCTTATGGTTACGTAGACTCACAACTAGCTGTTGATTGGCCACCCTGGGTTGAGTGTGAAAACATATATGATAGTTCATGGATGAAAGATGAAGTAATCACTGAAAAGAATACCATGGGATTAACTTTTAGAAAACCAAACTACCTTTATATGGATAGTGGTTCGTTTTCCCAGAAAAATGAAATTATGGTTCATCTCGCTAAATTTGTGTTTAATGCTGATTCAAAGCAGTATTCCACCTTGTTTTATATTATCAGTGACTTGTTAATAGCCGGAAAGAGTGAGAAGAATTCGCTAATGAATAAATTAGATAAGGTTATTTCTCTAGCCGGTGACGATGATTTCTTCGGTCTCGATGAAAGAGTCAAAGCATTGCAAGCTTCAATTAGAGAGTTTCATGAAATTTTATTGAAATTAGATCATAGAAGTCTCAAAGTAAATGGACAAGAGAAGTTTGAGATATCACAATTAGAACTAGAGCTTGAAAAGAGGAAATTAGAATTATCAATGCTTATGAAAGGGTTCAAATTAAGGAATATGAAGAGTAATAATAAGCGGGCAACTAGGTCATGGTTAATTGCATTTGATCAAATAATCTGGCATTTCTTAGATTCCAATAGAAGACCGTTTGTTGATTTGGCTTTAGCAGGTGTCTCCTTCCAAAGGGTGGACACAATGGATGGGTTCAATAACAACATTGCACAGATCAAAATGATACAAGGATTCAACCTACAAGAAAAGGCAGTTTACCCCGAGCTCTTATCACCAATCATTGAAGATAATGACCATAACAGATCTGATGATAATCCTCCAATTGTTAGGATGACATGGAAAATGCTTAACCCAGTTGGAGGTATTCCTATCATGCAACAAGCAAAACTAACAGTCCAGCCATTGGCAATTAAATTAGATTACGAAACATCGAAAATGCTTTTCAATTATGTATTCCCTAGAAGCGACGATGAAAAGGAAAAAAATAAGAAAGAGCAAACTAGTTCTAAACAACGGGATGATGGAGAATCGGTAAGAAATCGGGCCAGTAGTGATATTAGCTCATTCGATAGACCAATAGAACTATCTGAGCCTCGGAAGAACATATTCAAGAATTTCATTCAAAAGAGTTCACAACCTCTGAGTGCTACCGAAGATGAATCAGATTCTATATCACCGAGCTCTTCTGTTAGAAGAGCGGATTCAGTTTCCACCAGATTCTCATCAGGTGAGGATGTTAGTGCAGAGTGGAATTCGAATAAGGCTACAAAGCAAGAAAGGGACTGTAAACTTATTCCGGGTCCTAGAAAGAAGAAATCTGCCGAAGAAGAAGATGATATTGCATTAATTATTTCAAGATCATCTAAATTTATATCCATTGTAGATATAGAGGTTGAAAAAGTGAAACTTCTTATCAGTTTCAAAGCCCCAAAACACCTTAACATCATTGATGTTCATAACTTGTCTTTAAACATTCCTAACTTGAGGTATCTGAACAAAACTTGGTCAGGGGAAGATTTCATCCTTAGACTCCGGAAAGATATTACCAAGATTATCTTACAACACACCGGACAAATTTTAGGAAACAAATTCAAGATTAGAAGAAGAAAATTACTCAAGGAACCTTTAAAACAAATATCTAATTATGCTTCCTTTATGTCGGTTCAAGATCTACAAGGTAGTGATAATCATAGCACTAATGCTGACACCGTTGCTCACGAAAGAAGATTAAGACATTCTCAAGGTCATCACGGACACCGTCACGGGCATCATCACAATCATCATGGAAGTGATGAAAGAGCTAATGGAGTTGATAAAAGTTACAGGTCTCGTAATATATCATTTCTGAATGTTCTACAAGAAATAGCTGACGAAGAGGAAGACGAGTATGCCGATGAAGATGGACCCGATTCTTCTCAGGCTCAAACATTATACTCATCCAATACATCCTTGCCATCAAAGTCCTAGGAAAATGGGTCACTGTGTAAATCAAATAATTAGCTTATGTATAATAATGTACTTCTAGACAGATTGGTCCAGTTGCAGCCATTCTTAGCACCAGTCCGCACAAGTCTATTTTTGTGCATCGCCAGCCCGCCAACGCGAAACAACACCGCGAATACCTTAAAATAGCAGTAATTATTGCAGCAGAAAAAAACCTTAAAGGAGGACACGGATAGGGTATCTCAGGGCAATCGATACCAAGCGATGTCTTTTTTTAATTCTATACGAGACAAAGCTGTCAATACCTTTAACCAAGTCTTGGAAAAGAAAAATGACCAAAAACTAACCCGAGATGAACTCTTTTGTCGGGATAATAACCTACCGGATGGGGAAAAGATATTGGCAGAATCGGCGGTTGAATTAAGAATTAAATCTGATTATAGTTTGAATGAATACAATTCAGTACCCCAAGGTCGAGTATTTTTAACCCAGCACTTTTTGGTTTTTGCTGATGCTTATGATAGAAAGAATTGTTCATTTACATTACATTTATCAACCGTTAAAAAGGTGGAGAGAATCCCTAGCAGCTCCTATGGATTTGCTTTAAGTATTACTACCCATAGTAGATTGCGAGTAACCATTTATTTGATTGGGTTGAGGTCTGATAGTGAACGGTTTGCTTATGCTATGAAGATGGCTTTAAAAGAGAATCTTTCCAATGTCAAAAAATTACAACCATTTATTCAGACTTGTTACTCGGAATATATCTTGGCTAAGAATAATATCTCCAATGAAAACATTGAATCGGTACCACCTGGTGGGTTAGGACTAGTGTTTAAGTTTCCTGGAAATGCCAAAGATTTAAGAGATAAATCCAAGATGAAATTATGGTTTGATTTATTCCGTGCTGATGGAAGGAATTTATCTCTAGTCCGGACTAATATGTTTCACAAGCTTATACGAGTTGGATTACCCAATAGATTAAGAGGAGAAATCTGGGAATTATCTTGTGGATCCATGTACTTGCGGTATGAGAATGCTGGTGAGTATGAACAGATATTACAAGATAATTTGAACAAACATTCGGTGGCTGTTGATGAAATCGAAAAAGATTTAAACCGGTCATTACCTGAATATGCTGCGTATCAAGATCCTGAAGGGATAGGAAGACTTCGAAATGTGTTGACTGCTTATTCCTGGAAGAATCCTCAGGTGGGTTACTGTCAAGCTATGAATATAGTGGTGGCTGCATTATTGATTTTTATGTCTGAAGAACAAGCTTTTTGGTGTTTAAACATAATTTGTGATAGGATTGTTCCCGGGTATTATTCTAAAACCATGTATGGGACCTTATTGGATCAGAAAGTGTTTGAATCTTTGGTACAAGAGACCCTACCTATGCTTTGGGAACATATCACTAAATACGACATTCAGCTTTCAGTCATTTCACTTCCTTGGTTTTTATCGCTTTATCTTAATTCTTTACCGTTGGTGTACGCTTTTAGGATTTTGGATGTTTTCTTTCAGCATGGTCCCAAAACTTTATTTCAAGTAGCATTAGCTATCTTAAAGTTGAATGGAGAGGAGCTTCTTCAAGTTGAAGACGATGGGACTTTTATTTCGGTGTTAAAAAATTACTTCTTAACCTTGGACCAATCAGCACATCCAGATTCACCCAACAGTAAATACAGATCAATAACTAAATTTCAAGAATTATTGGTCACTGCATTCAAAGAATTTTCTGTCATTGAAGATTCAGTTATCGAGAAACATAGGGCTAAACATAGAGATTCAATTTTCCTGAATATTTCTACGTTTGTGAAAAGAACTGAATTAAGAAACTTACCTAAAACCCCAAATTTATCTCAAGAGGATTTGAGTATTCTTTATGATAGATTTTATTCTATTGTTGAGACCTACAATGTAACTATGGGAAGTGGAAAGAATACTATGGATTTTGAAGCATTCTATAGATTTATGTCAGAAATTTGTGACTTTATTAGTTCCGAAACTGATGATGATCATCGAAACATTGTACGTGATTTTATTCATCGTTTGTTCAAACACTGGGGTGCTGAGGATGGATCCATCAGTTTACCAGAAATATCAACGGGGTTAAATAAATTAAAAGATCCAGACCTTATGAATTCCATGTCTTACTTTTATGATCTTTATAGTGATCCAGAAAAAGAACGAGTTGATAGAGAAGGTATACTCAAGATGTCTGAGGATTTATTGGCTATCACATCACCATGGAAGGATTGTTTAGTATTAGATGAAATGACAGAGAAAGCTATTGAAAACGCAATCGCTGATGTTGTATACAGGCAGCAACAGGAACACAAGAAGGAAGAATCTGAAGACAGTACGAATGAAAAGGGAGAAATGGAAATGCCTACGGAAGTCAATATTGATAGAGCTTCAATTGAGGGTCAACAAACTGAAAGGTATTTGTCAGCAGCCAGCACCTTTATTCAAAGAGCTTTTGAATATGCCCAACCAGAAGAAGAAGAATTATTAATCAAAGAATTGGCTGTCAATGATAATAAGATTTCTCATAATGCAGCCTTAAATCCTAATACCCCAGTTTATCTTAATTTGCCCACATTTAGGATGGTTGTATTAGCTGATGAAACTTATGAACTCTTCTTCAGTAAGACATTGAAAGAGTCGATACATATATCAAAGCCATTGGATTCTAAGTTTGACACAATGCGTAACTTACGTGACATGTTTGATGGATTAATGGCTGATGGAAGGGCTGTTGCTACCAAGGTTCGCCGTCGTATGGATTCTGCTGCTTCTAATGCAGTCAGTATGAATTCGGAAGAAACTTCGATGAAATCTGGCAGGTCGAATAAGATCCATGAACCAGAGGAAGAAGAAAGAGATGATGATTTCAATAGTATCTCTCTTAATGATAAAGATAAAGATGTCCTTTTGGGAGCAGAAGTGGCAGGCTTGAAACCTAATAATACCTCTGAAAGACCACAATCTACTATCAAAGACACAGCTTCGCCTGCTAATAAAGATAACGACAACTTGATTGAATTTGAAATGTAACGAATAGAAATAAGATGTATATCATTTAATAAACAAATTTATACAGATAACTCTATATACATAACCATATTTCTGAGTATGTATACTTAGAAGTAAAAAAATCAAACGCACAACTATTTTAGTTTATTACGACCTATGACCTACCAAACAATTTCTTCAATTTACCAAATTTCTTCTTCTCCTTAGGAGCAGAATCTTTCTGTTTAGAGACCAGCTTCTTGTTGTCTGGTGGTTGACGCAAAGTAAACATTTGTGGTTGTTGACCACCACCCCCTTGATAGGCATTATATGGTGACTGTGATGTGGATGGTGGGGTTCCCTGAGGCTGAGACTTAAATTGTGGCTGCTGATGATGGTTGACTTTTATCTCGCCCTTAGTTTCATCATCCGAGTCAACGAATCTAGACGAAAATATGGCACTTGCAGGAGAAGGTTCTGCTTCATCATCCGAATCAGCAAACCGTGAAGCTCCATGTTTTCCATTTGACATCTTAACAGGAGTCGAGAGATGCGACTGCAGCTGTTGCTGTTGACGAGGCTGTTGTGGTGGTTGATGTTGCTGCAGCGATTGGGGATGGGAATATACTTCATGAGGTGGCTGTAATTTATCTTTTTGAGGGGTGGCTTCTTGATTTTCATTAGGTTTATCACCGGAATCACGTAAAGTGGTTTTCTGCATGACTTGCCCGTCAGATGGTAAGGAGTGTTCATTAGAAAATGACGATTTTCTTTGTAAATTGAAAGTCGAATGAGGTCTTTTGTTGGCCCTTTCATATAACTCAGCAGCCTTAGCTTTAGACAGCGATTGGTAATTTGGCTGAAGGGCAGGGTGAGGACTCATGGGTTGAACGTATGTGGAAGATCTATCACGCAACGACCTATCACTCATACGAGTTCTTGGTTGTGGATTAGCAGCATGGTCATTGTTGTTATTGTTCACGTACAGAGCTCTGTTATTGTGGTTGACAGCATTAGGGTTATGGATTTGGTTACCACTGTTATTATTATAAATGTTGTTGTTGTTGTTAGCAACATTATTATTGAATCTAGGGAAAGCCCCACCATCCATTTGCATTGATTGAGGTCTTAAAGTCTTATTAGCAAAACCTCCATTTGGAGCACCTTGGTTTGGTGGGGGTTTCCTTAATGTTTGTGACATTCTTTTGTTAATATTACTTGGAGTTGTTGTTGGATAGTGATGACTTTGAGTGTACATGTTATTGTGATCGTTCAACTGAGGAGCCGATAACTTGGAATTGAGTCTGGTATTCTCAGCAGTTGCCAATGAGAGGTATGCCTCATGAGCAGCATTACTAGAAGATTGGTTATTTTTGTAGAATGAAGAGGAATTCTTCATGGCAGACTTCATTGGTTTCTTGTCTCGGGATGGAGAACCAGAATTATCAGAACCGATTGAAGAAGCAGAGCTACCATTTTGACCGATAGATCCTGGGGCCCGAAGTTCAGTGTCAGAGCCAGCTGGACCATCATCGGTGATTATACTTGGGATTGCCTCAAAAGTAGGACGAGGGTCTTTATTAAGAACAGGCGTATCATCAGCATCAAGTTCTACCTCTTCAATTCCATAATCATCATTTTCATCGGTACCATTAATATCGATGGTTTTATCTTCATTAGCTGTATCTTTATCATCACCCATTGTGTTAGTTTTCTTACCTTCAAGTTCATCTACCTTGATTTTTGCAGGATCAATTGATGATTCAGTCCCTTCTTTGTCTAGTTCTTCCACTATAGCAACTTCAGGGTCCACAGAGCTTTCAGGATAATCTGAGCTTTCAGTGTCATTGTCTTTGGTAGATACAGGGGAGATAAAAGTGTTATCATTTTCTTCAGTGTCCAAAGTACTCAAGTCATTCAAAACTGGCTTTTCAAGTGTAGACATTCCACGAGAACCAGATACATCAGATTCATTAACAGCTGGGCTTTCAAGTCTCAAGCCATTCACATTAGAATCATTAACAGGGTCATTAAGGTTAGTATCAGAAACATCCTTTTGTTCCGCTTCCATTTCTTGATCCTCATTGATCGAGTTCAAAGTCAGTACATCACGAGAATCAATATGTCCAGACTCATAAGGTTTAGAGAATTTATTCATATCATCATTCAAATCATTCTCCAATTGTTTTAATTGAGTCTCATCCAAGAGCCTCTTCCTTTTCAATTCCTCATACTCTAACCGTTTAGCCTCTAATCTTTTCTGGTACTGACGTTCCTCATCAATCTGTTTTTGTAACAGATCATACTCAGAATGATCAGGTACTTCTTCCTTCATTAAACCAAGAGGAGGAGACTTGATTAAGCTGGATAATCTAGAAGAAGGTTGCCTTTTTGCTTTTGGAGCATTCAAGGAATTCATCGAATTTGTTCTAGGAATATTAGCACCAGATCTCATGGAATTATTTCTAGATATCTCTTTTTGCATGTTAACTTCAGGAACTTCAATGATCTTGATCCCGTTTGGGGTAGGGATGTATTTCTTAACCATTTTAACTTGATTATTCAAACCACTACTCGAATGTCTTTTAGTTATTGAATTACGTTTATTAGCACCATTATTAACACCAGAAGGCTGTGGACCTGGCAAGTGCAGAAGCTTTAAGTCCTTAACCTGCTCGTGATTGTCATAAGATCTGTTGGAATCTTCAGTAACGTCATCCAAGTAAGACGAGTTCATGGAGTCATCGACATTATAGGAATTATTAACTGTCTTATAAACCGAAGGAGATCTCTTTAATAACGAATTGGATTTCTGGGTATTACCAGGATAATTCTTAGATGTTCTTGTTTGAATTGAAGGAGATCTCTGAATACTACCAGACCTGGAGGGGCCATTTGATCGACCATATGATCCATGAGACCCCCCATTATTATTAGCATTATTCCCGTGGCCAATAGTTAGAGCAGCAGCTAGGGCATTAGAACTAGGCTGACTCGAAAGGGGGGCCACATGATTGACCCCAGTATAGGCGGTATTATGTCCGCTTCGACTCTTCCGTCTGGTAAACATTTAACCTGAAATTGGCAATTTACCAGTAACTAATTGCTTGTGGAAACACGACCAGGATACAAAAACACCCGGAAACGAGTAATCAGCGACCAGAGAATGATATATAACAAGAAGATGAATGAAAAATTCAAACAATCGTCCAGTAATTTCAATTGGTTAGCAATAGTAATTCCCTGTGGTTCCTTTATTGATTCACATTTGAGAAAACATTTCGCCAACAGTGAGGGAGAGGCCAGGCTGGCGTGCGCACACCAGCATGGCCCTTTTATTATATGGCCCCATAGACATACAAGGTGCAATGCCATGGCAGATACTCTTGGTTATATATTATTTAAACTATGTACATGCTAATAGGGCACCATGGGGCTCCGGTTAAGCCCGAGAATCGTCGATAAATAAACCCCACACCGGTGGCCCTGGTGCACCACAAGCCGTAGGGTGGGCCTGCTTAGGATCAATACGGCTGTCCAGAGGAATCCCTGGACCAATGGCATGATGATCTGGTCCTTAATGACGGCGTAGGTGACTATACTGGGGGTTATAGGAGGCAAGGGCCGAGATAACTGTGGTTCTAGGGAATGTAATTGGGCTGCGGGCAGGTGCACGAGGGGATTCTGGGGAGTTTCTGAAGACTCTTGGGGGACTTGGGGTCCTTTCTTTGAAGAACCGGTAGCATAGTTCCTTAGGGTTTTTAAGAAGGACTGTTCGAACCGTAAGTCCGGCAAAGGGATGGAAGGAATCGACATGATAGTGGTTGTGGAGGGACGGTGGTGATGCAAATGATGGAGATAACTCGTACCAGGGCGCACCAGGGCGCACTGTCGCACCGGTGAAAACTTTTAACCAGACAATAGACACCACCAGTGGGGACCTTGATAACACGACAACCATGGACATTGATAAGGGCACCGAAGCAGGACCAGCCATTACCATAAGGAATTCAGAGACTGATGATGTGGATTTTGTGTTGAAAAATGTCGATTTGGCCATGGCAAACTCCATTAGAAGAACCATGTTGGCCGAAGTGCCCACCTTGGCAATTGACTTGGTGGAAATTGATTTAAACTCTTCTGTATTGGCAGATGAGTTTCTTACTCATAGACTCGGGTTGATTCCGTTGGTAAGTGAAGGAATAGAGAATTTATCATACTCTCGGGATTGTACTTGTGACCAATATTGTAATAAATGTTCGGTTAAATTAGAACTTGCTGCTAAATGTGATACTGATTCCACCATGAATATTTACGCTTCAGATTTGGCAAAATTTCAGAATGGATCCAATTTGGGAGATCCGGTGATTCGGGATGCTCAGGGAAAGGGACCATTAATTTGTAAATTAAGAAAGCATCAAGAATTAAGACTTACGTGTATAGCCAAAAAGGGAATAGCTAAAGAACATGCTAAATGGTCTCCATGTTCAGCTATTGGATTTGAATATGATCCGTGGAATAAATTAAAGCATACGGATTATTGGTTTGAGACAGATGTCGATAAAGAATGGCCTCGGTCGGAAAATTGTGAATGGGAAGAAGCCCCAGATGCTAATGTTCCATTTGATTATACTGCTAAACCTAATAATTATTATTTTGATATTGAAACGGTTGGGAATTTACCCCCCAATGAAGTGTTTATTAAGAGTCTTGAGACTTTACAATTAAAATTGGCTGGGATATCTGTAGAATTAAATAAAGATACTATTGAAGCTAGTAATGCCGCCTCAGGTGGCTTTACTAGTTATGGAAGGTCTGGTGGTGATGAATCTCCTATGGAACCTTATGGGGCAAATGATTATGGTGGTTCTGGTTGGGGCTGAGTCCTGATCAATGTTGTTCTTTGTAATTATGTTATGTATCTATATAATGTGAAATAAAATCACTATGCGTACTTGTTATTCCATTGAATAAGGTCTTGATATTTGACTAGTGACCCCCCAAATATATCCAACGCACTGCCATACGTCAAGTCGACTTTGCCATTGCTTAGTTGCTGCACCTGATCTAAATCACATATCAGTTTGGCTCCTCCGGCGTATACTATCTTTCCTTCAAATCCTTCGGGACACCATTCCCCCAACTTCTGCACCAATTTTTGGTCTATACCTTTACACAACCCTTCGACGTCAGCAGCATGAATTAAAAACTCAGCACAGTACTGACTTACTTCTAATAAGAATTGTTTACTCAATCGATTCATCGTCAATGTTTGCCATTTATTCATGGCTACTACCCAATATACTTGTCCATCTTGATTAACCTCTCGACAACTTAAATCTACAATTAACCTATCCTTGCCCACCAACTGGGAGATCAGTTTCAACCGATCGAAATCAAGTTGTTGTCCCTGACCGGAGTCTGTAAAGAGCCAACTGGTGACGATTACATGTGAGGCCTGGCATTGATCTAACCAGTATAACGCATTCTTATCGGTGATTCCTCCACCGACTTGAAGCCCTTTGGGCCAGGTGGTACAGGCCAACTTGGCCGCTTCATCATTCTGAGGATTGGTGCCTAGTTTTATTACGTGGCACCCATGGAGATTGGACTGCTTATAAAGGGAAGCATAGAATGACGATGGGTTTGTGGATACAAAGTTTTCGGTGGTGGACGTTTTTGCAGAGGTATCTTTGTCATCACTGTTCAAGGTACCACCAACTATCTGCTTGACGTGGCCCGAATGAATATCTATACACCCTCTGAACCGTGTCATGGTGCTTATAATTATGTAATAGTAGGAGAGAGCGACGGTGAAAAAATCAGCCGTGAGGAAAAAATCGGTCGCAGAAAATGGGAAATGTTGCAGCCTTTTATAGTTTTTTCTTTCAGTACCATTCACATACTCATTGCCAACAATACCAAAACACCATGAGTGATGAAGATGACTATATGAAGGCATTAGAAATACAACGAAGAAACTTTGAACAACAGTTTGGTAGCCTAGAAACCATGGGATTCCAAGATAAATCAAAGGTGTCGCAGAGCTCATCGGCCAGTGATGCCAGTGATGATGATGATGTCATTGAGGACGACCAACTGTTTGATGGCTTTTCGGATAACGAATCCCTGGAAGATATCGATATAAGTGACCAAGAGGAAGTCAATGGGCATGATCAGAAGCCGAAAGAAGTTCAGAAACCAAAAGTAATTAAGCTTCAAGATAACTATACTACTGGCCCTACTCTAACCAAGAAGGAACAAAAATTAATCCGATCTGGAAGAGCACCTACCATGACGGAATTGGAGCAGAAAGAACGACAGATGAATAAAATCACCGCCAAGCAAGCGCAGCAAGGGAAAAAGGAAGATGAAGAAAACTTGGAGAATGATGTACAGTTGCAAAGATTATTACAAGAATCGCATATATTGGCTAGCAATAGAGATTATTCGGGAGCGGAATTGACGATGCAAACCATCGACTATGAAGAACCTACTGGGAAATCCCGAAAGAAAGCTTTGACTTCTAGAATAAGAAACTTATCATCAACTGGAGGACAACCAACAAAGTTGGAGAAGATGCCAATGGCCATGAGAAAAGGAATGATTCAGAGTCGAGAAAACAAGATAAAGAAGTATGAGGAAGAAGCCAAGAATGCTGGAATTGTGTTATCGAAGGTTAAGAAAGGTCAGTTAAGAGATTTGAATGCTGGGAAGGGGTCTACCTTTGCCAGTGATAGAATTGGAACCGGAAAAAAGGAGGTTAAACGAGTTAGAGACCGGGGATTGAAGATCAACTCGGTGGGGAGGTCCACCCGGAATGGGTTAGTGATATCACCCAAGGAGATCAGTAACATTAACGGGGCCAGAAAGAGTAAAGGGAGGAGGTAATCACAACAGCAGCATATTTGTATAGATTAAGGTCATCGTGCGCGCACCAATCCGCGATGCAGATGTAAATAAATAAACCATCTACACCAATACCACCACCAGACACAAACAAGGAACCACCACAGATGTCGGAGGTACTCCCTAAAAAGCGAGGCAATCATGGCCATCATAATGCCAGTGCCAACAATAGTCGAGTGTATTCGAATCTTCAAGAATTATCCAACAGGGGCCGGGTGATTTCGGGCCGTCAATTATCCAAATCCAAGAGAGTCATTTCCAATAGAGGTGATCCCAATGGTTCTTTTGGGGAAGATGCTATCAATTTCGACTTAAACAGGAACACTATCATGTCTAATTTCGAGGAATGGATCAAGTTGTCGACAGATAATAAAATCACCTCAAAAAACTCGTGGCAATTTGCTTTGATTGATTATTTTCATGATTTAAATGTGATCAAAGATGGGGATGATATCAACTTTCAAAGGGCTTCTGCTACTTTAGATGGATGTGTGAAGATATACTCCAGTAGAGTAGAGTCGGTAGCCACTGAAACCGGGAAATTGTTAAGTGGATTGGCCAAAAAGAGGAATGAACAAGACGAGGATGATGTAGAAGATGAAGAAGGGGATAATAATGAGAATGGTGAGGGTGAAGGCAATGAGAATGGTGAGGCCAAGAGGTCCAGGAAGATCAATCGGGTGATGGAATCAACATTGGTGGAGTTTGATACCATTAGAATAAAGAAACTAGACCAGGAATTGGCTATTGATCCGTTATTTAAAAAGGCATTAGCTGAGTTTGATGAAGGGGGTGCTAAGAGTTTATTGTTGAACACATTGAATATAGATAATTCCGGGAGAGTTGTATTTGATGCTACAACTACGGGGAGTAAGGATGAGACTGATGATGATGATAGTCAAGACCTAGATAATAAGCATATAAATCTAGATAAAGTTGAGTCGATGCTTTTCCGTGACAATGGGTTGGATGATTTGACATTGTGTCCATCAATAGAGCAATTGAAGATTGTATTGAATGATATAGATCAAGCCAAATCCATTTTAGGAGATGTCAATAGTAAATATGTAAATGATAATGATGGGGATAAAAGTGAACCGGTAATATCAGGGAACTTTAATTTCGGTGATTATGATGACAACGATTTTAATGATGGGATGGTTAATGATGACTTTAATAATAATGATCTTAATGATGATGGTAATGAGAAATCTAATAGATCTGGAATCTTTGATGATGGTGCTAAAGGTGAAGAGGAGGAGGAAGAATATGCTATAGGACCTGGAAATCAGGTTCTTGATGAAGATTTGATGGCTTATTTTGATGAGACCATGAAGTCTAACTGGAGAGGACCCGAACACTGGAAAGTGGCTGCATATAAGAAGTCTAAAAACATTGCTGAGCTCAAAGTAGATGATGGACAACTTTCTAATAAACCAAATAACAGCAATAATAAATCTAAAAGCTCCAAGACCAAAAAAGAATCTCAGATTGTAAATTTCTTTGATGATGATGATGGTGATGATGACATCCTATCGGAAACAGTTACAGTAGCTACCTTGAACAAAAAGGAAGAACAAACTGAAACATTATTACCAAATGATATTCAATACAATTCCACAAAGTTGATCAACTTATTTTTGAAACCAAATAATTCTATATTATACTTTCCCAAGATTTCCAAAGGGAAAATGCAACTGGATAATCGTGAACCTCAGTTAACCGACGAGAATTACTTTGCAGATCAATATAATCAACAAGATCGAATGACATCATTTCATCAAGCACAATTTGAAGAAATCAATAAAGATTATGAAGATGATGATGGGGATGTATTTGGAGGTATTGATTTCAACGATGCCTTGGAGGATCTCTCTCCTTATAACCCTGATGGTAATGCTGACTCTAATGGAGGGTCAAAAGTCACTGACGACAATAAACAAAACTTATTAATAGGTGGTAGAAAAGTACGACCAGAATATGTGAACTTTTCCCGAATCGCTAAACGAGTAGATGTGAAATTGTTAAAAGACAATCTATGGAAAGGGATCAAAACAGAGCTGGAGAATTCTAATGAATTAGGCAATGCTGCTGAACAGAAACCAGATGAAGAGCAACAACAAGACAAAGAGAATCAACAGCCAGACTCCTCAAATGCAGTAAAACAAGAGAAGAAATTTGTTGACTTGGTGGAGAATATTGGAAGCATGTATAGCAATGAAGAGAGAAAAGATTTGTCCACCAGTTTCTGTTTTATTTGTCTCTTACATCTAGCCAATGAACATGGTCTTGATGTTCTGAGTAACGAAGGTCACGATGACTTAAGAATCACTGGGTTTTAATGTGTTCAAGGTTTATAGGGTTATGTAGTATAATAAAGTACATAGGAAGTCGTGCACACAACGAATTTTGCATCCGGTTGTTGGCCGCCACTGGCCGCATTCCCGGTGCGCACTCAAAATGTTCATCACGAAAGCCTACCAGACAGAGCACACAAGCTGACACAACTATATTTCCTGATATCAGCTAGCATTATAAATAGGTTCTTTTGACAGCCAAGCTATCGGAAAACACATTCAGGATTAGTGGGTGTGATTTTTGAAAGAAATTTTAAGGTTTATTTGCATATTTTGTGTTGTCAGAGACGTTTCTGGTTCCCAGGCATTTGCAAATGATTCGGACAGAACTTGGCAGAGTTGGCGGAAAACTATTTAAAGGATATGGAAAGGCTTCCTATAGAACCGGATTGGGACCATCTTTATTGAAGGTGAGTGGTTCCAGCCATGGAGGTCAGGGTGTCGGAGGAATTCGGTATTTACTGATCATCAGAGGTGGAGAAGCAAGAAACATCACCAGTTATAAACTCCCATCCAGAAGAGAATGTTCTAGAAATATCTCCAGTTCAACCATCGGGTTACTACAATCACAGGAGCAGATTGCCAATAGTGACTTGAGGAACAGTGGAGCTCAAGCTGAGTTTTATAAGTCTCTATTAGCTAATAATTATCCACATATAGTTGTGCAAAGGTATGAGACGCCCGGGATAGCTGCATCTCCCGAATGTACTATGATGTATGTTGATGCTTTGAATAAGATTGGAAAGAAGGGAAAGGCAGAGCAGGTGTTACAGGCCTTAAATTCACAGGGTCATCATAATATGAATGGAGGTATTGGAGTAGCAGCAGGAGCCACTGGAGGAAACGGAGGATTTCCAAATGGATTTGGATCCAAGTATGAGCCGGTTCATGTGGTTGTCAGTGAAAGTATATTTACCATAATATCCAAATGGTTAAAGTGGTTGATACCTGTGGGATTGTTGACTTATGGAGCTACCAATGCTTTCAATTATCTAGTTGAAAATGGAACTATCTTTAAAAATACTGAAGTTGTAGATAAATCAGTGGATGTCACCCAATCGACTGTTAAATTTACTGATGTTTGTGGATGTGATGAAGCTAGAGCTGAATTAGAAGAGATTGTAGAATTCTTAAAAGATCCATCTAAATTCACTGGGTTGGGTGGTAAATTACCTAAGGGGGTACTTTTAACCGGTCCTCCTGGTACTGGTAAGACATTATTAGCCAGAGCTACTGCTGGAGAAGCCGAGGTTCCATTTTTCTTTATGTCTGGATCTGAATTTGATGAATTATATGTGGGGGTAGGAGCCAAGAGAATTAGAGAATTATTTAATCAAGCTAGAGAGAAATCACCTGCTATTATTTTCATTGATGAATTGGATGCTATTGGAGGGAAAAGAAACCCTAAAGATCAAGCTTATGCTAAACAAACTTTAAATCAATTGTTAGTGGAATTAGATGGATTTTCTCAAACATCAGGAATTATTATTATTGGGGCTACTAACTTCCCCGAAAGTTTAGATAAGGCTTTGACAAGACCCGGAAGATTTGATAAAGAAGTTAACGTAGAATTACCAGATGTAAGAGGAAGAATTGATATTATTAAACATCATATGAAGAATGTAGAAACATCCAATGATGTAGACCCATCAATTCTTGCAAGAGGAACTCCCGGATTAAGTGGAGCTGAATTGATGAATTTAGTTAATCAAGCAGCCGTTCACGCATCACAATTATCGGCTCCATCTGTAAATATGTCACATTTTGAATGGGCTAAAGATAAAATCTTAATGGGAGCTGCTAAAAAGAAGATGGTGATCACTGAAGAAAGTAGAAGAAATACTGCTTATCATGAAGCAGGACATGCTATTATGGCCATGTTTTCAAAAGGAGCTACCCCCTTATATAAAGCTACTATATTACCAAGAGGTAGAGCATTAGGGATCACTTTCCAATTACCAGAAATGGATAAAGTTGATATGACAAGAACTGAATGTTTAGCAAGATTGGATGTTTGTATGGGAGGAAAAATCGCTGAAGAAATGATAAATGGACTTGAAAATGTTACATCAGGATGTTCAAGTGATTTAAGTAATGCTACAAATGTTGCAAGAGCAATGGTATTATCTTACGGAATGAGTGAAAAGATTGGTCCCATTAAATTAAGTGATGATTGGGAAAGTTGGTCTATCAATTTAAGAGATTTGGCTGATAAGGAAATACGAGATTTCCTAATTTCTAGTGAAGGAAGAGCAAGAAGCCTTTTACAAGAAAAACTGGTTGAATTAGAGAGATTGGCAGAAGGATTATTAGAATATGAAACTTTAACCAAAGACGAAATGGAGCTGATAATTAAAGGAGATACAATAAAAAAGAAAAAGATTGTTAGCAACACAGTCATAAATCAAAATAATAAGTATGATATCAAGAGTGGAGAACCCGAGATTGCTTAACCACACCCCTTTTAAATAGATGTATATAACCACAGAATCCTATATAGACTTGCAATCTTAATTTAGATTGTCTTTAATAAATGAGATGTCTAGGATCAGAAACATTAAACCAGTAGGCAAGGATGTGATTGCACGATAATATCAATCAGACGTTATATATTAAAACTTTGAAGTACTATTGGTGTATAGATATTGCTAAGTATAACCCTCTTCAATAAATCGGTTGTCTAGTCTTTCCTTTTCCGCTGTAAGTGATATTGGCGGTGGGTCGAAGTCGGCTGATCCAAAATCAATGAAGAATAGTTTACCTTCCTCGTTATAAAGCATATTTCGAAGTTCAATATCTCCATGAATGAGATAACAGCTATGGATGATACTTAATTGTTGTTGGGCTTGCTTGTGAGTAGCGTCGTCTCTTGGAATTTCTCCAGATTTAGTAAACTTACTCAGAACACATTTCCCGTAGTAATAGAAGCCACCATTGTAATCTAGACCAATTTCGAATTCATCACGATCTAGAAAACAATTATTGAAACCAGGCATTCTTAACAACTTATGATTGCACACATTTCCATTTGATAATGAAACTCTAAGTAAGATGGTAATATATATGATGGAATTCGGTGTTCAATCTTCCAATATTTTTTGGCATTTGTAGGACTAAATAGCTTTACCATGATAGTTTCATTTGGGTCAATTTACAGGCGAATAAATTTGGAAACCATTGAAGCTTTCACTGTGAACACTTCAAATGTAGAATCTCCAAGAGCAGAGAGTGCTCCACTGACGATACTTTCAAGTCGAAAATAGGTAAGTTGTTTTTATCAATATCAGTCGAACTTGACGTTATGCTTCCCAGATTGGGTCCCTCAGTATTTCAGCTTCACGCTTCTGTCTTTCAGCTTCTCTTTCAGCTTCTCTTTCAGCTTCTCTTTCAGCTTCTCTTTCAGCTTCTCTTTCAGCTTCTCTTTCAGCTTCTCTTTCAGCTTCACGCCGTCCTTCACATACTCCCCTACGAGTTCATTGAGTAGATCCCGTTCTGACAGAATTCATGCTTACTTTTCTAGCAGTTTGTGTCTTGTTTTAAAGCACCTTTTTAAATGGTTGTGGCTGCAAATGGGATACTGCTGAATGCAATAAGCTGCAAAAAGTAGTGGCTCACACAACCATCTAATGTCCTTTATAATTACCCAATCTATTCAGACGAAGACCATGTAGGGGATATATTTCTGCTGAGCTCTCTCAAAGATACCATGAAATGGTAGAGCATTAGCAATTGGCAAGGGTCTTATCACTTTTAGAAGGAAGAAAACTGGTTGAAGAAATGATAATTGGACTTGCAAATGCCACACCAGGATGTTGAAATGTTGCAACAGCCATGGCAATATCTCATGGAAAGAGGTGGTTGTATTAAGAGATTGTAGAGGGATCATTAGAACAGTTAAGGGGATACAATAAAAAAGAACAAGACGTCAGTAATGCGTTTTAAATGATAGCAAGAGTGAATGGATATTTAGACGGTCTTTAATGTCTTGTGACTAGCTGCTAGCTGTCAAATTTGTATTAGTCTTGTGACCAGCCCCCTCTCGTGGCCTTGTTAACTTGTTACTGTATGTAGCTCCATACGTCCGGTTATGCACCGTAACCGCATTGAACGCAACACAAATTTATGGTATAATTGAGCCACGTGGTGGCCCAACATTAAAGCCTAAATGGTAACAAAATGCAGCTACCGGATATTCTGTTTTTAACAAGATCTCCAAGCTGATCTAAATAATGTTGTCTACAAAGAGATCATAGTGGCATTATATAGGTCTATATAAACCATTTCAAACTTGGTGATCTATGGGGTCTCTGTTATCAGTATGATCAGTTATCAGCAGCAGGATTTTCGCATTTCTCATGCATGGGATGGGACAAGCCTCAATATAGCGCATAATGCATAGGTACCATTAACCCGTCTGGGTTTTTATGAATATTCCTGAATTTAGATCAATCCAGTGCCCTCGTATAGTTTTTCTCTATTGTTATTGACCGGCGTTCATTTCTCTTTTCGTCCGAATTAAAAAATATTAATGTATGAAAAACCTCTCTCACCATAAATTTTTTCGGTCCAAGTCAAGTTTATAAGCCGTTGGATTTCACATTTTTTTTGATTTCAGGTTTCAAAGTCTCTTCTTTTTTTTCCCCATAACTACGGTTCCATAATCAAACGAATTGTTCTGTGAGCTTGTGATTGTCTGGCAACAGCATGGATCACGGTTGGAATACCTTCAGTCCTGAGAATAAGTCAGACTCGGCCCCTTACTTTGATTTGAACGATCAGTTGACTTATGAAAAAGCTCCCACCACCGTTAATGACAACGGACAAGATTTATTAAACCTGTTAGAACAGGAAATATATGAACATAATAATCCCGATAAGTTGGAGGATTTCAACCTCGACGGGTACAACTTTGTTCTACAGGATAATCAGGACCCTTCACACCCGGTTAATGATAAAGGAAATGATCAAAGACAACAGGAACAGCCATCATCCCACAAAGAACCATCACTTTCTGATGTAACAGGCTCACATCAGAATGGTAGAACCCATTCCCATAGCTTTAGCCAGTCTTCAGCAGCATTCCCACCAACCACCACCTCGGTGCAAAACACCCCTTCTATGTTGCCAAATAACAAACATTTGATGAACAGTAATCAGGTGGTATCATCTCCAGTGTTACCTAGTCAAAATGATAAGTCTTTCAACAACCAACACTATTATCATAAGATCTCCCGATCCAAGTCCAAAGAAATGCTTGAACATCAACCACAACTGCAGCATGTAAGACCAGATGTGGTATTTACTCCATTGGTATCTCCTTACGATACCCCAGTGGATGCCCAACAAAAATACTCCAATCCACTTCAGGCCTCATTTGAACCATTAACATCACCAGCATTGAATGCCCAGAATGATGGTAGTGCTAAACGAAGAACCTCATCATCAGTATTTGCTACTGTAGATGAAAATAAACCAGCTAATTTTAAAAGAAGAACCCCTCATGGAACCCCAATAATGCAGGGTCATATTAGTAATAATAACAACAACAGTAATAACCATAGTGATGAAAATTTCAATTCAACTCCTCGCTCGGGGCCCCATTCCAAATCTCCTTCTATTGGTAACTTTGATCAGTTACCAGAAACATCATTCAAGTCAGAATCTAATTCAAACTCCAACTATGGGACTCCAATGTTACCACCCCAATCATTCAAGAAAATTGAACCTGATGCCAATGTTACCAGTAGTTATAAGAAGAATGACGGGAGATATTCCAATTCCAGTTCTAATCCAAGTACTTCTCCACAATTGATGGGATTCACCATGGGGAAATTGGCCGAACAACAAATGAGACAACAGGAAGAACAACACATTGGCAGTAACGGGATGAGCTCATACCAAGGTAGTCCAGGGTTACGATCAAGGAAATCATCAGTCAACTCTTCTAAATCCAGTGATACTTCCCCCAACTTGGCTCCAACCAATGGAGGATTTAAAAGAGAGAAACCACCAACTAAAAAAGCTTCCCATAAATTGGCAGAACAAGGAAGGAGAAATCGAATGAATTCTGCTGTGCAATCTTTGGGGTTATTGGTGCCTAGAGCTTATCATGAACAAGTAGAGATTCCTTCCAAGGCAACCACGGTAGAGTTGGCTTCCCAGTACATTAAAGATTTACTTGAAGAGATTGAACGATTAAAGCAGTAGCTGAACTATATAGATGTATTAGTAATGAGCCAGGGTTCTGTGCCTACGAATCTTGTATTATAATATAAGAGATACGGATTACGCACCAGGTCCGTTTTACTTCCGTTTCGACACGGAGGCGGATGCATGGAAGCTACAAATCATCTATTGTATATGTGGCTGCTCCCAACCATAGGACCTGGAATGCCTGAAGGTTAATTGCCCGAACTGGTAATTGTCCGTTGCCGTCGATGATGTGCGGCTGACGGAGATGTGCGGCTGACGGAGATGTACTGTTCCGCTTGACAGGTCGAAGCGGAGACGGACGCATCAACCAAGTTGCAATTCCTTATTTATAGTGACTAGCCCCTCCTCTACCTTGTAGTTCGCATAACCAACTAATAATGTCGAGACCATCAAGTGGACAAAACTCTCAAGACCCAACTCCTATGGTCCTGAATAATGATCAGGAATTGGGAACTAATAAACAAAAGTTTGTAGAACACGATGCTGGTGATGGGACCAAAAGAGAAGACCAGTATTTGCATGGAATTAAATTGATCATTTGTGTATTTTCGGTACTTCTTTGTGTGTTTTTAATAGCATTGGATCAAACTATTGTGGCCACAATTTTGACTCAAGTAGGAAATAAATTTGATGCATTTGATAAAGTTGGTTGGGTTATTACTGGATTTCTTTTACCAATGACGGTTTTTGCAGCAAATTGGGGTCAAATTTCCATTGCTTTTGGAAGGAAATATACCATGTTGGTGTGTATATTGGTGTTTGAAGGGGGATCGTTGATGTGTGCTTTGTCACAGAATATGAATACTTTAATAGGTGGAAGAGTTATTGCTGGTCTTGGTGGTGGTGGTATCATGTCAATAGCTTTTATCATATTATCTGAAGTATCACCAATTAATATTCGGCCCCTTATTTTTGCTTGTTTTGGTGTAGCCTTTTCCATAGCTTCTGTTATTGGTCCTTTACTTGGTGGGGCTTTTAGTACTAAGGTTAGTTGGAGATGGTGCTTTTATATTAACTTACCCATTGGTGGATTAGCTGCCGTTACTTTTCTCTTTGTGTTCAATCCTCCATTACCAACTTCCAATTTTGGGGAAAAATTGAAAAAAGTGGATTATGTAGGGCTCTTTTTAGTTGCTTCTGGTCTTGTGTTATTCTTATTAGGATTAACTTTTGGTTCTGATGGGACATTTGCTTGGAACTCTGGGGCAGTTATTTCATGTCTTGTTTTGGGAATATTATTATCTATTGCATTCGTGGTATGGAACTTTAAATTTTCTAAACACCAAATCATTCCTACTACTGTTGTGGCTGTACCCCAAATTAATGCTGCTGGTTTGTCGATATTCTTTATGTTTGCATGTTTTATGTGTCTTGTTTTGTATGTGGCCATTTATTTCCAGAATATCTTTGACGAAGACGCTTTAGATTCTGGTATCAGTTTATTGCCTATAATTATTCCCCTTGTTATTAGCTCCATCTCTTCCGGGATTCTTATTGGTAAAACCAGATACATCAAACCTTTCAATATTTTTGGGGCTGCTCTCTTAACAGTAGGTGGTGGACTCATCACTTTATTAGATGTTGATTCTTCTAATTCTCAACAAATTGGTTACTTGATCTTAAGTGGGGTTGGATGTGGTGCCTTGATGCAAGGTTGTCTTACCGGTGGTCAAGTTAAGGCTCCAAAGGTTGAAGGAGGTCTCATTATGACATCGTCTTTTATTATGTTTTTAAGATCTTTGGGAGGAGTCATAGGTTCTATTTTAGCACAAACCACTTATAATGAATCTTTAAAACATAAGATCAGTTATACTTTGAGCCACACTACGAATCAAGAATTATTACAACAGTTATCAGCTATTGGGGACTTGAATAGTAATACTGCGGGTTTACAATCTTTATCTCCAGATGCTAGGGCTGTCATCAATAAGTTGATGATGGAATCTATCACAATTGTGTTTGACGTGTCTCTTGGATTTGCTGCCTTAGCCTTCATTAGTGCCATCTTCATTACCAATCAAAGAGTGCCTGCCAAAGATGATATTGGTAATTTAGAAAGAGAGGAGGGTGCTGGAAAGGATGATGGTCAAGATGATGATACAGGGATTGCTAGTAGTGAATCTGACCTTCAAGCCAGCGAAGGTGCTACACATGATGATGTTTCAGAAGACCAAACTGAGAAGAAACCGGGGAATTAGGTCATTGGTGATTAAGTTTTCTTGATGTATTGTAAATAGATTACGTCTTATAAACGGACTAGCTTTAGTGTTGTAAATAGTTTTTGGATGTTTAATAAATAATAGTCATAATCAAAGTTAATCAAGCAGTTTTCGTGTTGGCTAGAGTTTTTGCAACCAAAACAAAAAAAATTTGGACGAGACAGGATTCGAACCAGTGACCTTTTGCTTGCAAGGCAAACGCGCTACCAACTACGCCACACGCCCATTTTCCAATCCTACTTTTGCCCTTTCGGCTATGAGCTTGTGCAGATACAAGGTCGTGCGGCAGCCAAAAAAACACCCCATAACTATTGGATATATTTCTTGCCTGTCAAGAGAAAATGTTATTAACTGGTTAACGTCTTTGCCATATCATCAACTTCACGGTTTCCGGTTTCACGTACCAGACTATCCCTCCTGGTAACCGGGTCCACTCCTGAGAGATGATATTGTGGAGCTACAGAGAGTAGAATTCCAACAATGTAAATAAATAACTTTCATTAAGCAATATATACATGACTGAGATGATGGGATGTCAGTTCTATACCTGGTATACTTATTGTATCTTGTGCTGCAATTTGGGTTGTATCTGTATTGTGCAATTGAATCCATGCGGTGGCTTGGGAGTTTATGTATCATATCTACTCCTCTGCTTCATCATCTGGCCACCAATTGGGCTTCGACACTTTGACCCCTAACACTTCCTGTGAACCAGGGATTTCAACCTTAAAGTACTGCTTTTCAATTTCACTAAGATTGATCAACAAGAACCCTAAATTGTTATTCACAGACAAGATCTTACCCACATTTGGTCTCCGAGACTTGACAGGCTTACTACTACCAAATGGGGAGCTATTAGTGCTTGGATCGGGACTTTGGGGTTTCTCTTCAACTAAGTTCGTGACCTTCACTTTATCCAAGTCAGCACGGTCAATCTTTGATAATATGTTGGTGATGGGGTCATCACTTACCAACTCCAACTCATCATTGTTATTTAATTTATTCATATTCTCGTCATTGAGATCAAAAAATTGTACAGGTACAATTCTCTTACGAATAACCCCCGAATTGTAAGTTCTTATGGTTAATTCTTGCCCCACGTAACATCCTTTATCCAACGAGAGTCCATTGATATAATCCAAATTCATGTCAAATGGAAGCAACTGGAAGTTTGGAGGTGAATCAATTGATTCATATAACCCATTCAAGAACCTTCTGGTGACAATATCCAGCTCGTTTACCGACAGAACTTTAAAATTGCTTTTAAAATTTTCACTAAAGAAGTCATCTTCAATAGGTTTATTAGTAATAAACTTTAACCCAAAATTGGGGATTCTATTATCGATTGCAAACCCCACTACATCGGAACTATATTTTTTATTTATCACCGGCTCATCACTTATAAATTTTTTGGAACTAATAGCAGCGTCTCGGGGGGTATAAGTATTGAAATAAGTCTCTTGTAAGTACTCACAGAAGTCATCAAACTCTATGGTATCATTGTAATAGTAGTATGAATGGTACTCGCTCTTAGAACTAAATGTTATATCGGAAGTCAACTTGTGCATCTGTAAAAGCATGGAGAGCTTACTGACCACCTTGTTGTCCACTTCCACAACATACGAAGGTAAAAGCTTCTGTTCTTCGTGATCCGGAACTGACAATTGGAATGGATTGGGGTATAAAAATGAGTCTGCTATGACCCTTCCCTTGGAGTTCAAGAACATAGAATTGACCCCATCCCGTCTTATAAGTATCTCATTATTGGGATCATACATGTCTTCGTGCATAACCCCCCAATTTTCCTTCAAATCAATGATTTTGTTCAAATTGACATGCTTGAATTCCACATCACTGATGGTGTATTGATTCTTTTTAATGATGTTTGGAAGAAACCTGGTCGTCACTAGACCATTTAAGAACTTTGCACTATCAAGGCCCGTAATTTCCACAAAGCCCTTGGAGAGCTTGGCAAGTCCTGACCTTGGTATCATGGTATTTGTTGGTGCTTGCTTACTGGTGATGTGCTGCTGCTGCTGCTGTTAGTAATAGTGCGAGCATCACCAACTGCACGACTGCGAAAGGTCCATTGGCTGCAAATTGGAGTTCCAGAGGATGCAAAACAAACTATGGCATTACAGATATAGAGCTAAATAAGCTTACGTAAAACAGTTTTCGGCGGTGCCCGTCCCTAGGAGTTGATATCTAATTGCCTCCCGATCTTATGTTTTGGATTTGTGGTTGTTTCCGTGGCATTAGTTGTACTCTGGTGGCCAACTGGACGGGCGATATCATCGTTGCTTTGGTTCAACTTATCTCTTATCCTTTCGTTGAGGTTATGCTTTTCTTTGATATCCAAATTCTTGGCTGTGAGGTTATGGAGATTAGTTGCTGACTGGTTCTTGGAAGACAAACTAGAAATATTTGACGGACTGTTGAGGTAACTTTGGGACTTGTTGATCTCGGCATTTCTAATATCCAATTCACCAAAATCAAAATATCCATAACCACCCAAATAATCAAATTCGTTAGCGGAATTGGATCCCGACCCGTGGGATTGGTCATCCACAACTTCCAACTCAGGTTCACTTAAGTCTTCAACAGAAGCAAGATTATTTTGGGTTTGACGGTGCTGGGTTCTAACTTCCTCCAATTGCACTTTATCCAACGGGATAGTAAACTGGTCTACTGACAATTCAATTGGATGCTTGGTGGAAGGATCATCGACGTTAATGTTCTTCAACTCTTGTTCAATACGTAATCTTTGTAACTCATACTTCCTATAATCGTTGTCACTATTGATGTTAAGCAAGAAGTCAGACTTGGAAATGATCATGGTTTTTACATGGTTAATTATTTTAACCAATGTGTTTAAAAACCGTTCATTTTGTCTAAACTTCGAACATAAAGTTAATAACACTTTATCACTATGGATGATATATCCAATTCCGAATCCTTGATCAATAGCTGGTGGAATCCCAAACAAGTAAAGGGCCGGATTACCACAGTTGGAAATCAATAACTCTGGCGATAGAATCTTATTCAAAATAGGATTTGACAAAAGTGGGATATAATCATTCTTCAAAGTGTTGAAGTCTGATAATGGTGGAATCCCCGAGTCTTCATTCAATTTGTTCAAATGCTCCGAGGCTTTGGGCCGCTTTGTGATGTGTAATAATGAAGTTAAATGCCTTTCAAACCCCTTCCCATTCATTGCATTCAAATATTGTTTATTGTGAGCTTTACAGCATTTCTCAAATAAGTCCCACTTCTTAGCCTTTGAAGTATTGGTGATAAATAACCTAACCAACTGGGAGATATCTTCATTTTGAACGGCAATCAATTCTGTTCTGGAATCTCTGAACTTCCGGGTAGTTATTGGCTCTAAGGTATTAGAAATCTTTCCATACAAAGAATAGTTGGTAATTTGTAAGCATACCTGTAAGAAAGAGTCCATTGAAATGTTATAGTTTTGGATCAATTCAGAGTTGAATTTCAACTTGATGGTACTATAATCATGCTGATTAATTAAATCAGCCAATCTGGTCTCTGATAAATGAATCAAATTGGATAATTCAGGAGTCTTGTTGAATATCAATCTCTTATAATTGGGCTTATCAAACTTGTTAGACACAAATTTGATGTTATCACCAAATAAACTATACTCAATAGCATTAATGTTCTTGGCCAATTTCAAAATAGAATCAGTATAAATATCACTAATAAATCTTAAAATAGCCGTTGAATCCATCGAAGTACTTTCCCATACAACTCCGGCTACAGAATTCTTGGTGACAATCAATTGCAATTTGTCATACCATCTAGAAGTACAAGTACCAATCTGAATGTTATTTTCAGATAATCTCGAATTCCCGTGACTTATGCATAGAGTCTTCTCTTCGTCAGTTTGAGGACAATTAGAATCCAACCCCACAATGAATAAAGCATCATCAATCAATTGAAGGTTTGATTCATTGGATTTCATTAACTCTAACCTTCCCAATTTCCAGTGGTTATAATTCTGAGTAGTCAAAGATCCAATAGCATTGTTAATGGATTCGATGTCATCAAATTGTTCCAGCTCGTTGATGATGTCCTGTAAGATTATTGATAAGTCATAATCATTGAAATAGATCTCCTGGTTGTCCGATAAGACTTTCAAGTAGTAAAATTGATTATTGGCCATAACAATAATATGATTAGCATCTGTCAGGGACTTGGGCTTCTTAATGGTAATGTGTTGGTACCCACTACTTGCAGTGCTGCCACAGCTATCAGGGCTCCCATCTGTATTTCCAGGGACTCTGGTAGTGCCAAAGAGGTTATTATAGCAATTCATGGTTAAAGGATTATTATTCTTCGGAGTCATATCTGGTCTCAATGATCCATTACGAAGACTAATGATAAACTTCAAAGAAGAATTGATCAAGCTAGCAGATCTCTGGGACTGATTAGGAGGGTTCATAAACTTGGAATAGGGGTCCTCTTGAAGGATTAAAAATGGGTTTCTTGGTAAGATATCTCCTCTTAATTCGCCATAAATCCCGGGGTTTGTTTCATCATTGATGGAATTCAAGTAGCATGACTGGTTTGGGTTCTCGTTGGCTTTAATTAAATGCGATTGAATCAAATTAACTGTGGGATTATTCAAAAATTCTGTCGACTCATTTAGCAATTCACTATATTCATCAGCAGCTAGCAAAGGCTTTATGGCCAAGAGCAATTGATTTACCGTTGCCGATAATTCGGGAATGGGCAATTCGGGAAGACTCTTCTCGTACTGATAAGTATTCATGGCGTCTAGCAAGTTAAAAGACTTGAGCTTTGATGAATATATAAATATATTGAAGAATCTGGGGTTAAGATGATTGGAAAATTAGTGGGTACATCGTGCGCAGACAAAAGAACTTTTGTGGGGCTGCTTGGCGATCACGGTACCACTGCGGTGGCACTCTGGCCGCGGTGGCACGGGTGGGCACCAGCACCACCGTATGACAATTGCAAAGGGGCTCGGCGATAGGGCGAGCGCACGACGGGGCTGGGCCAGGTGAATAAGATTCCAAAATGGGGACCAAATACGATCGGCCGATTAGCGAGGGTGTGGATGTGTGAATTAGAGCGTGGCGTTACCACTTATGCACGGTCTTTTATGTAGTTTCAGGAGCTGGAATAGTCGGATCTTAACCCATAGCTTAGGAGGTCAACCACTCATACCACTGCAACTCGACTTGTGCATTACCAGTTCCTTTACAGATTCCAAAGTTTCTACCGCATCCTAAGTTTCCTACTGCTTTTTTGGGGCTGTACCTACCAGACGCCAAACAAAGAGAACAAAATGGGAGGGTGATTGTCTCTATGGGTCCTGTTAGGCGAGGTGTATACGGTCTCGCTCAAATTTGCATCGTATATTATTGATACTGTCGGTCACCGTATTTTTTTTTTAAACGGAAGCAGTTCAAATGGGAGAGTTTGGAACGGAAGAAAAGGTAATCAGACTCTTTGCGTATGAATGAGCCGTTGAACTTTTCCAAGAATACCAGCCGTTGTAAAGGTTTCTGGTAGTGGAACCCGGCGCACGTTGAGATGTGTCTAAATTGAGGCTTTGACGGGTGAGGGAATTTAAATACTGAGCCTTCTTTTCAAAGGGCTATGTCAACCCCAATTTACGGGAGGGGTCAATAATGGTTTTTGCACCTAGAACGATCGGCAACCCCTCTATGGTTGAAACCTTTACTATCAGTGGTCTCTGTTTGTCCGTATATCATTAGTCCTATATCTCTACATGCATTAAATATCACTCTAACGGTTGACCAAATTGTTTATCAAATCATTAGATTCCATGTGTTTGGCCTCATTCATTAATGGCCGAATACAAAGCCAACCGGTTTCGGTTCTAAAATGCCTTGATAAAGCATCAGATCTAGCAAATCTCTTACCACACCCCCATTTGGTTTTCCCATCATTCAAAAACCCTTCACATTTGAAATTTTTCTCTCCCTTATGCAACAATTCATGTCTCTTCTTATCATGACTTCTAGCAAAGTGTTTTCCGCATACACCACATTCAAAGGGTTTTTCAGTGGAATGGGATTTCATATGGGATTTTAAGTTGTAAGGCTTAGCAAAAACCTTTCCACAAACATTACAGGGCAACTTGGGCATCGAATTATCTCCATGTCTATCGTTATCATTGGTTGAAAACTCATCACCATGGTTATTACTGGTACTAGAAGTCTGTGAGAGTATCCCATTATGGGAGGAAGTATGACGTCTTTTTCTCTTCAATGATGGTGATATGGTGTAGTTGATTATTGATGAATAGTCTATGGCTACCTTGTCGTTGCCGTTATTGGCAGTGTTAGAAGGGGGATTATTGTCGTATCCATGAAAATAAGAGGGGTTTGAGCTAGGATAAGAATGGGATCTTGTGTCGTGATTGGGATATGATAATGATGCAGGATTAGGGGATCCATTTCCTGGAAAATACCCCGTATTAGATGGAGAATGTATTGAAAACTGTGGTGATAAGGATACTGACGTGGAACTGGATCCTGATCTTGGATGATTATGATTATTAGTTTGGTACTGTAAACGACTATAAGATCCTGGTATCTGACTTGTTACTGGTATTGAGGTAGCCCCTGGTATTTGTACCGGAACTGATGATGATGAAGGTTCAGTCAAAGGGGTGTGGGTTGCTCCTGGTACATTCGGGTGTTGAAACCCGCCTAAAGGATAACTTGAACCTGAAGGAGTGGATCCGGATTGACCAGGTTGGTTGACAGAAACCTCTGTTGTCGGATGACCCCCCTCATGATCAGAAGAATTTTGGGAATCCTTACTATTGGAATAAAATTGTATTGGGGGCAAATTAGTTTCATAACTCGTATTATAACTATTGTTATTTAAAGTGGGGCCCTGGGGAATGGGTACTGGTAATGGGAGACTTTGCTTGGGAGCATTATAATTTAAAGATGGTAATATTGGCTTAACCTCCTGGTTATAGAAATTCATCATGTTCAAACAGCGAAGGTTTTATGTTCAGAAATAAAAAAAAAAATTGGTACAATCGGCGAATATAAATATTAAAAATGGGATTACTAAAAAGAAATGCCGGTCCCGATTGGAAAAATGTGTCAAAACTGGCTTGGGGGTTTTGTGTCATTAATTTACTTGCATTGTTTTCCTATATCAGGAAGAAATCGCAAAGAAAGATCCTGATAAAAAAGACCTGTCAAACCTAGCGAGCGTATGAGCCATAGTAAGACAATTTTGACAGGTGTGTGCGGTGTCGTTCCGAAACCGGGAGTGAAGTCTCCGATTATAGGATCGTATATATAATAATATTAAATTATAGACTTTGACTTTCATGGCCCTATTGTATAAGTAAACTTTCACTAAAATGCTAGCTATACCATCCAATTCGATAGTTTATCAGAATGAATTGCGGTTCTGCCCCCACCAAATTCAGCGGACATTTTTGATCTCCTTATCTACTGCGGACATGTAAATTGCTCATGAGGATTTTTACGACATTGTCAATTTTAGAGAGACCAGACGGTTGCAGCACATAGCCTTTGCTAATTTGCTAATTGATAACTACTATTATTAGACTACACAATAATGCCAACAAACAGGTTTAGACAATTCTTGTACTCGTAGTGGCGCATAGCACTCAACATCATCATAATGCCCGCGGAAGAGCCATTTATAACCGATTCGTATATGCAGTAATCTGAAGGAGGAGCAGTGGTGGCTCAGGTTATAAGTTAAGGTTACTAACCTAAAAGTCCTAGACCCCTCAACCATACTGTGTTCTCAATATTCTTCGATCCGATTGTTGGTGTCAGTGATCTTACAGCTACTCAACGATATCAAGATCAACTCATTCTTGTCATCTTTAACATAATGGTCAATCTGATCAGGATCAATACTATCATTATTCAAATGTAATGACTTTAAAAACTTATACCGGCTTTCATCCTCTTGAATTGAAATGATTTTGGCATCTCCATTGATCATTACTGACACACTATTCAATTCAGTCTTGTTTAAATTAGTAATTAATTCAAATAATGAGTTCCTCCTTTTAGGTTCCATTTCATCCTCTGCCCGGGAACTCACCCAGTCGTGAACCAACATTGATACCCTTGGATTATTAAGGATATTATCGTATTTTATAGTATCTCTAGGAGTGGTAATTATTACATAATCCACATCTCCTTCCTGATAGAATGTATAATTCATCAACGAAATATGGGGGAAATCATCATGGGAGGTAGCTAAGTGCAAAAACCTCGTTGATTTTAATAGTTTGATGGCTGCTTCAGGTAACATCACTTTATTGATTAACCAATCACTCCTCACGTATAAGTAATTATTATTAAGTTTCAGATTCTTGTAGTAAGTTTCAGTCTTGTTGATTTCTTCAAAATTGACTATAACAGTTTACCACAACGTTAAATCACTCCTTATGCTTCCTCTGTTTGCTTTGATGTACCTCAGCAATATAGAATCCCAGTTCTTGATTACTCACCTCAATTGCGTTCAAGCGATTTTCTGGCACCATTTCATCACCGGTTCGCGTAACTGCTGCTGCCTGCTCAGTTAACGTGCCAGCTGCCAACTGCTGTACTCAATTGCCATTTATACGCCCACTGGTTTGACTCAAGTCATGTCCGATGATATAGATAAGGAGTTTGGTCCTATCCGGCAATACACCAAAGAAGAAATTGAAGGTGATGGATTCTTAAAAAAGTTGTCCAAGAATTTTGGGGCTAAACAGAATGCTAAAAGAAAAAGACGGGAAAAGAATTATAATTTTTTCAAGTCATTTAAGATGACCGGGAAGGTCACGGGGGAGGGAGAGAGCGACGAGGAGGACGATGAAGAGAAAGACGAAGAGAAAGACGAAGATGAACAGGAAGAAGAAGAACAAGCACATAAGAAACCAAAGAAACTGACAGATCAAACTAGCATTTCCAGCATCCAGAACTCTTCTGATAATCATTATTTCACTTCTCCAGATCTCCAGAGGTTTAACGTCCCCGTTCTGCGGCAGGATGTCTCATTCGTTCGTGATCTGATCAAAAAGCACTTGGTTTCAAACCCCAGTATAACCAGTTACAACCACCAATACGATGAGTTGTATAACCTAATGGAGAACACCGTTAAAGATGGAGAAGGGAATTCTGCTCTTTTGATTGGCCCAAGGGGTTCCGGGAAGACTGCTTTAATCAACAAATGTCTCCAGCAACTAAATCAAAAACACATGAACGACTACTTGGTAATTAGATTAAACTCGTTTATTCATTCAGATGATAACTCTGCTGTACGAGAAATTGCTTCTCAATTGACAAAAGTCTTTGGAGAAAGTGAAATGGAATTTACGGTTGAGCTGAGACATATGAGTACTACTTTTAGAAATATCTTAAAGATCCTAGATGGTGATGCATCGGTAGAAGAACACCAGAAGAATGAAGCTGATCCTGCCATGTCTATTGTATTTGTAATCGACGACTTGGAAACGTTTACAAAGGGAAGCAAACAAATCTTGTTGTATAATTTGTTTGAACTAACCCAAAGCTCCAAAACCCCAATTTGCATCATTGGTACTTCTACAAAGTTTACCACCAGGGAACTATTGGAAAAACGGGTTAGATCTAGATTTAGTCAAAGGTTAATTGTGTTGAATAAATTCAGCTCCTTGGAGGATTTCTCCACCAACTGTGCTAACAGCTTAAGTTTAAGACCTGAAGAGATCATCTCCATGCAGAACAAGAATTATGGAGACCTTTGGAACCAATACTTATCTCACTTGTTGAACACAGGTTCCAATTTGAAGAAAATGATGGTGTTGAACTTCCATACCGTTAAGAATATCAAGTCTTTCAACAACTGTCTTTTTCTTCCGTTGACAAAATTGTCAGTCAACATGCCTTATTTTCCTGATAATTGCTTGCTTACCTACTATAAGAACCAAATGAATAACCACATACAAGGCATTATCAATTCTTTATCCAACTTAGAGTTGATGTTGGTTATTGCAGCTGCTCGGTTCATAGAGAAGTCCAACTTGATCACCTTGAATTTTAATTTGGCCTACAAAGAATATGTCGACATGATTAAGCAGTTTAATGCGGACAAGTCCAACATCAAGTCGTCTTCTGTCACCAATTATAGCATCCTTACAAACCTAAAAATCAATACAAAAATCTACAATGCAAGTGTGTTAAAGAATTGCTGGGTGGCATTATACAGACTAGGTTTATTAATTGATTACGTCCCCAATACCACAGAAGGAGGGGTACTTACAGCAAGTTCCAATAAGTATTTTGTCATCGAAGATACCAAGATGATTCAATTGGATATCAATTTAAAAGAAATTAATCAATTACTCCTCGATGATAATGCTTTAAAGCCGTTGACAAAACTATGATTATCATCATTTAGCCCCGAACATTGCATGCTGCTTTACATACAGGGGTATATTTGCCATGTGGTCATACAAGTTGCGTTAAAAATATTCCAAAATACTGCACCTATCTACCATATCCAGATGTATTTCTGTAATAATTCCGATCAGCTGTCTACAATATAAGAGAATCACAAGGGTGCAATTAGAGCTGGCCCCGAGTTGGCTACTGTATTATATGGTGCCTGGGGTCACTTTTTTGGCTCCATAACTACCACAGAGCTCTCAAGGTGGCTCTGGTGGCCCTCTGGAGAAGCTTGGTCATCACCAACCAGGGGTGTTGCCTGTGTGGTGTTGAGTGGTGCCTGTGGTGTCGGTGTGTTTCTTTTGCAATTCTGAAACAAATTTACTAAAAGTATGCATAAAAATCCTGCATGTACTCTGATTTTGCTTATCGCGGGCGCGAACCTTTCTTGATCGGGATTTTGCATCCATCCTGAAACAAATACTTGTTTCAGGGTTGATTGGTTAATTGTATGTGTACCAGGGGGTAATAATGTGGCCTGGGTGATTTCAAAGTATAAATAATTCGACATTTCCTATTTTTTGAGATCTCCCATTTTGCTGTTCGCTTTTGTCTCATCTACATGCTGACTGATGATGGTTGTCAATGATGGTGTGCAATTAGATAACCTTGACCGGCTCCGGGAAGCAACCAGCTTTGGCAGTGATTCCAATTCCGGCTTTGAATCTCAATTCTTACCTGGTATGGGTGTGGAGTGCCGGTCCTATAAGTCTGACGTTGATGATACCAGCACTGATGTTACTGATGATACCACTACGTCTGCTTCTAAAGCTAAGATCTTATGCCAGAGTGTGAAGAAGAATTTCCATAAGACCCCAAATGGGAAAGTATTTGAGGAAGAACTAAAAGACATTTTCTGCTTGATGATTTTACAGTTGAATCTTAAAGATATTTCGGGTGCTAAGAAATCTTTATTGTCCAAGAGTCATGCATTCTGCTTTACTAATGAAGAAGCTTTGAAAGTATTGGAAATCTTAAACTATAATATTGAGAATTCAATGACAGTGATTTCTTTAAGTTATAACATTAATAACTCTATTGGATTGTTTTGTCTCGAGAAATTCTTTGATGCTCATTTATTACATTGTCCTAATGACAGGACCAGGGCAAAGCACAAACCAGGTATTTATTTACAGCCGACTCCTAAAGCTGTTTCCATAATCAAGAATTTTATTGAAAAAAAAGGTATTAAGTTTTCAAAGGTCCCACCTATATTGGTTTCACCCCTATGTTCTATGGATTTGTTTCATTTCGATCGGAATTATTTGAATGATAAGATCATTTATTCCAGCTATTTGATTAAAGTTTTGTTCATTAAAATCTTTAGTAGTAAGCCTCATGTATGGTCTCCTTCGAACCCAGCTGAGAAGTTTGAAATTGACTTCAGTTTGAATTTCTGTGCCAACCAACTGGATTTGAATGTATACCAGAATTCTAAATTTACAAAGAGAATTGTAACCAGTCCCTTCCATCATAAATACTTCACCAATCCCGAATCTGATTCACATATCCAGTATTATTCCTCAAGATTAGGAGTAAGAGTGTTCCACAATAAAATATTTGACGATATCAAATACAGTTATTGTGTGTCTGGGAAAGCTTTAGTTCAATGGTTAATGGATTGTACTGATATTCTATCTGCTAAGTCGGCTGTTGAAATTGGCAACTTATTTTTGTCTTCTAATCTTTTATTACCTATTATGCAATATCCTTCATGTGCCGAAGCTAACAGATTCCTTGCATTTAATGATTCCTACTATTTTATTTCCGATAAAGGGAAAAAGATTTTACCGTGGTACAATTTCAAGGCTTCTAATACAATTAAGGGAATTAAGAATAAACCCCCCAAAAATAATTGTAGCTTATCAGGGGTATTAAATGATCCTGGGTTGAAACATTTATTTAGAGACCACTTGGCTAAAGAGTTTTGTGGAGAAAACTTGGATGCCTACTTATTATTGCAAGTATTTCTTAAGAAGTCAAACCTTTTGACAAAACTTTCAAATCACCTCGAAATAAATCCTGGATTTAGCAACACTAATCCTACCAGTAGCCAGTTTGAAAAGATTGCTAATGATTGTTTGGCATTGGTACACCACATTTATTTTACTTACTTATCACCAAAAGCATCATTTGTGTTAAACATCGATTATTCTTTGAGGACTAAGATCACATCTGTACTAATTGGGAATAAATCTTTAACTCAAAATGAAAGTTTACTGAACCCCGTCGTTGGGGGGAAGCTATATAACTATAGTTATAATTATTATGACGACAGTAACTTAGAGACTCCCATTACTGTCGATGGAAGCTTTCCAATCTCCACTCCTACAGGTGCCAATACACCCCAACCCATTGACTCTGAAGATCCAACTTTTCTTCATAATGATTCAACCCTTTCAAGTTCTGGTGACAGGACCAAAGAACCCACCAATAACAGCAGTTCCGGTTACAATGATGCTAGCTCCATCTTCAGTTGTGAAAGATCAACTGATTCTTCTAATAAGAAACCATCGCTGTCTACAAATAGTCAAGTTAGTGAAGTAGATATATTACTAATTAATTTTGTCCCATTAGCTACAGAGTTGATGAACCGATTGTTTAGATTGATGGAGGTAGACTCGTTCCCCAAGTTTCTAGAATCTGATTTATTCAATGATTATAAATGCATCTTTGACGAGTGAGAGAAACTAGCAGGTGTACTAGTATATAGTAACAATATACAAGGCAAAAAAACTAAGATATAAGAAAAATTATTCGGCTATAAATACATAGATATATTATCAGAGAGAGAACAAGGTCAAATGGGAACTCTCATAACTTATGAAACTGGATCTAAGGCAGTACCCTTTTTAATACTAGCCCATCCAATTAATCTCCAGTGCTTTTCTATACGTCTTGATAAAGCAATCTTTTCGTTAACTTCAGTACATGCAGGGGAAGTTAATTGTAATCTAGCCATATCGGCCTTAACAGCAATAACTCTAGCCCCAGTGGCAGTAGAACCAATATTAACCATCAAAACTTCACCAGTTTCCAATTTACGAACTTTAGCACCCTTTTGACCATCAGTTTTAACCCCTAATAATCTTCTTAAAAGGAAATAATTGATTTCAATATCGGTATAAATTGATGGTAAATCACCTTTAGCACCAACCACTTGACCAACTAATCTATCAGCTCTACATAAGGTTGGATCAACTTTAGTACCTACCCCAATTAATCCACCAGGAACAGCAAATTTTAAATCATTATTTTCAGCAAATAAAGATACAATATTTGAAAAGATTGGTTTACATTGAATTTTACTGTTATCATCTTTAGTAACAATTCCGGGTCTGATTTCAATTTCATCACCAATTTTGAAAACCCCATTTAATATAGAACCACCAGCAACCCCACCTTTCAAGTCATCGATTTCAGCCCCTGGTTTATTAACATCAAAAGATCTAATAACAATCAATCTAGGGGACATTAAGAAATCTCTTTTTGGAATAGGAATATAATTGGTTATAAATTGATTTACAGCATCAATATTATATTTTAATTGAGCTGAAATTGGTACAATAGGAGCCCCATCAGCTATGGTCCCTTTAATAAATCTTAAAATCGATTTTTGATGTTCTAATGCACTTTCTTCTCTCATTAAATCAACCTTATTTTGTAAAATAATAACATGTTTTAATTTCATAATTTCAATAGCAGCCAAATGCTCAGAAGTTTGAGGTTGAGGACAACTTTCATTACCAGCTACTAATAATAAAGCAGCATCCATTACTGCTGCCCCTGATAACATAGTACTCATTAAAATATCATGCCCTGGACAATCAACAAATGATACATGTCTAACTAATTTATATCTCCCTCCACATCCTGGTACTACACATTTAGGTCTTATTTCTTTATCGGATTTAAATGATCTATAACATCCAGGGGCTTCACAATTCTCATTGTCACATTTATAAATTTTAGCATTAGCATACCCTAATTTAATAGTAATATTTCTTTCTAACTCATCTTTAAATCTAACGGTTTGAACTCCTGAAATGGCTCTGACAACAGTAGATTTCCCATGAGCAACATGTCCAATAGTACCTATATTAATAGTAGCTTGTCTGTTTATAATCTCAGCAGATAATGGGGTTAATTCATTATAATCTGGATTTTCTGGTTGTTCAGGTAATCCTCCTCCTTCTTCAAATTCTCTTCTGGCTTGTTCTTCATCAAATTCTTCATCTAATCCAGCAAATGCTACCGATTTTTTCGCTCCTTTGCCATCACCATCTTCATCTCCACCAACTCCAGCACCAGCTCCGTCTTCTTCTGCTTGTTCATTTTCACTTTCAACGTCATGTTCATATTGCATATCATCAGCATCAAACCCATTTTCATCCTCCATGGTTCCTCCGATCACAATATCGGGGGTAGCATTCTCTATATCGTCGTACGACATCCTAACTATGGTATTCTTACGTTCTTGACACACTTAGAGAATTTTTCAGGTTGAGAAAATTTTTTGGTGATTCCTGGTTATCGCACCTACAGGGCTGGGCGTGTGGGCACCAGTGGGTATTTTTTTTGCAATCATTTGCAGTCATATAATACATTAATCAACTATATACTTCAAGTTACTGGGCATGGAACCCAAAGTCATTCATCACACTATCTACATCTTTCCATAGCACGTCACTGTTAATGTCTATGATATCCATTTCCAAATTCGCTAGTCCTCCTTGACTTGGGGATTCATTCAATGCCATTTGCTGTTGGAAGGACAAGTCATTTCGGTTGTTGCCATTAGCGGACTCCACACCTTTGTTTTCAAAATCCTGAAACAGGGAGAGATATCGGTGCTGATATCCTGGTTGTGTTGGCTGGTTGGGTGGAGAAAACTGCGGTTGGTGTTGTGATTGGTACTGATGGTGCTGTTGGTGTAGTTGGTGTGGGGGTGGTGGTGGTTGCTGATATGACAGGGGAGGAGTGGATAAGGAGGTGGAGGTGCCATGTTTATGGGACCGGTTGATGGTATTCCCGGTGATAGCCATTTTGTTTCTTTGTACTGAAGATGGTGGTGGTGATGAGGATCCTGAAACTTCCAGCGTAAACCGATCTTGATTGTTGATGCTAGGGGAGCTTTCGTTTGAGGTGTCAGGATTTTTGAATATCCCTGTTCTCTTTTTATTCACAGATATTGGTTGTGGATCAAGTGGGATTGTTCTAATAATCTTTCTGGCTTTGGATTCAGCATTTACAGTGCTGGACAAGGATCTGGTCTTTTTAGTTCGACTGGAAGTATTGCTGCTAGGAGTGGATTTTTGGCTCTCTTCATTGGTATCGGCCACTGGCTTTTCTTCATCCGACTCCACTGCTGCCTCGTTATCTTGATATCCATATTCTTCATCTTCATCTTCATTGGATCCAGCTTCGTCACCTTCTATGCTCTCGGAATTGTCATTTCTGCTATTAAGTTTCAACATGCCCACTTGGTCTCTTAATATGTAAAGACAGTCAAAAAATACTGATGCTGCCATTCTGGTTCTTATTCTGATAGTCAAATTACTTAAATTCTTCTCATCCAAAGACCGAAGCACTTGCCACATATTTCTCATAATTCCACTAGACCTATGAGCGATATCATGTTTAAGGATTGAGGCTTTGGCTGCTAAACTTATGGCTGCTTGATAAGTTTGTTTTCCACTTCCTAAATCAATATATTTTTTCAACGGTGAATGGGTTAATTTGGCTACAATACAAGAAGCTTGCCATAGACTTAAAACATAAACTCCTGGCAAGTACTTTATAAAGTTCTTATTTCTAGCTTGACAATTATGAGCGAAATTTATCAATGAAATTGCTGCATTATAAAGTTTAGCTAATCCCTTTTGAAGTTCAAAAAATGCTATTCTAGAAGAATCCATGAAATAATAAGTTAAAAGATGAACTCTTGCTACCAATAATTGAAATTTCCTATAACTATCACTACTGGGAAGTTCATCAGCCAATTTAATTTCCAATTCATCTAATTGCCTTAATAAAACTTTGAGCAATGGTAATCTTTCAGTAGGGTCAATCAATCCATAAGGATCCATGGGGTTTGAGTTTAATGTCTTTGCAGTTTGGTCTTCAAATGAAGCGATTTCTAACATAAATTTCATAGATTTGGGGATTTTAATAGGACTACTGTTTCTTAAAGAAGACCATATGGAAGAATCAAATTGAACAAATGCTGGGAATCCAAATGCTGATGCAATTGTTTGAGATGCTATGTTACACATGATCCAGGTCTTTGTTTGTTCATGAGCCATTGAGATTTGTTGAGGAGTAGGATTATTTTCACTAGATATTATGGTCAGGTTTGGCCCGTTAAGACCTATTCTTATGGCGTGGAATAATGCTAACCCTATGGTGTTCCAAGAGGTATCAGCACTTAAAGAAGATGTTATGGGAGGCCAGAAAGTATAAATTAAGAATGCTTGCACTGAGTACACCGAACAAGCATTTAGTATAGGTTCATCTTCTTCAGTTGGATTGTATCTAGTAATTGGAGAAATGGTGATCTCAGCCAATACTTCTTTAATGACAGGAGATAATTGAAGTAATAATTCTCTACTATTATCATCATGTATTCTTCTCAATGATACAAACATTATCACCCAAAATAATGCCGGACATAATTTATAAAGCTTTTCAGGCCCTTTCATAATATCGACCACCGGTAGTATTGGATGATAATGGTTGACGTACTCCAAGTATAAAGTCCTTATAATAGGTGACAGGAGAGTTATGGAATCCAATGTTTTGTCATCACAATGAAGCACGTAGTCAGGAATAGAGATATCTTCAGATGCAAGTTCTTCACCCCTACTAAAGGATTCATAATTTCTGGCTACAGATGGAGTATCAGGGATTGAAGAAGGATTGGTTTCACTGGAATTATGGGACATTTTAACCATATCTGGATCAGCACCATGCAGTCCTCCAGATTGATACCGAGAGTCTGAATCTTCTTGATATTCACTATTCTTAACCTCATAAAGCGACGGGATCTTGCTTAAAAGCTCCGATGCCTGAGCAGACGTTAAAGTCTTCTTCAACTCTGAAAATTCTTTTTCAATTTGAGAGATTCTGGCTCGTTTATAAGTCCGTTTATAGTCAGATTTAAGGTCACATTTCAACCCTTTTTTGGAGCATCGAGTACAGGGGTTCGGGTGCATTTCATGAGCATCACATTTGGATTTCTGTTGTCTACATTCTACACAAGCCATCCGTTTTGGCTTGCCTGATTTGGTGCTTGGGGCTCCTCCATTTTCACCGGGACCTCCACTTTCACTGGCACCTCCACTGTTAATTTCTTCATTCTTCAATTGTTCATTCAAGGCATGGAGCTCCTGGGACATATGGGCGATCTGGGCCAAGTTATGTAGGGAGTTCTGAGGCCTATCATTACTCATGGTCTGACGGGGAACGGTTCACGATGGTGGTAGTTGACTAGTTAAAATGCTTGAAGCAGAAAAAAATCCGCTCAAATTCGCACAATGGTGATGAGGTTGATGGGGGAACCTGGGGTGGACTGGGGTGGGTGCTGGCACCGGCCAGGGGGGCTCTAGAGGATTCCAGAGGTCTCTAGAGTGTTCCCAATAGACAAGAGAGTAATCCTACAAGATATGGAGCGCTCTAGAGCGTTAGAACTGTCCTGAACCGGCCCAAGAGAGTCGCCAAAGAGTCCCTGGTTGTGTCAAATCATTTGCGTTTCTTTTCTGCTTATCTGCACTCATCTGGCCCCGCCGTGGTGCGCTGGCCGCACTCCTGGCACCGTCGTGGCACCAGCTCTAAAGCAGCTGAACTACTGACTTGACTGGCTAACTGACTCAACTAGCTGACTGACTCAACTAGCTAACTGACTCAACTAGCTAACTGACTCAACCAGCTAACTGACTGGACTAGCTAACTGAACCATAACCGTAGCTCATAGCTAAACATGCATATTGTCAAAACCCTAAGGCAGGCCAACGTGGATATTTGGCTATTATGGGCTTCAATCTTTCTTAGAATGTTTGGGTTTGGTCTAACTAACCAAGTGCTTGTACTCTTCTTAGAGACATCAGGAATCTCCCATGCCAACATTGGAGTATTTATGACCCTTACTCTTGTGGGGGATGTGTTGATTTCATACTTTCTTTCGTGGAATGCTGATTTAATTGGTAGAAGAACCGTGTTGATAGTGGGGACCATAATGATGATGGTGGCTGGTGGGGTGTTTGCTTCGATGTCTGGATTTATTCCTTTATTGGTGGCAGCCATTGTGGGGGTTATTTCCCCATCAGGAGATGAAACTGGTCCATTTAAAACTATTGAAGAGGCATCTTTGGCCCATTTGACTCCTCATAATCATCGACCTGAGGTATTTGCATTCCATGGATTATTTGGGACTTTGGGGAATGCGGTGGGGTCTTTGGTAAGTGGGATGGTGGTGGATTATATATACTTGACGTTGCATTGGGATTTGATCAGTTGTTATCGGGCCATATTTGTGGTGTATACCTTATTGGCTTCCATCAAGTTCTTTATAATGCTTGGGTTGTCAGAGAAATGTGAGATAACTTATGACACTGGTGGGTCTGATTCAGACTCGGTAGAGGCATCGGAGACAACTCCATTGAATCGTGATGCTGAAGATGCTGGAACGGAAGGTGAAGGACCCGATGGTGCTGATAGTGATTCCAATAACTCTGAAACTAGCTCCATCAATGCAGGTTCTACCATCCAAGTGGCATCCAAATTATTGGTGGTGTTCTTCCTCGACTCCTTGGGGTACGGGTTCATGCCTTCTTCTTGGGTGGTTTATTACTTCAAGACAATATTCAACATATCTGCCACTCTTCTTGGGTCCTTGTTCTTTATTACTAGTATTACCAATACCTTTACCACCCTTCCCTCGGCATTAATTGCAAAATTATTAGGCCCTGTTAAAGCTATACTCCTGGTTCAAGCTCCATCCGCCATATTTTTCATCCTGATAGCATTCTGTAACAATTTTGTCGTGGCTTCAGTCCTATTAGTGTTATATTATGCTACTACCACCATGGATGTGGTTCCTAGACAAATTCTTTTAACTTCAGTAGTTAAGAAAGAATTGCTTACAAAAGTCATGGGTACCGTCAACACCGTCAAGACATTTGCCCGGTGTATAGGTCCATTAATCACTGGTAGATTGGCTCAAAGAGAGAATTTGGCATGGGGGTTTGTCATAAGTGGTGCTCTTACATTACTTTGTGATGTGGTGTTGGCCCATAATTTTATGTGGTTGGATGGCAAGATCTTGACCAAGCAGAGGGTTAACAGAGATATCACTTAATATAGTTACGTGTATTAGTATAGAATAATGACGGTTTCCAATCCACTAGTGCTTTGGTTCTCTGATGCAATGTCGTGGTGGCTCATATTCTCATTTGCTGCAAAAAAAGTATTTGCTTTGGTTTTCTTCGGAGCTCTCTGCTGCAACCACCACCAGCCCCTCCATGGTCTGCCTTTTTGAGACGGGCTTACTACTTCAGGATCACTGTATACCCTTCTGATGGGCTCGTACATCCTCATAGGGACCATTAACCCTGATAAAGTCTCTTGGAAACCCCCCTACCCGGTTCCCATCCCTCCGGCCCTCCACTGGCATGAACTCCTAATTGTGTGTGAAACCTCATGACAGCAAATGAAAAATGTCGCACCCTCCGCATTCCATATAAAAACCCCACCAGCCCCGGATTTGGTGGATAAAAGATAATAACCATCATGAGCGATCAATTTAAACTTAAGCTTGCTCAAAGTGACGACAAAGTCAGAGAAGTATGTGGTTTGATTACCGAGGGATTTACTCCGGAATTGACCAATCAAGAGGCCGGTGATATGGTGTTGAATGTCTTCAAGAACTTGAAAGATCATAAAGCTGAGTTTTTTTATTTGGAGCAAAAATCCACTGGTCAACCAGTGGCTCTTACAGGGATAGTTACTGCTCCTGGATTTTATAAGGATGCTGACAAGAGTGCAGGCATATCTTCGACGCCTGATCCGGAATTATTTGGAGTTAAACACATCACCGTGTTGAAACTTACTAATGTGGTAACTGCTAAAGCTTATCGGAATTTGGGGTTGGCTAATAAGTTAATTACCGAATCCATGAAGTATAAGGAGGAAGAGATTCTTAAATCTCACTTGGAAAAAAGTGATGTGAATAAGAAGGATAATTTTGCTAAAATGGTTACTGATAGTGATGGGAAAGTTGATAAAGCATTGGCTCAGTATTATCTTAGTAAATATTATTTTTGGATTCTTTATTCTGCTGCTGGGACCTTTTATGAAAGATTTGGATTTAAACCTTATCCATTAGAAGCTTATAAGATTCCTACCACCATAGTGGATCATCAAAAGGAAACTTTAGATACTTTATTGGGTAAAACTGAAAGTGATCCTGCCACTGTAGGAAAACGGTTAAAGCTCTTGGATTCTTCTGATCCTAAGGATCGTGATTTGGTTTCTTTCATTCTTCAAGGTAGAGAATTAGAAATCTTAACTGAATTGAATAAACTGATTTTCCACAGTGAATTATCTGGAGGTAGAAAATCATCATCTTCTTTAACCAACATGACTGAATTATTAGGTATGACCAAAATTTCTTCCAATAATGATTTAACTTCAGTTTCTGAAGCTCCTAAAAGTGGAGGTCAAAAGTTATCAGTATCTGGAGGTAGAAGAAAATCATCCATTCATCATCAAAATATTTCTAAAATGGCTGTCAAACCAGCACTTGATCTTTTTACCCTTCGTTCAACTTATCATTTGGGGGTGAATCAACATTCCGAAACCTCAAAATTTGATAAAATTGAAGGAGCTATTTTTAGTAATGATTTACAACAAAAATCTCATTATATTCTTTGGGGTCATCTCACCGGTCATTTTGTCATTTTAGCTGTTGGTGAATTACAATTCAATATGTTTGGTGCTATGGCTGATCCTTTAGGTAAAGGAGGTCATAAACCTCGTCGTGGATCTTCATTTACAGGACTTAATGAACTTGGTGGTTATAACTTTCAAGATTTAGATATCTTATTTTCAACTGCTTGCTTAGTCTGTAAAAATAGAATAATTGATGATAAATCAGCTGTATATGTGGCAGTGAATGACTTGCCAAATTCTATCCCTGCCCCAATGCTTAATGATTATTTCTTAAATTATTTACCAAAAGCTTTTGATTCAATTGATAGTTCTGATTCTGATAGCAGTTCTAAAGTTGAGCTTTTAACTGATATATCTGATAGATTGAAGATCTTGCCAATGGTTAGAAAATATGGTCAGAACTCACCAAAATTTGAATTGGATTGGGTTAGTAATGGATTGTGGTCATACTGCTGAGCGACTTAGGAGTGTATGGCTTTCTAGTATATAAGTATTAGAATAAGTAGAATTAAAATAAACACACAGCAGTGATGAGTTTCAGTGATGAGTTTGAGTGATGAGTTTGAACACCAGTGATGAGTTGGTAAGATAATTTTAAGAAATGCAAAAAAAGAACCCACGCCGGGAGTCGAACCCGGAATCTTTTGATTAGAAGTCAAATGCGCTAACCATTACGCCACGCAGGCAGTTACAATTCAAAAAAGGTGGTTTTCGTTCATATCATTAGGGGAGCTCCGTAAAACAAACAAAAATTTGGGGCCAAAAGGGCCATTACCAGCTCCTATGCTTCAGTCTTACAACTAACAATGAACTCTGATCTACAGGAATCCTATAGAAATTGATTGTTGATGTTAGAGGTCACAAACCTCCAGTCTTTATAAAACTTTAGGAAATTCAACTCTGCTAAACAACTCTGCAAAACAACTCTGCAATTTTTCAACCCCAATTTTCATAAGACTACTGTTTCTAAAGCTCTCCATATTGGTTAGCTTGTTTTTCATTATACCGGCGAATGCAAATATGGTTTTGGTTATTGAATCTCCCTTACACAACCTTATATTTATAGTGTTATTACATATAATTGCTATGCCTCCTGAGGGTTTGTAAAAGCTCTGCTGGCTATTTAGAGGTAACTGACTAACGATATGGGGGCCTCCCAGTAATGCAGTCCCATAGAAGCTTATCCTATAGCCTGGAGTGTCACCAGTAAATGGTTGCAAAAAACCACCCGAGGAGTCCGACATTTTAACGACATTCTTTCCTCCCCAATAACAGGGATTAACAGGCATCGGAACTTGCAGCCAACTGGGACCAAAGCATGTTCCTATCTTAATAGGGCCCTATAGATATCATGGGTCATATAAAATACCCAAGAAAACTCCATCCCGGTCGAATAGCTAACCCCTGTTAACCATTCATCAGGACAAGAGCACAGACCAGCACGCGACATCCAACCCTTTATTGTCTCCACAATATGTGAAAATTACGAACAGATGAAAAGGCTTTCACCAGGTATCATTAAGTTACTACATCCAAACATGTATTAAACAAACTATAATCTATATATCCGATCACGTGAGAAATGAATTACCAAAAGTATTGTTACATAGTACAAATAATGGTCCAATTGTTCTGTTAAAACACAGCATCCAAGGTACAACATACACAAAGAGCAGCCAAACAAGCAGCCAAGCATCCACCAGCTCCAGAGCCTCCTCCACCGTGTTGTTGCTGAACATACATGGGTTGTTGTTGTTGATAATATCCTCCTTGTTGGGGGTATCCACCACCACCACCGTATCCACCACCGTATCCACCACCATATCCTTGTTGTGGAGGATATCCTCCATATCCCTGCTGTTGATAACCACCATGATGGCCTCCACCATGATGGCCTCCACCATGATGGCCTCCACCATGATGGCCTCCACCATGATGGCCTCCACCATGATGGCCTCCACCAAACATTCCTCTATCGTCACCACCAGGAGGAGGACCACTTGGAGGACCACCATAATTGGAATGGTTGGGAGGGGGGCTACCAGGAGGACCCACGTCAGCATGCTTAGAAGGGCCCCATTCAGGTGGGGCACCTGTAGGGGGAGCATAATTATTTTTACCAGACATAACACAAGATCAAATTGATAACTGAAAGATGTTGATTGGGAAAAGGTCAATTCGGTAAGTATTTAAATATGCCGTTTCGCACTATGGGATCATTCCGGGGCTTGGCCAGGGCAGGGTAGGGGGCAGTGCCTGGGGACGGCTGACCACTAGAGAGATACAGCCTTAGGGGAGAAGGACGCAGGGACGTGTAGGGTCCCAGGGACCTAGGGAGCTGTGCCTGTAGCTATCTAAGCAGTACGTAAGTAGTTGGGCAGTACATAAGTAGTTGGGCAGTACATAAGTATCTGGGCACTATGTAAGTAACCGTATTTAAGTGGGCACTGGGTGGGTGTCTCACGTGCCCCCAGTTAGGGCTTCGAGACTGCTCGGGCGCGTCACCTGACCGGCCGCCAAACTCCCACTCCGCACGACCTCGCCCTGCAAAAAATTTGAAAATTTGAAAAGCGAAGAAGAGTTTTCACACATACCCATTCAGATCTGAAAATCTTTTTTTAACAAACATATATCAAACAATATGGCTGAAGTTGAAGAAGTACCAGTTGTTCAAGAAGAATTAAAATTAGTAGAATTAGCTACTCCTATTCCAGCTGATGTTCAAGCTGCTCAAGCTGAAGTCAAATTATTCAACAAATGGTCTTTTGATGTTGAAGTTAAAGACCCATCTTTAGTTGATTACGTTCAAATTGGTAAACCAGTTTTTGTTCCTCATACTGCTGGTAGATATGCTGCCAAAAGATTTAGAAAAGCTCAATGTCCAATCATTGAAAGATTAACCAACTCCTTAATGATGAATGGTAGAAACAATGGTAAAAAATTAAAAGCAGTTAGAATCGTTCAACATGCTTTAGAAATTGTTCATGTTTTAACTGAACAAAATCCTCTTCAAGTTGCTGTTGATGCTATTGTTAACTCTGGTTCAAGAGAAGATTCTACTAGAATTGGTTCTTCTGGTACTGTTAGAAGACAAGCTGTTGATGTTTCCCCATTAAGAAGAGTTAATCAAGCTATTGCTTTAATAACTATTGGTTCAAGAGAAGCTGCTTTCAGAAACATTAAATCTATTGCTGAATGTTTAGCTGAAGAATTAATTAATGCTGCTAAAGGTTCTTCTACTTCTTATGCCATTAAAAAGAAGGATGAATTAGAAAGAGTTGCTAAATCTAATCGTTAAGATATCTACATATATATCGTGTATCATATCTCTATATATATATTAATAAAATTTCAGAAGTCACTAATTATACTTTTATAGGATACATCATTCTAATTAAATACCCGGTTATTGTTGGTTGAAGAAGAATTTCATGTCTATCTACTCTTTGAGTTAATAATTCAATTTCTTGTTTTTCATATTCAACTTTTTGTAAATCATCAGCCGTTAAATATCGAGATTTTGGTTGATTTAATTCTTCAATTCGGGTTAATGATCCTGATAATCTAATTTGAAAGGTCTTTTTAACCACATTTTCTCGTATAATTAACATAATAATCATGGCCACAAAGAAACAACATCCAGTAAATATTTGACAATGTAAAAATGGTGCTGGTAATGAATAATCAGTTAATGCTAATGCAATCACTTCTGCTGCTAAACAAAAAAATGATACAATGATATTTAAGGTTGACCACCCAGCTGGTAATAAACTTTGATGTTCAACCAAATCAGAACAAATTGGTTGACACATAGTACTACCAACCCCAACTACAGCTCCTACAATAAGACTAAAAGGAATCATAGCCCCGTAACTTTTAGCATTAATCCAAAAAGCCCATAAAAGTATGGAAATAATTAAACATGCTCCTGAAGCACAAGTAGTTCTTCCTAATCGATCAGCCACTAATCCAAACAGAGGTCTTCCAATGACTTGTCCTACATTTAATAAAGCTGTCAAGTTAGACCCTTGATGAGATGTTAATCCAATCAGGGTTGCATAGGGGGAAATAGAAAATAACATCACCACATATCCTAAAAGAACAATACCAAACCATAATCCAAGTAACATGATTGGAACTGATTTAAAAATTCGGGTATCAAAAATTAACCGAAGGTTATCCATGACGAATTTGGTAGTAAATCTTTTAGAAATGGGAAGAGCCGTTTGATATCTAGGTCTTAAAAATAAGCATGGTAATGCAGTGACTAAAGCTAATAAAGCAGTAAGTCTTAACCCCCATTTCTGATCTCCCGAAATCGAGATCACTTGATTCACACTTAAAGAAAAAGTTAACCCCCCTAACCCAGCTCCTGATACAGCAATACCAAAGGCAAGAGCTTTATGTTTTTCAAACCAAGTAGGTAATACCAAAGTAGCAGGTAAAAAGATTAAACTAAATGAGATCCCTACAATAAGACCTTGAGTTAAATACAACTGCCAAAGTTTAGTAGCAAAAGATGCTAAAATATATCCAACAGTTTGTAATACAATCCCACAGGTAACTACCGGGATCAATCCAAATACTCTTGTCATTAATGTACTAAATGGTGATAATCCTTGGGCAAGAAACACCACAATCCCACCAATTAAAGCATAATCATATCTGGTGGCTCCAGCAAAAGTTCCTTCTTCAATATAAAAATTCAAAAACACCCCAAACCCAGCATTAGCACCCCATGTACTAAATACTGCCAACATACTAATTATAGCAATTACCCATGCGAATCCTTTATCTGGGTCAGGAATATCTTTATCTACATCACCATCCTCTTCGTCTTTAGGCATTTCTTCACCATCATCACCATTATCACCGTAAACCCCACCAATGTTGGTTTCTGAATTATTATCAATATCGTTAGCATCTGCTCTAGAGGATTTCTTGGATATCAAATCCAATTGATCAGTTATGGCTTTTTCTGGAAGAAACTGTCTTTGTTTATACTCTTCGCTTTCCTCAATGTCTTGTTGTATATCATCACGGATCCCTGATACTATACGAGATAATTCTGATAGGGAAGACCTATGCTTAGTAAGGGCATTATTTGGTTCAATATCAGACCCTTTGATAGAATGATGGTCATAATTTTCACCAGGAGCGTCAGAAGAAGATCGATCTGAATAGGAACCACTATCTTCCAGCCTCTTAACCAGGCCCAGTTTTATCAGGGAGGTATCCATTATCACAACAGTAATCACTTGAAGAATAAAATTTTCAGTTGTGGGAATGGTACTGTGATAAAGTACGTACCAAGGGCCCCATAACTGTGCGCAGACAGCCGTTAACCAGGAGTGAGTCAGCCGGAGAGATGGGCCAGTAGTCCGAGCGGCTGGACGGAGCCATGGCGGTACTAGGGCGAAGGGACTGGGGACCCGCACAAGGCTGTACAAACCCACAAGGCTGTACCACTACAAAACCTAGTCCTTCGGAGTTTAGAAGAGCTTGGAAGCCGCATAGCTGCCGCATGAGTAACACGTCAGCTCCAGGAGTATTCTTGAGTATTCTTGCCCCCAAGTGCTCCCACAACTCCTCCTACAATCCTCTTGCAAATACTATCATTGCACAGCATTTGCAGTCGTCGCAGCACGACTCGCGGCCCCATCACCACTGCTCGCGCATTCAATCACTCTTTTTAGGGAGGACGACATACACCTTTAGTCATCATTAGTACGTCAACTGTTGCAGTCAGTGATCTAAAGGTCTATAAATAGGTTAGTTCCCATATTCTAGATCACCTGCACCCATTGCAATTGTCACGAAGTTAACCAGACTATCCAATGTCCGGAAGTTCTGATTTCCTCACCAAAGGAATCGATTTGGTTCAAAAAGCTATCGACGCTGATACTGCCACCAGATATGAAGAAGCATATAAATTGTACTATAATGGACTTGATTATTTGATGTTGGCCATCAAATATGAAAAGAACCAGAAATCCAAAGAATTGATAAAGTCAAAGTTTACCGAATATCTCACCAGAGCCGAACAATTAAAAGATCATTTAGAGAAACAACTGAAATCAAATTCGGCAGAAAATTCTGCCACTAATGGATCTACTAAGGCCCGGAAGCCTGGAGATTCTGGTAATGGAGATGATGATGATGCTGATACTAAAAAATTAAGAGGAGCATTGGCAGGAGCTATATTATCAGAAAAGCCTAATGTTAAATGGGATGATATTGCTGGATTAGAAAGTGCCAAAGAAGCTCTTAAAGAAGCAGTTATACTTCCAGTAAGGTTCCCACAGTTATTTAAGGGGAATAGGAAACCCACTTCCGGGTTATTGTTATATGGACCTCCAGGAACTGGTAAATCATATCTTGCTAAAGCAGTAGCGACAGAAGCTAACTCTACATTTTTCTCGGTATCATCATCTGATTTGGTATCCAAGTGGATGGGGGAATCTGAGAGATTAGTTAAACAGTTGTTTACTATGGCAAGGGAAAATAAACCTTCAATTATATTCATTGATGAAGTAGATGCATTATGTGGGCCTAGAGGGGAAGGTGAAAGTGAAGCCCTGAGAAGAATCAAGACTGAATTATTAGTACAAATGAATGGGGTTGGAAATGATTCTAATGGAGTGTTAGTATTAGGAGCTACTAATATTCCCTGGCAATTAGATGCTGCCATTAGAAGAAGATTTGAAAGAAGAATATATATTCCATTACCTGATGAAGATGCTAGAACTAGAATGTTTGAGATTAATATCGGAGATGTTCCTTGTGAATGTTCTCCTCAAGATTATAAAACTTTAGCTAGTATGACTGATGGATATTCTGGTCATGATATAGCAGTGGTGGTAAGAGATGCTTTAATGCAACCCATCCGTAAAATTCAACAAGCCACTCATTTTAAACCAATTATTGACGAAACTGATGGTACTGAAAAATTAACTCCTTGCTCTCCTGGTGATCAAGGGGCCAGAGAAATGAGTTGGCAAGATATTGAAACCGATCAATTACTTGAGCCAGGATTAAGCATAACTGACTTTATAAAATCCATTAAGAGTAATAGACCTACGGTTAATGATTCCGATATTCAAAACCATATTCAATTCACTGATGATTTCGGTCAAGAAGGTAACTAGACAGTCTATTTTATTAAACTAATATACAAAATAATCATTTTTTAATCCATTCTCATAGGAGATCTGGACCTATCCCGATCTCTTGATGATTCTTCTGGTTCTCTAGTTCTTTGACGTTGCTTTAATTTGTGGGCAAATAAATCTTCCTCCTCATCTTCATCTCTTTTATTATCACGTCTTGACCTGTTATCAAATAAATCTGTATCATAATCACGATCATGTCTCCGTTTAGGTCGTTGCTGATGTCTCTTTTTAAACGGTTTTCTTTCTGGTTCTCCATGGAGCAAATAGTACCGAGAATATACGCTAGCATTTTTAACTTTCCTATCGGATTGGAATGACTGTCTCGTATACAACACAATGGCAGATTCATCTTCTTCCATATTAGATGCTTCTATCGGTTCATTGGAAGATTCAAGTCCTAATCTATTAGCCAAGTTGGTTTGTTTTTGAAATTCAATCACCGGATTATATGGTTTAGTTTCTCGTTCTTGAACAATGGTTGATAAGTAAGTGGAAGAAAAGTAATCATCATTCAATGGAGGAGTTGGGGCTATAGCTGGGTTCATTGAGGTGATAGAAATAGCGTCAAGTACCTTTTTAGCTTCTTCATGAGTCTTAAAGGAGATATTCACAGAAGTATCATTAATCCATTGCACTCTGAATTGAAGCTGTTGATCAGCTGGAATTTGCTCATAAACCGTCTTTTGGTCACCTGTTTCTTCGTTGGTTTCAGTGGTGACTTTGTAGTTTAAATAAAAGTTGATAAAGCTTTCAATGTCTTTGGTGGAAAGAGAATCCACTCCTCTGATGAAAACAGCCTCTGGTCTAATGACTTCGGTAGTTCCATTGACAGTGACCTCTACGCTTTGTTCTTCCAATTTTTTCTTTCTGTTGTTTTCGTCTTCGAGGCCCTGGACCATTATGCCGCCATACGGAGCTGGTTCCTGGGCCACTGTGTCCTGGTCCTGGGCCACTGGGTCCTGTTCCTGGGCCATAACGTCCTGCTTACCGGTGTCTGTGTCGGCCATGTTCAAGAAGAAGTGAAATGTCAAACCAGAAAATTTCAAAATCGCGAGCCTTTATTATAATATACAAGTGCTAAGCTAACCACTACAAACGTTAGTGCTACAGAGAGTACGGGTGTGTCTTTATTCTGCCTGCTCTCGAGCCTGGGGGTCTCGAATGAACAACACGTTATTACACCTTATAAAGATCTCTCCAATGTTTTCTTCCGACTTGTTGCCGTCTGGGTACGACACTTCCCACGTCTCATCCAACTGCAAATTCATGTAATTATCAAACGACAAAAGCGTTCCTCTGTACTCTGTTTTGTTCCATTTGAGTCTGACAATGATTTCCTTATTGATGAGGGTCTTTAGGAATGGTTTGGGGTTGATTGGGTTGAACTAAAGGTGTTAGTACTGGTGCTGGTGGTGAGCAGGACCAACTGGGTTGCAGTGGTTGCAGGAGGGCTCAAATGGGTCTTGGAGGTCCCAAAACTTGATCATAACACCATGAAAGCCCTCTAAAACGGTCTATATCCCTGTGGTGTTCTGACTGGAGCTATAGTGCCCACTGTGCATACATACCGAAGACATGGTCCAGTGATGGTGATAGTGAAAAGATATAAAAGGGCCTAACAAGCCACTCGCACTGAAAAACTTAGTCGTTTTCCACACGTAACTAAAGCGAATCACCCTACAAACACCAGCCAACTACCAATGAACAGCAGTGGTAAAATCATCCTAGCCGTGGGGTTTTTGATCAGGTTCATGTTGCCGACAATATTCCCAAGTTTGCCATTTCTGTTGTCCACATCCGTCGAGTTGGCCACCCCTATAAATTCATATTTATCACTACATGAAGGGTTTTTTTACTTGCAAAATGGCATTAATCCCTACGACGGTGGGGTCAACCATCACCCACCTTTATTGGTGATGTTCTTCAGTGTGTTCAAGGAACTGCTGTGGGTTCTGAAAACTGGTTTTGAAGTGTTGGTGAACCTTTTATTTGCAGCAGTAGACGTGGTAATTGCTGCCCATATTGTTGAAATCAATACCTGGTACAATGAGTATAACAGTCACAGATATCTGAGGAAACTAGGGAGATTGAGTGATGAGCTTATCATGGCCTTCTACTTGTTTAACCCATTGATAATATTATCCAATTTGGCCCATTGTACCTTACCATTAACGTTGGTATTCTTGACCACCTGTATTATCCAGCTTGTCCGGGCCAAGAATCTTCCCCGGGCCATGATGAGTTTAGGGATTGCTAGTTATTTGTCATATACGCCTGTGTTCATGGTGATTCCCGTATTGGCATTGGCTCAGAAGCTCGTGCCGGTGGATAATTTGGGCAGAGTATATTTCCAGGGAACTGCCATATTTATCTCTACATGCTGCCTTTTGGTGTTATGTTCGATTGTTTTAACATCATCGCTCGATTTCTTGGACCAATGTTACGGGGTGATAATTCGATTCGATAAAATCCATCCCAATGTCGGATTATGGTGGTATTTTTTCACAGAAATGTTTGATTTCTTTACACCATTTTATTTGGGGATCTTTAATCTTCTTTCATTCTTATTCGTGATTCCCTTGACAGTAAGGTTCTTTGAATATGGATCTTCATCCACCGGTGATTCATTCTTGGCGGTATTTTTGTGTTATATCTGGGGATCATTGTTAAAGTCGTATCCTACTGTGGCAGATATGGGATTTGCATTATCAGTAGCCCCAATCTTCAGTGCCACCATTTTTCCCTATTGTAAGTTGATATACGTCACCGGGTTGACGGCTCTTATAAGTTTATTATTATCACCAATCTTTTACTATTGTTGGATTGTGTTGGGGAATGGGAATGCTAATTTCTTTTACAGTATTAATCTCATCTGGGGAGGTCTTCATGTATTGATTCTTATTGATTTTATCTGGGGGAAACTCATTTCTGATTATTGTGATGAGCATGAGGTACCTATGGAGAAGCGATCTTCCATTCGGTTGACTCAATTATAGTGTAGCATATACCAATCATAATATATATATATCTAGTTGTAGGTCAACTTTTCAAGGTTATCACGTGATCTCCTCTGTGCCATGTCTGCCAATCAAACCGCGAGCAATTTGGTGAATAATTTTTTTCCCAACAGTTAGTGTCCAATCAACATACCCAATGTTATCCCGTACAAGTTTACGTTCATACAGTTCTGCTGCCTCTGCTGTAAAAGTCTCATCAAGAGATGCTCCTGGTAACTTAACTACTCTTTCAGTTGTGGTCAATAATGCCGGGTCCAAGGCTGGTAAAAGTGGTATCGCTCATTTATTATCCAAATACAATTTCATGAATACTGAAGTTAAATCAGCTTTAAGATTTACTAGAGAAAGTGAATTATTAGGAGGGAAATTTAATAGTACTGTTACTAGAGATTCCATTATTTTAAACACCCAATTTTTAAAAGAAGATTTACCATATTTTGTTGAAGCTTTAGGAAATGTCATTACCAATACTTCTTATAGACCTCATGAATTACCAGAAACAGTTCTTCCAAGTGCTTTAGCAGAATATAAAGCTGCTCATAGTTCTAATGCTTTCACAGCCATAGAATCCTTACATGAAATCACCTTTAGAAAAGGTTATGGTCTTTCATTATATTATGATGGATCTTATAATTATACTAGTGAAGATGTGGCTAAATTTGCTTCTGAAGTTTATAATGGTTCTAATGTTTCTATTGTAGCTTCAGGAGCTGTGGAAGCTGATTTACAAAACTTTGTTAATCAATCAGCTTTTGCTAATTTAACCGGTCAAGGTGCTAATTCAATCCCCGTTAAATCTTTTAATGATAAAGAAGCTAGAATTAGAGCTCCTGGAAAATCTACTGCTGTCATTGGTGTACCAATTAAACCATCAGAATATTCTACTTATGAAATTTTATCAGCTGCTATTGGTAACTGTAATTTACCAGTAGTTAATACTCCTTTAGCTTCAATTCCTGGTGCTAGTTCTAAAGTTTATAAATATAATGATGCTGGTTTATTCACCATTTCTGTTACTGGTGATGCTGAATCTGTTTCTACTGGTATTAAAAAGGCCAAGGCTTCCATTGATTCTATTTCTACAAAAGATTTAAATAATTCTGTTAAATCAGCTCAATTAGCTACTGCATTAGAATCTAGCTTAGAAACTCCTATGGATTATACCATCGATGCTTCTGGTGCTAAATCAGTTAAATTAGGTAAATTTAATTACGTTGCTGTTGGTGATGTGGATGTGTTACCATATGCTGATGAATTATAAGCTGGAAACCCCCATAGAAGCCGTATATATCACTAATAAACATACACCATAGTACCATCACCATAGTACCATCACCATAGTACCACCACGGCACCATCCGCACCTCTTTTCCCGTCCGCGCACCTCATCAACAAAATTTTCACCAACTAACCAACCATCCACAACTAACCATGTCGGATATCGAGGACGGAGCATTCAATGAAGGGGCAGAAAACTTCGAGGACTTTGAACAGCCCGATCACTTTTCAGATAATGAATTTGATGAGCCAGAAGCAGAAACCAATGGAGATGTAGACATGAAGAATGAAGAAGGAAAGACCATCATCAATGGAGGATTTGGTCCAGATGATGCTAAACCAAGAGTTAAAACCACGGCCGAATTGGCTATACCTAGAGATAAAAGAAGCACCACTCCATATTTGACCAAATATGAAAGAGCCAGAGTCTTAGGGACCAGAGCTTTACAAATATCCCTTAATGCCCCAGTATTGGTAGATATTGAAGGGGAAACCGATCCATTACAAATTGCTATGAAGGAATTAGCTCAAAGAAAAATCCCTCTTGTGATCAGAAGATATTTACCAGATGGATCTTTTGAGGATTGGGGGTGTGATGAGTTAATTATTGATAATTGAATTCATATGTGGTGGGGTGCCAATGCATAGACATCTTGTTGTTTACTCTGTATATCTATTTAAATACTTGCCTAACTCATGAAATGTATATTAATCCGTGAAGTAACCAGGCCTGGATAAGACCTCATGGTCCTGGGCAAGTGCCTAGTCTATATACGCATCCAACCAGTTAGATGCTAGAAATAACTTCTTCCCATTGCTCTGTTCCTTGACAAACCCGTCCACCAAACTATCAAAAGTAGTTCTTGAGAGCCGGTTGTCACCGGATCCAATATCTCCTAGCTGTACCGAACAGCATGCTTCCTTCAAGGTATCCACATCGATGATTAAATCATTAACATCAGATCCCTCGGAAAATACCTTCAAGGCATTATAAAGAGTGGTTCTATCATCCAATTGCAGTAGCTGCTGGGCCATGATGTTCAGAAACTGTGCAAAGTTGAGTCCTTGATTGGATTTATCTCCTTGAACCATAAGCTTTAGCTGTTTATCGGAGGGAGGTTTCAAGTCCAAAGTCTGGTAAATCTTAACCAAATCAGTTTTAGTGATGACAGAGTCCTTCGAATCCCCGTCTATCAAGGTAAATGCATTCCGGAGCTCGGCTTTTTGGTTATTGGTAAGGGTATTAAGGGCGTTCATTGATGGTGGTTGGTGGTTGTTGATATGCAAAATAAATAAAATTCGCGTTGGCACCCAAATGTGGTAATTGACATCACTGGTAAATGGCCGAAGACAGTCTATATAACCAGCCAGTAGTCATAGATAATGGGTCGGGGAACTTAAAGGCTGGGTTTGCTGGGGAAGAAACCCCTAAATCATATTCTCCGTCACTAATTGGGAGGCCCAAGTATCAGAAAATCATGGCTGGATCAATCAATGTTGGTGGTGACAATCCTGGTAAAGTGATAGCAGATGATACATTTATTGGTAATACTGCTCAGGAGTATCGAGGGTTACTAAAGTTGACATACCCTATAGAGCATGGGGTGGTGACCAATTGGGAAGATATGGAGATGCTTTGGAGTTATTTATACGCCCAGGATTTGAATACTAATCCAGAAGATCATCCATTGTTAATTACAGAAGCTCCATTAAACCCCCGTCAAAATCGGGATAGAATGGCTCAGGTGTTATTTGAATCGATGAATATCCCTTGTGTATATGTTTCTCTACAAGCTACTTTGGCTCTTTATGCGTCTGGACGTACTACGGGAGTGGTGATTGATAGTGGAGATGGGGTCACTCACATAGTTCCTTCTTATGAAGGATTTGCATTACCCACGTCCATCAAGAGAATGGATATAGCAGGAAGAGATATAACTGAACAATTGGTCCATCATATACGAAGAACCACCGGAGTTTCTTTCAAGAGCAGTTCGGAGTTTGACATTGTTCGAGGCATCAAAGAGAAGTGTTGTTTCATATCGAAGGATCCTTCGAGAGATGAAAAACTGTTTGCAGCTGGTGCTTATGGTCATTATTTGACCTCCACCACCCCATCTTCCATCAAATCACCTGATGGAACTGATTTGATCTCGAATTATAAGCTACCTGATGGGCATAATCTACAATTAGGGGCCGAACGATTCAGATCTCCCGAGATCTTATTCAATCCCCAATTGATAGGAGATGAATCACCAGGGGTATCTGAGTTGACGTCATTGGCATTATCAAAGGTAGACTTGGATTTAAGACCCACTTTGTACAGTAGTATAATCTTATCAGGAGGGAATACTATGTTAAAGGGATTTGGGGACCGGTTATTAAAAGAACTAAAACAGCAGCAAACCCAACAAATGTCAGGGAATTCGATCTGGAGTAATCTTCGAAACGATTCAATCAACACCTATCACACCAAAATGAAAATAAAGATCTTTGCCCCTCCAGAACGGAAATATTCCACCTGGATCGGTGGTTCTATACTTGCAGGATTATCTACCTTTAAAAGGATGTGGATGACATCGCAAGAATATCAGGAAGACCCTGACATCATCCATAAGAAGAGTGTTTAACCTGTAACGAATAACTGTATGTATTACTATTAATCAATATACTAGATTCCATAATATCTATCACCAAAATCACCCAATCCAGGAACAATATACTTATCTTCATCCAACTTCTCATCAATTCCTCCTGTAATAATTTTGACTTCGGGATACTTTTCCTGGAATGCCTTAATTCCTTCAGGTGCTGCCAATAAATTTAAAAAGAAGATTCTATTCATCTTAACTCCTCTAGCCATTAACACTTCCACGGCCATCATGGCACTTCCTCCGGTGGCTAACATAGGATCCAATAAGAACACATACCTTTCACTTATATCCTCAGGAAGTTTCTCGTAGAATAACTTTGGTAAAGCCGTTTCCTCATCTCTTTGAATCAAAATCTTACCAATTCTAACTGATCTACAGCAATCTCTCAATCCCATTTCCATTGATTCTCCAGCTCTAACAATGGAAACTCCACAGATCTTTCCTAAAAATGTGTATCCCTTGTATTCATGGTCTCCATGACATTTGACAGTGGCTTCCTGAACTGGTAACTGGTTTAATCCTTCTTCGACCAACAACCGAATGATTCTATCAGAATAGAATACAAAATCTCCTCTTTTGGTGGTTTGGTCTCTGATAATGGAATATAATCCGATTAATTGATTAGTTTGGGGGAGAAGAATCACGTTGTCATTGGCTTTAGAATCAGAAATCAGCATCTTGTACAGAGATACCCAGGAGCTTTAGAGAAATTTTACAGTAATTTTTCAGTCTCATCACTGCGACCGATAAGCCATTCGGGGGCCCGACAAGGAGGTAGTTTTTATTGGTTATAATATACAATCTATTGACCAGGAGGGGGTGCAAATGGATTATCGATCACTTGGCTTCCATCCAACGGAGAAATTGTTAATAATGATGGGCCTCTTACCACTACCTGGTGGAAGTTTCTGGTATTTTTCGTCATGACGTTTTCCTCTTCGGGGTCTAGAATGAGTTAGTATTGGCAAAGAAAGATACTATCAATGAGATTATCAACGATATTATCAATGATATTATCAATAATATCACCTAACAAGTTACATACCTCTTAATGTTTCCTGGACGTCTTCCAACACCAAATTCATCAATTGGTCGAATCCTTTTAGGACTCCTACGATATGACGGCCACCAATGAACTCGACTCTGATTTTTGTGTCTTTATACTTGTTCAAATCCAAGATAGCTTCTCTCTTGGGGCCTTCTTGCTTGGTATTATTTCTTCTTCTTTGGTCTCTTTGGTCTTTGTGGTCTTTGTGATAGCCATCTTTGGGGAGGTCGTTGGACCCGGTTTGTTCTTTCTGGGGGTATGTTAGTATTTGGGGTAATTGTGGGTGGTATGCGGCTCTTCTGGGCTGGAGGAGCTGACGGTGGAGCCAATGGTGGAGCCAATGACGGTGGCAGTATACATACTGGTTCCATGATTAGTGGTGGTGAAGAAGATATTTTCATGAGTTGCGAATAGTGGTGCGGCCGGTGTGGTGGTGCCTGGTGCGGACTGGTGCGGCCTGGTGCTGGGCCGTTGCTGGTGCGGTGTGCCGCCGCTGTGGTGAGGCCTGGTACGGCCGGTGTGTGGTGCTGGTGCGGCCTGGGTGTGGTGCGGCCTGGTGACACAGCTGCAATCCCGCGTCCTTCTTCTCTTCACCAACCATGAGTGATATCACCGTGTATGTTACCTCCGATTTAACGTCCTCAGAACGTAAAGTGTCGTACCAATGGTCCGTCAAACACTTCAAGGAACGGCTAGAATTGATCACAGGCATCTCGCCAAAATTCCAAACCATCCATGTCTATATCACCCCCAACTCAAATAAATATGATACATTGGCCGACAGTAAACGGTATTCCAGTGACAATGACGCCAGCACATTGGTCTCTTCTTTGGGCCTAATGCCTTATTGCCGGTTGCACATTGTGGATGAAAACCCTGATTCTGATTTGAAGGAGCTCTTACCGGAAAAGGACCAGAATTATCAAGAGTTTCAATTAACAGATGAACAGTATAAAGCCCGAGCCAACACCGTATTGGAGTGGAAAATGAAGAACCATTTGGGTAGATTTGATCCCCAGTTTGAATCCCAAAAGTCTGAGAGACTCAAAATGGATGAAGAAGCCATCAAGACCATGAAGGTGGGCAATAGATGTAGAACCATAAATATTGAAGGAGAGAGAAGAGGAACAATTCGATTCATTGGAAAGATCAATGAGCTTGACGAGGGAGAGAATTACTGGGTCGGTATTGAATTTGATGAGCCTGTTGGAAAGAATGATGGGCTGATTGGCCATACAAAAGTGTTTAATTGTAAGCAGAAACATGGAAGTTTTGTAAGACCACAGAAGGTAGAGGTGGGTGATTACCCTGAATTAGATCCGTTTGAGAGTGACGAGGAGTTGTAAGGTTATATCCCAAGTGGTGGTGCCATATAGTCATGGTCTGCAGTTATCAGTTATGTTGTATGGCACATTCGGACTTCTCATTTTCTCACCAAAATTTTTCAAGATCCACTCACAACCAACAAAACACCATCACTATTTTACCATTATAGCACGAGCATCATATCATTATGGAAGGGGAAAAAGTAGAATTTATTTTCGGGACGTTTGAAAAAACTTCCTTTATTAAGTCTTTAAGGTTAATTATAATCGTGTGTGGGTACATTTTATTCCGGACTCTTTACATGAATTATGCCACCAAGAAACATGTTGAAAGGCAAGTAGCACAAGACGAGAAGGATAAAGCCGAAGAAGCCGAAAGGAAAGAGAAAGAAGAGTCTGAGAAGGAACAACAGTTGGAAGATGAAGCCAAAACCTTTGGATGGGGAAAGAAGACCAGAGCCCAGTATAAGTCTAGACAAGCGGAATTGGAATATGAAATGGAGCAGTTGAGAAACAGAAACCAATACAATGAATCTGACGATGAAGATATTAAGGAACTTTTGGAAGATTAGGTCCTCGTGTAAATACTAGCTGTCGTGTGACGGCCTGTCGTAGGACGGCCCAGCTGTCGTAGGTGACTATTTAATAAATATTTGATATGCTATATGGAGGCTGGAACATTGTGGGCCCCTTGCTGTGGCCTCTGTGCTGTGGCCTCTGCTTGTAGACCTCTGCTTGTAGATTATCGTAGTAGTCTGACCATCTCTGCAGCCATGTTGCACCGTCTGGCCCCGGCACCACCAGTGCCGTGGTGGTCCCGCAGTGGTCCCGCAGTTCTTTAATCTCTGCGCGATGAAAAAAATTTCAGTGCAGCAGAGCTTCAGACATACAATTCGTTGCAGCTACAACATATCACCACAACAATGGCAGGAGATCCTTTCCTCTCAGATCCTTCTAGAAAACGGAAGAGGAGCAACAACAGAACCTCAAGTACCACTTCAAGGGCCAGGAAAACCAGTAAAAATCCCGGTAGCACCAGTGCAAATGGTGGTGATAGGACCTCATCGCACGTCAGAGATGAAGAAATCTCCGGCAGTGAAACTGATGAAGACCCAGGTAATGTATCTATAAGTTCTAAAGAACCAGAGTCCGATGCCGAAGATGACGGAATGTCATCAGATGAAGAATTTAAACAAGAAAGTGCCGCTGATAAGAGAAGAAGATTGGCCAAACAATACTTGGAGAATTTACAATCGACCGATTTAGAAGCTAATGAAGAATTCAGTGCTAAAGATCTTGACGATGATATTATTGGAAGAAGATTACAGAGAGATGTAGCAGAGACGAAGGGGCATATATACAAATTTTATGGGGACATTGTTTCTTCACAAATGGAAGAGGTGATACCAGCCGTGACAAGAATTGGATCCAAGCATTTGACGTCATTATCCATCAGTTATCCTTACTTATACACGGTATCCAAGGATATTGAGCTAATCAAATGGGATATTGGTGTTACGGGCCGTAAACCCATAAGGGTCAAACATACCAAAGGAGGCATGAAGTATTATAATTTACGAGAGAACCCAAGTTACAATAATCATTACGACAGCATAAATTGTGTGGCTGCATCTAACGATGGGAAGTTTGTGGTTACCGGTGGTAAGGAAGGAAGACTCATCATATGGGCTACCGAGAACTTGACGTGTTTGAAAGTCCTTGAAACTAGATCATCAATCAATGCCATAAGTTTTAGAAAAAACTCTGACCAATTATTTGCTGCTTGTGCAGACTTAAAAATCCGGACTTACTCCATCAACCAATTCTCCCAGGTCGAAATCTTGTATGGACATCAAGATAATATAACTGATATATCATCCTTGATAAGAGAAACCTGTGTATCGGTTGGATCAAGAGATAGGACAGCCTTATTCTGGAAGATTGCTGATGAATCTCGTTTGACCTTCAGAGGAGGGGGATCAGGGAAATCTCTGAATAACCAATCTGAATTTCAATACACAGAAGGGTCGATTGACTCAGTATCCATGATTGATGAATCACATTTCATTACTGGTTCCGATAATGGGAACTTGTCATTGTGGTCATTATCCAAGAAAAAACCATTGTTCACCCAAAGACTTGCCCATGGATTACAGCCAGAATTATTACCATCACAAGCTAGTGCTGAACTGAATACTGATATAACTATTCCTCAAAGACAACCATATTGGGTGACTGCATTATACGGGATCCCATTCAGTGACGTGTTTTTAAGTGGATCGTATTCAGGGGAATTAAAGGTCTGGAGAATAGATAAAGAAGGATTAAGAAGTTTCCAATTGATTGGTACGGTCAAAGTCAATGGATGTATCAACAAGATTGAAACGGTCGAAATAACTAATTCCCATAAACTTTTGGTCTATGTACTAGTAAGTAAAGAACACAAGTTTGGCCGGTGGTTGGGAAAACTCCCTGGTGGTAAGAATTCATTAATATCGTTTGCATTAAATATTTAACCCAGCAAGGTGCTATAACAGTACCCTGTTGTACCCTAGAGTACTCTTTCTATAAGGACCTAATATACATATATACCTACATGATTAAAATGCAGCCTCGTCATCGTCATTATCACCCACATCTTCATCTCCATCATCAAAGTATCTCTCAGCATTATAATCATCATCTTCATCATCCTCGTAATCATCCTGCTCTTCTACCTCTTCTTCTTCTTCCTCATCTTTGTTATCATCTTCATTCTTGCCATCAAATTCCTCTGCCATACTTTCCAAGTTCTGCAATATGGCCGAAGCATCCTGATTGTTTGTAGATGTATCTTTATGTGACAGTTTATGAATAAGGGTATCGTCATCAGCGAGTTCATGGGTGGCAGTATAACTGGATAACCCAATCTTTTTCCGTTTTTTACTACTAACACCCATGACCGAATATAACTCTTGAGGGAAGTAATCCACATTCAAGGGGAAATCTTCGATAGTAGTCCCGATTTTCTTAATCTTTTTATACTTATCGGAGTGTCTTTCAATCCCATCTTCCAAGGTAAGGGAGGTTGTTTTTTGATTTTCATCCAAGGAATTTCCAGTGAAAAACGGACCATCCAATACAAACTTACTACAATTTATACACTGAATGGCTTCAGATTTCTCTCGTGCACACAAGGGAGCATTTATTGGAAGAATTAATTTGGGTTTCTCAATGTCATAATTAGAAGTAAGCACATCTGAGTAATCTAATCCAAACGGGAGAGTTACTCTTGGACCTTTACGAAAAGACATGAGGGAGTTGGACTATAAGAGATGGTCCCAGAACAATCACCTGCAATTATTATTACCGGTTACAGCAGTAATAGCACCCCAATAGCACTGACAATAGCACCAGTTGCAGCCCAGGTGGAAAATTTTTTGAGATGCAAGCAGGGCACGCCACGACCGATGTTTTTATCACAGCTTCTAAAAAAAGATAATTTCAAAACATAAATGGTCGCAGCCTACTTAGGCTGCAATTGATGATCAACCAGATTGGCTGACAGGTGTAGGATTTTGTAGTGCATATTGACTAGATATATATAACCATAGGATCTTGCTTTTTTACTGTCAACAACAATAATTTCCTCCTAGTTTAAAAATGGATCCCAATAGCTCCATAATCTCTACTGGTGACACCAGTGGTAGTCCGGTAACAGCAGAAGGAACATTGGTGATAATTGTTTGTAGAGCCAAACATTTACCTAATCGAAGAAAACTTGATAAGCAGACTCCATATGTAACGTTAAGACTTGGAACTGTAGCTAAAAAGACCCCATCCCACTTTAGAGCTGGTCAAACTCCAGATTGGACCCATGAAATTAGATTCCAATTGACTCGAGATCGAAAGCCAAATATTAGGTTGGATGTATTGGATGAGACCAAGAATGATCCTACGCCTATAGGGACTTGTGAAATCGATGGGAGTATAATTTTCCAGCCGGAAAACCTGGCTGATGGAAAGTATATTTATGATAAATGGTATGATTTGACCTTGAATGGGAGAAGAGCTGGGATGATTTATTTGGAGATGACGTTCTATCCCAGTGCTCCGGTGCTTCCTCCGAAGTTGTATCAATCGATGGAATATGAGCAGGAAGGATTTGGCGGTTCTAATTCTAGTTCTAGTGCCAAAGACCTTCCTCCTCCTCCTCCTGAACATCCATTAAAGTATCGACAACCAAGTGCTGCTGATGAGGTGTTTGTATCTGGTGAAGAAGACAAGAGGAGATCGTTGTTTAAGAGTTTCAACAGTAGCCACGGCAGTAGTCACAGCAATGCCTATAACAATGGCCAAGTCACTGGAAAGTCCACTCCCTTAACCACTTCCGGGTCTAGTGGTGAACATGAAGATGTATTTGTAGCAGATGGTGACAATAATGATTCACCAAATAATCTTAAACAGAGATATTTCAAGAAATTTACCAAGTTAAGGGATAAGTTTCAAAGTAAAGAACCTATCAACCATTTATGGAATATTGATGAAAGAGATAAACATACAAGACTAGACCATATAAGTCCAATAAATCCTAAAGAATTCGATAATTTGGAAGACCTCGAACGGGACTTGCAAATCCATGATTCCCCTGATTATAATAAAGACTTGGATACTTCCTTTGACGAATCACCTCCAAGTCCTCCTGCCCATTCTGACTATACCCCAAACCCATTTCCAGCTCTGATTACTGGGGCATCACTTGCGTTAGGAAGAGATTCGGAACCACAGTCTCTATCTCCATCCCCGTTTAATAGAGGTTCCCCTCCACCAGTGTCTAAAAACAAGTCTCCTCAGAGAAAACCACCACCACCTGATTTTCCATCCGGAGAAGGTCGTCAAAGATCTCCAAGGTCTCCAGTTAGACATACCAACACCACATCAATCCCATTTTCTGCTGATAGTATAGGATTGGATGATCCTCTGGAAAAGCTCCCTACCAGAGTTTATTGTATGGATAAACCCATCAAATCATTATCATATCTGACATTACCCAATGAACCTGATCCAATTAATGTGGATGAAATAGATCCAAGATACCATGCCCCAACTCCTAGTGAACATTTTAAAAAGAGTCGACTGGCTCAATTACAACAACAACAAGCTAGAGAATTAGATCTACGTACTAAAGAGACTGGCTACCTAGGAAATGGCCAATGGGATCATAAGTTTTCCCCTTCCATATTCGATAGAATGGGTAAGGGATCATCTAATCCCCCTGTAGTTAATGATGAAAACCTTGGGTTTGAAAACAAGCCTCATGTACCACCAAAGATTCCTCAAGGTCTAAGTGAACAAGAGTATTATGTGCTAGAGAAGGAGAAGTACCTTCGAGATGTTAATGGCAGACGATTGTAGATTAAGGTCGATTGTGGCCAATTGCTGCAAATAAATATTTCCTAATTAGTATAAATTCATAGCAAATAAACGGCCCTTAACAGGAAAAATGCAAGAAGAAACGGGACAAAGCCACCGAACCGTATGGTGGTGCCTGCTGCCCTGTCCGTGGTGCCTGCTGCCCCGTCTGTGATGCCCTGCTGCCTTGTCAGTGGTGCCCTGCTGCCTGCTGTTATCGTTAAGGTTTCGCTAAACTTTTGGCATGGGTCTGCCATGACCGTTGGCACCACTTCGTAAGAGTATTCAAATATACGAACCGGGGGTTCGGTGGCCACTTGATGGTTTATTGCCTACACGTTATCATAAATCAATAAATTTATTACTAATACACATAAATTACAAGACAGTGAATTGATTCACCAGGTATAAAAAAACTATCAGTATTAACACAAAATCAGATAAAAAAAAGCATCAAAACGATACTGGTTGATCGGTTGTAGCCACCGTTGAAACTTAAGTTACACATAAACTAAGTAACAACAAACGGGAAGATCCTAGAAATAGGTCTTGAGACATTAACGTTAAAAATCAAATAATAATAAAAAGGAATAGTAAGGCAACAATAGCACGAAAACTGGATAAATTATCACTAGGTTGAAAAGATAGCAAAACCAGGATTGATTTCAATCCAGTCTACAATAAAGCAATAGCAGCCAATCCAACTATACCCATAGCTACTTGATTTTTGACCCCAGCATCTTCAGATGATGATGATTCTTCATCATCTTCACCTTCAACAGTAGTAACTGATTCAGAAGTAGAACTTGGAAGATCAGCAAATGATGAGGAAGTTATCATACTAGAACTATTGAAAGAAGTCATAGAATGAGACATATTACTCAGGTTTGAAGTTATTGGAGCCATAGTAGATGATACTTCAGATGAAGATTCATTATAAGCAGAAGCAACAGCAATAACTCCTTCAAATCCAGTTAATTCAGCACTGGCTTCAGCAGCAGAAGCAGATGAAGCTGATAATACTGATTCAACAGATGCTACTGAAGCTACGGAAGCTTCAGAAGCTTCACTAGCAGCTTTAGCAGAGGCAACGGAAGCCACAGAAGCTTCAGAAGCTTCAGAAGCAGAACTTACAGAAGCAACGGAAGCAGAACTAACGGAAGCTACTGAAGCAGAACTAACTGAGGCAACAGAAGCAGCAGAGGCAACAGAAGCAACAGAAGCAGAACTAACTGAGGCTAAACTAGCAGATTCAACTGAAGCTTCAGATACTGATTCAGATTGTTCAGGAGTTAATAAAGTCTTGGTGACAGTAATGGTTGACATGATGGTTGTATCTTGTTCAGCAGCTTTGGCTAAAGCTAATACCAGTAAAGGAATGATAGATTTAAACAACATTTTCTTAGTGATTTGTTTATTTATTTCACAGAACTCGAGATTTTGGGGATACGAATTGAGATTAAACTAACTTAACGAATGGGACCTGACAACAATAATAGGGGTTGTAGGAACTAGGATTAAGGAAAGACTAAAAGTTAGGTAGTTAGGAAAATACTGACAAAAAAATGAGTGTAGTGAGTTGTTTAGAAATTCAAGATGGTGGGAATTGTCATGGTTTTATTTGGGGGACATAGGCTTTAATTAAACGAAGAAATAAATAAACATTTTTAACAATAAGATATTTTTATTTTCTTTTTTTTTTGTTGCGACGGTACATGAGCGATTGATGCCGAGCCAAGCCCAGAATAGGGCCACCGGTGGTACTGATGGGGCGGAATGTGGTGGTAACTTGGCGGGAAGCCTGGTGGGGGCCTAGGGCGAGTTCGACATTGAAGATGAAAAGGGAAAGCCATTGATTGGTTTTGGGACATGTGCGTGCACTGGCTAGGTATTCTGCAGGACGATGAGCCTAAAGCGGATTGATTGTAAACATGTGAGCGAAAACGGTGGACACAGATCCACAAACGAGACGAAGCTCTTTCCTGATTGAGAGGTAAATATTCCCAATGCGGAGATGGTCGTTCCGGTTTGGGAATAATTGCGATCGGCCCAAGTGCCACAAAAATGATTTTCCATCTCGTGAATTTATTGTTGTAGCCGTGAATTGGTGAACATGGCTAGGTTGCTAGGCTACTGGAGACAATAGCGTCTAACTAGGAGGTTAATTGCTACATTGTGATGGTGACACCGGGTAGGCCACTATAGGTAGTTATTACTCGATTAAGACCATGTATAAATTGTGCAAATTGAAATACCTATTTGGATAAATCCTGGTGTGCCTATTTGGTAAATGCCCGGTGTGCCTATTGGATAAAATGCTAAGGCTCTGCGTAGTAAGGCTCTTGCATGGCTTTTACACGGCTCATGCATGGCTTTTGGGAGATATTATTTCTTCTTCCGGCTGTTGCATGAGGAGGATTTCTCGATTGAGTCAAATCGGAGCCCGATGGAGATGGTTTAGTTGGCAACGGTCGCCAACAGGGGAGAAGACAGACGAGGTGGGAAGGTATGGAAGAGGATAAGGCGAGCGAGTATGCAACTGTGTCTTGGGTTGTAATGTTGCAGTTGTAGGGAAGGTCGATAGGGAATATGGTTCTGTTCTCTAAGGTTACTTGGTTTCCTGGTGGTCTGGTGGTCTGCTGCTGCCTGCTGCTGCCTGGTGTTCTGTTTGTTGCATGTTGTTGCCTTAATGTTCTCTTGGTTGCCTGGTGTTCATTCTTCTGTTCCCTTTCAAGGGCCTCTATTTTGCAGCCGTTTCTCACCCAAGCAGCCACTACAAAGCTGCATAACCTGCGCCCTACGCACCAGCACTCCCACGCTCCCACGCTCCCACCATTGCCACGGCCAGCTGCCACCGCTCGCCACTGGTGGTAGCACAGCACCGTATGGTGCCCCCTGGTGCGACACTTGTTGCCAGACCTGGTGCCAGGCCGCAGCCCCCGGTTCTCTCACTACCACGCACAGAAAATTTTTCAAACTGTCTAGCTGCCATTAACTACAGTTACCACATATACTCCAGCCTTTATCACAGCATGAACCAGCAAATACCCAGATCTGGTGGGAGATATCTCGTCAGTTTGGCCAGACGAACCCATGGCCACCCCCAAATTAACTCCAGAAATTTCTCAACATCCCCCAGCATAGCCATTCCTTACCAAACCAAACCCACCAATAAATACAACTCCCAAACTTCTGCATTCAATTTTAAACCTAAACCCACTCCAGGAGTGATCTATAACCCACCAAGTGCTTTGCCTACGTTGAAACAAACCCCCAGACCATTTTTACCAGATTCTGACCCCAGAAAGCACGTGAGTTTCTCTGCTGACGGCCCTAATGATGCAGCATCTACATCTCCTTACGGGAAAGTACTTTCCCAGGAAGAAATTGAAGACATGCCATTAATCTATGGTACCAATAAGCAATATGATGTTGACGACAAAACAGCCTTGGAAATCTTGAATTTAAGAACTTCTGATCCTAAAAAATGGACGGTATCCAAGCTTTGCAATCAGTATAAAGTATCACCATATTTCATCATCAACTTGACTAAAGACTATAAACCTAAGGGAACTGGCCAGCCCAAGTTGAGTAACAATCAGGTGGATCAAAAGAAGAGGGTACAAATGTGGTTATCGAATCGGTACTAGGGGAATTGATGGTCCTTTTATAGTTTCATGTACATAGAAATGAACGTAAAGTAATATTACATACATTAATTTTACATACCTACTTTACAAACGATAGGGAATATATTACAAGTTATTGGTCTGGTACGGGAGAACTCGAGGTGGATTCGGGGGTACTTGATGGTCCTTCTACTGGATCTAGAATGGGTCCAGGAATTGGATCTGAGAGTTCATGAGACGGTTCACGGGATTTAGTTTCTTGTGGTGATATTGATTTCTGGAGGTTTTGGGAGTCATTGTTGTTCACTAGAGGGTCCTGGGGGTCTACTGACTCCACATCATTAATCTTAGTATTAGCCAACTCCAATTCTAATTCTTTAACCACCAATTCCTCTAAATCAACTAAATTCAGTTGGATATTTAATTTGAAATTAATGGTCGTCTCGATGATTCTCTGGATATTGTCATGTAAATAATTCTTCAGTTTAGATATTTCATGATTCAATTCATCGAATTCTATGGTTATATTTTGATATCTATTTTCAATCTCAATGAATTCTTGATTGGTATTGATTTTGATTGATCTTAGTTCTTTATCTAACTTTTCAATTTGCATTGAGTATGCGGTGTTATCATTGATCATGGTTTCATAAATCTCATCATAAATTGATTTATTAATAGAAATCTTGCTTTCTAATGATTCCAATTCTTCTCGTTGATCTAATAATGTTTCATTGAGTAAATCATTTTGTTCTTGTAATTTGATTGATTGATCTTGTAAGCTATTGATCTTGTTGTTAATTTCACTCCGAAACTTTAATAATTCAATCTTTTCATCCTTCAAGTTTTTACCATCTTGAAGAATTTCAGTGGGGGTAAAAGTTTTATTGAAATCCCAAACTTCTTGATTCAATTTAATTTCAAAATTATAATCATTCAATTGATTCAATTGAATTTTATAGATTATATTGTTATATTGTTTTAAGAAATTCTCTAAACTTTCATAATTTTTTTGTAACTCGATTTCCTTACCATTGATCTGCAATTTAGCTTCTTGGGTTTTATTATTGATAACCTCAATATTCTTAGATAAACTATCTCTCTCATTGATTAGATTATTGATAATAGTACTGTTTAATCCTTTGTGTTGAAGCTCTATTTCATACTTCAGTTTGTCTTCATTAATAGTATTTAATTCTTGTTGATAATTATCAATTTCCGATTCTATTTTATTCAAAATTTCATCCCACTTTGATTTCCTCGATTCCATCGTCTCTATATAAGCCTTAAATTTAATTAAATCATTTTCTAAAGCTTTTGATTTCTTGTCAGCATTATTCAAGGTGGTCAATTGATCATTTAACTCATTAAACTTTGACATCAATTCTTCATTATATCGACTCAAATTATTAATTTCAAATTCAATTTTCTCATTGAATTTTTCGAAATTCGTCTTCATTTCTTCATAATATTCACTAAAATCATCTTTATCATTGATAAATGATATATAAGACTTTTTGGTATAATTAATAAAGATTTGATCCAATTCATCTTCGAGATCATAAATGTTATTCAATTGATTGACTTCCATCATTTGTAAGTTCAATTTCACTAACCAATATAATATCCCCAAGAAATTTGGCCAGTAATTACCTCCCACAGCACTTATTTGGGATCTAGTTATGCCATCCAAATAAGGATAATTCAATATTTTTAATAAGGTAAACACTTCGGTCTCGATGGATTTGGTGAATTTATAATAAGGATCGATTTTATTATATAAGAATTGGAATAATATGATGAAATCCTTCTGAGTAGGTTGTTTTAAAGTCTTTGAAGTTAAAGGATGATTCATTTCAAGTTCAAATTTGTTCATGGTGAGGAATTCATAGATCTCATTCTGAATAAGGTTCTGATAATTTCTATCTCTTAAAGGACGATTGTCGATGGGATGAGGTTTATATGAAGATGCTACAGGAGTGGAGACTCCCGAACCGAGTTGAGACGATTGGGAATGACTGTGAGGCTGGGTTTGGGACTGTGATTGTGGTTGGGACGATTGTGATTGGGGTTGTGACTGAGATGGTGGGTGGGACTGTGGTTGCAGCGGTTGGTTCCTGGAATGAGATCCTTGTGAACCAACAGATCCCTGAGACCCAATCAATGAGCTCTGACGTCTTCGATTGGAAGCCGGAGTTGATAACAAGGACCTTCTTTTGATGCTCGAAGGAATGGAATTTATACTTAAATTATCAACCGCATTAGAATGTCGATAGCTCGTAGCCGAGGTATTTATATGATTATTCCCCATTAATGAAGATCGAGTAGCACTAGCCATGCTTAATCTTTTACCGGTATTTCTTCTTAAGAGGGATGAAGGAGCCGGTATAGCTCCATTACTGTTCATATTATGGGAGTGGGACTATGATGGCGATGGCCCGATGGTATTAGTGGTGGCGATGGCAGCAGCAGCAGCAAAAGCAGCAGGAGTAATAATTCAAATGTCAATGAGAATGAAAAAAAGCAGCAAAGATTCGGCAAGATGACACTTTGTGGACGGAAATAAATGAGGTCTGAAGGGCAGGAACAGATACCGGTCTAGCACAGCAGTGAATCGAGAGTTCCTGGAACCTTTGAAGAGCGGTATTGATGGAAATAACAGACCTTGTTTCAGAAAGAATGGTCGTACAAGGAACCCGAAACATCACTTTAGTGGGTTTATTGATTTGTTTACAAAATGGGTTCGCGGGGTCGTGCGCGGGCCGGTGGTGCCAGGGGGTGGCAGAAACGGCAGCCCAGGCACGGCCAGAGGGGGCGAGGTGGTGCCAGAGGGTGCGAGCCACCGCCGCCCCCCGCGCCGGCCAGTCCCCCACGGCACATCGGTGCATTCCTTCGCACCGGGAGTAAATAAATATCCTAAATTAATACACGGTTTTCCAGACTATCATCCGTACCAAGTGAAGAATCCCCAGTCCCAGCCGGGTGTATATCGTTTATATCAAGTTGTTATTGCTAGTGTGCATTTGTGCGTGTGTTTGATACCTTAACTGAAGATTTTTGTGTAAGATAGAGTGGGTGGTGTATAGCATTTGGCCGTTCATTTAGATACCCTGACATTCCCTGACATGACTGAAAAGCCTACAACTCCTATATCATCTCCTCGGAGTCATAGAAGGGCAAACGATCCTCCAGCAACTCCTCCATCCGATAAAAAGCTGGCAAGAGCCCATCGGTTGTCGGGATATTTGACGACACCAGACCTGAGATTGGACCATCATCAATTACCATATTCCCCGTCCATTAAACGAACTTCTTCTTCTGACAGACCGGTGAGGCTTGGAAGTGTGGGGGACGGCGATGGTGGTGACGGGGGCGACGGTGGAGCTGGTGGTGGTGTGCAACCGCAGTTCCAAAGCCCCAACTATTCCCATAATTTATTAAAGACCCCGAGATATTCCAATGGCTATGATAGTGAAGACGATGAAGATAATGGGGTCCGGGCCAAAGCACAAAAGACCCCCACGTATTTTTCCCCTGGAAGAAAGTTATTTACTGAAGAAAGCCATGGTGGTGATAAACGAGAGGAATTGAATGAGATTACGCTTCAACTAAAGGGCAAGTTATCCAATGCCATTACCAAGTTAAATAGTCAACAGAAGCCGACGAAATCAACTGGTCCACATAAGTTTGAGTTTGCTGAGTTAAAATTAGATTCGTCACCTACTAAGAAGATGAGTACATCTATTGAAAAGAATTTATTGAGTGATTTATCGAGAGATCTATCGAAGGATTTAGATAATGCAAGTATTAAACGGGCTAATTATAATCTCCAACATTTGACTAGTTTTGGTGATCAAAATAGTCATGAACATGAACATCCCAGTCCTGGATTGGGTATTAATACTGGAGCTTTAAATAATAATACCAGTTTATCATTACAAGGGTCTCCTAATTTTGTGGAGAAATCGAATCGAGATCGATTAATGAATTTACCGAGTCCTGGTGAAGAAACGAGTGCCCATAATGCATTAATGGCTACCTTATCCCGTCAACAATATCAAAATCATCATCGACTGCAATCACAGAAATCTCCTTTACAATCCCCAGGATCAATTCATCCAAAGCTCAGTCCGTTAAGAACCAAAAGACCTTCATCTTCCGATTCAAAATACAAATTACCACCGTTAAACATTGCTCTTAATGAGAAGGTATCATTTAATCACCCTCGTTCCCAATCAGCTGCACAAATGTCACCGACTGGCCCCCAATCTTCGGCTAATTCTAATGGTAACACCAACAATTCTCCACATAATGAACAAGATGCAGTATATTCATTAATGTCATTGTCATCTCCCCAGTCGGTCAAGTTTAGTCACAGCCGAACCCAAAGTTTAAATAACAACTCTCCCGTATCATCGAGGTCTTCATCGGTGGTAGCACCAGATACCCAACAGACCAGTAAACCACAATCATTACCACCGATTTCAGGGCTAATAAATCAACACGGGCAGAGATTAGATGGAGAAGGAGATCAGCATAGGACTGATAAAAAGACCAATGACGACGAGACGGATGTAGAGGATGAGGATGTAACTGATGACGATACCAAGTAGAGTGGTGAGTGTCTACAACTACATGTATAATAGTCAAGATGTACAGTATGTATTACTATCCATGGTCAAGTAATTTTTGCAGCAATACCTCTATCGAATCACTGGTGTGCCAATAGGTGGTGTCATCACCGGCTCTCCGATACCGGAAAAAACCCTCCGGTAGGCCCACCACCGACCGCCGGGGGTTTTGTGTAACGTTCGCACTGGCAATTTTTTTTGTGAGATGACAATTAGTAAGGTGGATTGAATTAACTAAAAAGGCAAACGATTGCACCAATCTATCAGTTTAGAATTGGCTTCAGTGGTATTTAAACGATTATATACGCTAGATAACATCTATAAGAATCATTTGGTCAACAAAAAGTTCGACAAAACCAAGTGGATTTTTGACCAACCCGAAGTGATCTGATACCAATTCCATTTGCTATGATCAAAATGAACTTATTATTATTATTACACCCCACGGTGGTGACTAATGAATCGCTTGTGAAGTCCATTAAGGAGGACTTGAAGGAGTATGACATCAGCCAGCAGATTATTGACCGGGTGGTGAATAATAAAGTGGCTATGGGAGACACTACATTTGATAGGATATACTATTTAAATCCTAATCAAGGAGAAGGAGAACAAAATTTACCGGATGTGGTGATTGAACGGTTTTCAAAGTTATTGAATGTTGAAGGAGGAGAAGTTTGGGGAGATTTACCCAAGGATCAAGACATTGATGTGTTGATGAATGGATTTATAATTGATGATGGGAAATGGATTAAACCCAAGCCGGTGAAATCATCAGTAATAAGTTTAAAGAAGGATAAATCTAAAGAGATGGGGGAGAAGAAGTTACCACAATTCAAAAAGCTTAAAGAGATATCACCAACTCCTGGACCTGGAGGATTAACTGATAGTTCTGCTGTGAATACAGATGAAGATGAAGAAAGTAATAAACGGAAGTTGGAGGATACAAAATTAGCATATTTCAGTGATGATGATGATGATGGTGATGATGATGGTGATAGTTCTGATGATGAAATTAATGAAGATGATTTGATTAGTCCTGAAACTGTTAATGGTAATTATAATTTAATTGTTCCTAAAAAATGTGAAACTACCGGGAAAAAGAGAAGAAAAGCTTGTAAAGATTGTACTTGTGGGTTAAAAGAACAAGAAGATTTGGAATTACAAAATCAACAATTGTTACAAAATTCATTATTATCAACCATGGCTAGACTGGCTAATGAAGAAGCTGCTAAAATTGAAGAAAAATTAAAACAAAATCAAATTAAATTTAATGAATCAGATTTGACTGAAATTGATTTCACCATTAAGGGGAAAACTGGTGGATGTAATTCTTGTTCATTAGGTGATGCATTTAGATGTGATGGGTGTCCATATTTAGGATTACCTCCATTTAAACCTGGTGAAGCAATCTCCATCGATAATTTTGGTGAAGATATTTGATTGTGTAGAAGTATTTATATATATAGTTGTGGTATAATGATTCTAATGAAGGTTCTATTTATTTTAAAATCATGTGTATTAACTAATATGGTAGATTTTGCAATAATTGCAACAATTGCAATTTCTACTGGAGCTGAGATTATATTTTATTTTGTGCCTAGATCGAGGTGGAGGGCAAAACAATGCATCAAAATCAGTTCACCAAAAGCGCATCGGACCATTTAGGTTGCAAACTTATCTTTACTCATAAAGTCTATCCAGAGAATCAGCTCATATCATACAAGCGCATATTTGGCATGAGCAAGCATGTCGGAAGTGCCGCAAATGATAATTATTGGACCGTTATGGTTAGTTAATTATATACCGAATCTCCTTTCTGCTGTATGGTCATCGAAATTTCAGCCTCAACTGGTGTTTCATATTTGCAACGTGGTTCATATTTGGCACGCGGCTAGTGCCCTTTAAAAGGGCGAAGTAGATGAGGCTGTAACCGTTGGAACCTGATAGTTTTATCATAATTAATTCAAATTCTGAAAAGAAATTATGCTCTGGTTGAGTGATCAGACCAGTTAAGGTTCTGCCGAATACAGAAAGAATTTTGCGTCTTTCTATTTGCAGTTTAAAGTTTGGGAGAAATTTATGGACAACCGAGATGCGTTTGAGGTGAAGCGCAACCTTGAAGGGGGCTTTTAATCATTAGGAAGTGATAATAGTAGCCAACAACCTCAACCGTAGCTTTAGGAATTCCGAATGACCCCGGTGGTGGCCTTGAGAAGAATTAGAATAAAACTAACGCTGGGAAATGCAAGCGTATGCGAAACGTGCATAAGAGGAACCGATGGGTTTCAAATGGATTTAAGGTTAAGTAGAGCCAGAGACCGAAAGAGCAAGCAGGAAAACCTACAAGAGTCAGCAATGTAAGATTGTACAGTTCGGGATTCCATGCGTCTTGGTATGCACTAATGAGTTGCAAGAGTACTATATGCATCGTACATGAATAGTACATGAATAGTACATGAGAGGCACATGAGCAGTGCATAAGCATAAGCATCAGTACAGTTATTGCGCTTTTTGGCATTCCCACCCCGGTTCCATGTCCTCTGACACAATTCTAATAATAGCTCCCACTACTGCCATACATGAAATAATAATCTCCCAAGTAAGGGTCCCGACTGAAAGCGCATTTTCGTTTCTGTCATCACTGTTTTACACGAAAGTTTGCTTTTGTACTCGCTATTGTGTAAATATTCACTCGCAGCCTGTTACAGCTCCGGCATTATTGGCTAACCTTAAAATATCAGGATTTGGTTAATAAAGTTGACGATAATACTGTTTTACCGAAACCGTAGAGAAATAAAACAATAACAACAACAAGGAAGAGAAAAGAAATTTAAGGCTTTTGGTCACCCAGAAGAACAGGGAACGATCTGCAGAACGGGGCCCTTCCGAAACCCCAAAATTTCACCGTTGTAATAAACATTTAGAAGGAATGCATCATATGAAATACCCGAAATAAAGGTGTACAGGAATATCTATAGACACAGGTGGTTACCACAGCATAAAGTTAATAGTTTAAATGATTAGGCTTGGTTGGCAGCTCCGTGCTGTGGCTGGCCGTGTACCAACCGGTCGGTGATCTTTGTGGTAGCGGTCGTGTGGGCCCATTCAGAATGGTTTAGAGTTTAGTCAATTTTAAACGGCACTTAATCGTAAATGAAAAACCTTAATAGGGCTATTGTGTTGTATTGTGAATTAGCATTGTGGGTGGTTGGTGCTACCGCTCCCGAATGGTCCCGGCCACTATGACTAAGGACCACCATGACTAAGGGCCACCATGACTAAGGGTTACCATGACTACTATGGGCCACCATAACTACTAGGGCCACCAAGGTCTCCCACCACAGAGAATCTTTTACACACATTAATATTAGCATTATATTAACTACATAAACTCATTATATTGTACACGAAATAATTAGAACTGAATGTAAGATTAGCCCAAAGGCTATTAGACTTAGTAATATAGCCTAACTCTGGTACCCTTCAAACCCATAAGAATTAGCCAAGTTTGAATTTATGGGAGTTGGCAAAGAATTAAATCTTTGCTGATCGTAGCCAATTGCAAATTGGGGTTGATGAGGAGCAGCTCCATTGGTAGCCCCTACTTGAGGTTGACTATGTTGTGGTTGAGCATTATGATGGTAATGTTCGTAACCAACACTTGGAACTTGAGATAATGGACTCAACTTGTCTTGTGAAGGAATCAATTCATTATTGTATTGGAATTGAAAATTGGTTTGTAAAGGGTTTGATGGAATATACATCATATTATTGTAAGGTTGTTGTAAATTCATATTAGCATTATTACCTTGAGAAGTCTGGTTAGCAGCATTAGCAGTAGCAAGCTGTTGTAAAGGTAATTGTTGTTGGAATTGAGGAAGTTGACCCATTTGTTGGCCCATTTGAGGTCCTTGAAGTTGACCCATTGGTTGTGGTTGTTGTTGAGCAATTGATGGGGTTTGTTGTTGTGGAAGAGCTTGAGTATGATGTTGCTGTTGTTGTTGCAACAAATATGAAGCGTATTGATCCTGTTGTAACTGTAATAATTGTTGATTATGTAATTGCATTTGTTGTTGTCTTAAATTCTTTTGCTTACAAAATTCACAATATTTGTTCTTCCCATTTCTTCTGGGAGTATATCTATAACCAGGATATTTTTTGGCATGATTAGTCTTTTCCTCTTCAGCCAATTGATTCCAATGATCTCTTTCTTCATTACTTAAAGCTCTCCACCTTCTTCCTAATTCTCTGGATACCTCTGGATTAGTACGGATCACAGATCCTTCATCTAACACACATTGATGATATTTTTGCCTAAATAAGATAAAAGCATTTCTAGGTCTTGGAATTCTGTTGGCATTGGATTTACAAGTACATTTGGTTGGGTCATTATAGTAATCCCCATTATAACCATTGTTCCCATTCATACCAGTAGCTCCAGATGATTTCCCACTAAAAGAAGATGCAGGAGTGGTATTAGCAGTGGATGGCTGGGATCCATGGGTTGAAAATAATTCATCATTACCGGAGACAGAACCATTGGTAGTATTTGCAACCACGCCAGCAGCATGAGCGACATCACCATTATTATTAGCGGTCCCATTACTAGAATGAGTATTAGACCCTCCATTACCAGATCCTGGACCAGCAGCTACAGCTACAGTAGCATCAGCTTGTTGAGTATGAGCACCTTGGGAATTATTCATGATCGATGACAAGGAAGGTAAACTATGTCTTTCTTCTGGGTAATAGATAGCAGTAGACATATAATAATCGATTCTTTACTAAGGTTATATTCTACGAATTCGTTTATGTAAAAAAGAATAAAAAGGAGTTATCAAATCTGTTAGATAATATTCAAGGGGAGATTTTGGCTTACTTAGATAATTGATAAAACCTGCTATTCCAAAAGAAATAGAATAAAATACAAAAAAAAAAAAAAAAAAAAAAAAAAAAAAAAAAAAAAAAAAAAAAAAAAAAAAAAAAAAAAAAAAAAAAAAAAAAAAAAAAAACTCTCTGCAAGTCCTTTGTCCTGTCACTCGGCTGGATTAGAAAAAAAAAGAAAACGAAAAAAAAAAAAAAATAGGTGAAAATCATATTTGCAGGCCCTGCATAGCGCTCTCAGGCCCCAAACCCAAAACATAGGATTGCGCAAGGAGGCAGAAAAAAAAGAAATCCACAAAACAAAGGGATGGAATTAGGGCGAGCCACGAACAGATTGGGACTATAGGGCCGCGTGTGGACCCACAAAGCACCGCCGGGGCCGGCCACCGCCCCCAACCCCCA